>OY744519.1:183664718-183677218 GCA_963556195.1 Sepiola atlantica
TGTAAAGTGTAGAGTTCGTAGCAAACTTCTTTGCAAAAAATTTAGCTTCATGCGATACTGAGGATATCACCTCAGGACCGTTAATGATGGTTGATATAGAAGTCTTACACCTGTTCAGTATCCTGTTTGTTATATTCCAAAACTCGTGAGAACCAAACCACTGCTTAGCAATTCTAGATTTAACAGATTGGGCATAGGACTCTTTTGGGTTTTCCATAACACATTTGCAGCAGTTGCGGGCTTCTGCTAAATTAATTGTCATATGAAAGTCTAGTTTAGATTTTTACGGAGCGATGCATGTATAAACCGTTATACACCTGTCGGGAATCCAGGTTCTGGATCTTCTGTTGACAAAACCATTCGGACACCAATGTTAATTTATAAAAATGTTCATTAAAAAAAATGAGAACAGTCACAAAAAAAAACAGAGCGACGGGTTACTTCCAAAGACAGACAGACGGATGGATGGATGGATGGATGGATGGATGGAGTCGTCTCACTGCAACCAAACTACATTGTGTACACCCTCCCTCCATTGAGGAAAGTGCCTTTGACACATCTCCTCTGCTTGAAGTGTCACAAAAAAAAAAGATAGAAAATCTCCGTCCAGAAGTCACGTGGTTTCATTGACTGCCGTTCTGGGGTCACCTCTGCCCCTTAGTTGTCACTCAAATTTTTCCATTCAAACAACAACTTTCATTATGTAACACTATTTCTAATCTTTAAGTTCCATGTTTAAAAATTATTATTTTTTAAAGTTTTCCTTCTCTTACATTGTCATATTGAGGCTTGAGAATTTATACCTTTTCCAACAGAACTTGCATGCCAAGACCCCAGTCTCTTATTTTCTTTCCCACTGACAAAGAAAATGTTAATTTATTTATTGGGGAAGGGGGATGAAAAAAACAAAAAAAAAACAGCCAAGTTTATATTCGGCACCCCAATTATGCTGAAAAGAACAGGTTTAGCATGGCACCTTATCTAACATCATTCAAATGCCATTCATAAACAAAACAATCCTCCACTCTATAATAAAGAGCAATGTGTATTTATTTACAAATATATATCCATTCCATCACACAAAAGTTAACAAGTACAAAACTGCCTGATGTAAGAGAGAAGGGAGAACACAAATCTATTTCCATAGCGTTTTCTTTCTGTTTTTCTTCTATCTGTTTTTTTTTCGTCTCAAAGACTGTGCTCCAAACCAGAAAGAGAAATATGGTGAGTAACACTTGAAGAGTGTCGGGCAAGCTCTGCATCTTATGGTCCAGTGTAGTAGCCGCCTTCATGATCTACTGTTTAATATTATCAACCTACACCTGCCTTCTCAAATGACTTTCCTGGGTGGTAGTGATTGGGGATGGGGTTTAATGTAGGCTAAGCCGACTTTATCCAGTTAGAAAACACTGAGAGGTTTCAGTTGGATTATACATTTACCCATGTAGTATTTTCATAATATGAACATTGACATTTGTATTATGACAGAAGACAACAAAACACGAAAAGATAAGATTAAGCCAGACTGTTGTACGTATATGAAAATCACAAGTACAGAATCACCTACACTTGCTTTAACTTCTCTCTTTTCACCACCAATGCTCTGATATTCACTTGACCCCAATTGAAATGAATGGCTCTTTGTCTTGAGGAAACCCCCTGCTTTGACAAGCTTCTTGGATTAACCTTCACTCCTGACCTGAGATGGAAGACTTACATCAAATCCGTTGTCACGGTGCTGGAAAAATGGGTGGATCCTTCTAGCGCTCTAGAAGGTATCTCACTCCTGACGCAATCCTCTACTTGTATAAGAGTTAAATACGTCCTAAAATAAAGTATTGTTGCTTAGAGCATCCTTTCCTGCCTTGACAGAGTACAAAACCGACTTCAAAATCTAGTGGGTGATGTTCTCTTCTCCTCCCTACAGAAGAGATGTTGCTAGTCTTTCTCTACTCTATCGTTATTTTTATGGCAGGTGCTGGGCTGAGCTTCAATCTATGATCTCCCCCTGTAAAACGTTTAAAACAGAAACTCGTCTAGCTACAACTACTGTCAGTAATTTCCGTTTCTCCCTCTCTGTGCCTAAATCAAAACGAAACTTCTACGAGCAAAGTTTCTTTCCTAGAACTACTCATCTGTGGAACTCTGTACCACAGGGCTGCTTCCCAGCTGACTACAACATTGTCATTTTTAAGTCGAATGTAGACAAATTCTTGTTAAGCCATCCCCCTAAATAATAAAATTCTGCCCAATCACCACCATCATCACCAATCCTCAAGGGGTTGTCTCATCGTCCACCTGATAAAATTCATTAACCCTTATCCTCGAGTGGCCTTTGGGCCTTAATAAATGGTGACTGTTTAGTAAAAAAAAAAAAAACTAATCACAATCCGAACCAACAAAGATAATCGCTTAACTCAAAGTTCAGAAATAGCTCAAGAATTGAAGAATCTTATTTTGAAATTCTGAAATTTATTTTTTTTTACTTGTTGTAGAGGGATCGCAAGTCAATCTTATATAAATAGCGATTTTGTCCGTCTGTCAGTCATATTTTTTTTTAAACATAATGAATACATTGCAGAATTTGTCTAATTTCCAAATATCAGAGAAATGGAAAATATTGCATTAATATTAAATAATAAATTCCCAACAAATAAAGCGGATGCCATGACCGGAAATCAAAATCTTGAGATCTTCAGTCTGACGTTCTACAAACTGAGCTATTTGGACTTTCTTATAAATAAATATTAAAACATTATCTAAACAAAATAATTATAGCTTTAGCATGATGTCATAGATTTATGATTACATCATGTTTCTGATATGAGTAAGTAGTTATAAATAACAAAATAACCCAGAGTGTAACGGTCTTAAAATAGTACGGTTTATTCCAACGTACATATCTTCTACAAACAATAGTAACTGCAGGTAATCCAATAGGATTTAACAGAATACAATCGAATCCCCCATACTTTTAGTGGTGCATGCGAATGGCAGTCGTTGCAGATGATAGATTCTTGGCCAAAGAAAAATGTCTTTGTTTTCAATTTATATTGGGTCACCCAGAATCTTATTTCTCTTTGAAATGAAATAAGTACCTCACAAAAACAGAATCATGCTGAGACCAAAAGTAATGTTCTTAGATGGACTCCAGATAAACCTCTTTGAGTAGAGACTGTCTGGCCGTTATCTGCAGAAGATATCTGAAGTGTTTGGGTGGTAACTGAGAAAGATTGAAATCCAAGATTTCCGGTCAAGAGAAAAGGACCCCAGGAGATGGGCATGACAAGAAGTTAGGTTTTCTGAGAGAACTGGCTATCAAAGCTGGGTTTATCGCCAGTCAAGATGAGCCCATTTCGGTCTCTTAGCTAAAGGACTGTGTTGATCGGACTTATACTTTATTTTGCCGGGGTAAAAGATCTCATTTTGCAAGTCTGCCATTCAACCTGAAAACACAAGTATCTTTTGTAACCTCTAATAAATAAACCTGTTACTTGTTATAAACTGGTCTCATGGTTTTACTTGGAATGAGAATTCTTTGTTGCAGCACTGACTGAATCGCACAACATCTTTGGGCTGGCACAATGAGTGGGGACAATCACAGCCAGTGCAGTGAATGCACGCATACTGGTTCACAGAGGTATTATCCTGGTCAGTTTCAGGAGGTCCACCGTCCCAGTATTTAACTTCTCTTTGATAAGGGGTTAGTTTATCGTTAATCGCCTGTGTCACCTATACAGAGGAATCCTGACAGGGTTGCTCAGGCATTTTTGTAGGCCAGAGTGGGCTAATCCTAGTGTGCTGGCTTTTCAACTTAACACCTGACCTTGTGTCTAACCTCCTGGATAGGTAAATAAAATAAGTAATAAAACTTTGTCCATTCCACTAATCATTTTCAACCCTATTCTTTATCATTTAACTGAAAATTCACACATACTACATTAACCGTTATCCTCGAGTCGCGTTTGGCCTTGATAAGCGGTGACTAATTAGTAAAAAAATAAAAGATAACAGACATTACACATGGTGATAGTAAAATTAGTGAAACCCATGAAAAAGAAGAGAAGAAAAATAAAGAAATAAAGAAAAAAAGAATACTAAGAGAGGAAGAAAATATATGCAGAACTAGTTGGCTTTGCTAGCTCGCTATCACTTGAAATGCTCCGAACCAAAATTTTAAATAAACATTTCGTTCATAAGTTTCATGTAAACACAAGACAAATCTTTCACATTTATTCATATAAATAGATAAATATTAACATTTTGTCTATTATTTTGATACACATTTATTTATCTTTTAAATAAGACCATAAAGAAATGAAAAGAAAAAAAGAAATCAATTTGCCTGGGCGATTGTGTGTTGGCAGGGCGGGGGCTTTTTTTTTTCCAACTTACAATTTAGGAACGGATGGCAACTTGTTTAAAATCAAGTCAGTCTCCCGAAAGAAAAGGCTGGAAAGGAACATTTCCACACAAATGCGTAACGTTTGTACACAAGATCAAAACAGTCATTTAATTTAAAAACAATAAAAAAGAAAATGTGGGGGGAGAGAGAGAGTAAGCAAGCAAGCAAGCAAGCAGTCATTCCCCCTCCCCCCTTCTCTATGAACTCTAGCTTATGCCCCGTTGGTATTTCTTTCTATCTCGCGATGTTAGTTTACTTTAAATTACCTCCCTTGAAAATTAATGAACAAATATTTTAAGAAAGGTTTTAGTAATTTATCCTTTTTTTATTAAATCTCTTTAATTAATTATCGTTAATATTGACAAAATATTGTATAAATATAGGGAAATTGGACAATAAAATTACAAATGAATAATACCAAGCCTGAATTATGAACTGTTTAAAAAATAGCCATGCAAATTAAGCATGCAAATAGCTTTTTGGTGGTCTTTACTGTACTATATATACAGTATTTCAAAATGTTATGTTGTATTATTTAATGATTTAAATAACAGTAAGCCATTTTGATGGTATTATAGGAGTGATAAATTTTTTGCATTTATTAATTTAGATGAAAGAAAATCTAATATACAAAATTATCTTGATCAAACTGTAAAAGTTAGACCTAAATAGCATTCAAGCTGACAAATCAAGCTTTCAGTTTGGCCAATTTCTCATTTGTTATTGTTATACCATTTTATTTCCAATAGACTAACATACTTCGCTACAATTTATTTTTTAAAAAAATACTTAATCCGGTATGGCAGTTTTGTAATATGTAGACATTCTTAAATAATCACCTTAAAAGAAAAATCGACTACGGAGAATAACTCTTATACTTTTAGTAAGAGTTAGTGTTCCTTATTTGCTTTGATTTTTTTCTTCCAAGTTAACTTACAATTATGTTATCTTATTTTTTTTTTCTTTATAAACAAGTGCAAAAGTTTGTTTATAATTTAGATACTGCTGCAACGCCGGGTCAGTACAGCTAGTAGTATATATATATAGTGTGTTTAGGCAGCAAACCTTTTTCGAGACAGGTCTGATTAAGAACGACAGTATTTCTCTTTCATTCATTTTACATTTATCTTTTCTTGTTTTTGTACAGATCTTTCTGTGTTCAGGTCAATTAGGTCTATTATTTGCCCTATATTCTGTTTCCGATTGTTTACATCCAATACTCTAACAATCAGCGGGTTTGTTGTGGTCAGTTTGTGATGTGTTGTCGCAATTTAAGTTGCGATATTTGTTGGGGGTGGGGGCTAGCTTTAGGGATTAAATGTTAAATATCTTTAATACGTTGGTGCCAGATGTAAATGCTATTTTTAATTATTTTTATATTATTAATTTTATTCTGTGTATATCGCTTCTCTTATTTGTAATTTCTGTTTCGGTTATTAATAATGTGCAGATGTTGACAAGGTTATTTTGTCTTTTGTTAGTATTGTCTGTTCTAATAATTTGTTTTAATGCCGTTGTTTCTCGTGTGTGCTATATTTATCAGAAGTTTTAGAGTTGTTAAATGACAAACCTTTTGGCTAGTATCAAAGTAAATCTTTGTATATAAATATATTCATGAAAAAAATAAAATTTTCCATCAAATTTTGGGTTATCTTAAGTAGGACAGACCCTAGTGTAAATGTGGTATTGTGGTGACTGAGATGATTTTAGTTAAGAGTAGGATAGACATTTTTATCATTTCAGACCAAGGATGACCACATTTTGATTGCCTTGTACCTAATTCGTTTAAAATGTAAAGTTTTTATATTTTCTGCAAACAAATATTTCATAGTGTAGTATCTGTTCTGATACTGCACTTCATCTTTTCTGTCCTTGATCAGTGGAAGAGAAATCTTTCTGTACTGAAACAATTTTTTTTATTTGTCCCAATCCAGAGTGCTCCTTTTTAGGGAGCTGGATTTTCTCCACATTAAAAACCGACCGTGTGTCTAATTTTGCCCTCTGTGGGGAGACAAGTAAATAGGGACAAACCTAACGACAATAGGAAGTGGACCGTGAGTTTATTTTCGGCAGCCTCGTAGCTCTTGTTTCCCCCCTATTTTGTCCTTTAGCTTTCACATTCCATGAGCATTGACAAAGGGGTAAGAATTGCTGTTGTTTTGAGTGAGTAGTATGTGAATATTGCGATATAAAAAAAACAAATGGAAAGTGTTATATTTCCTGGCGTGCTTTGCCGTTTCTTATATCTTATGAATTACGTAGCCATTGTTTGATGCAGCGTTTATTTATTAATTTATATCTATCTCCCTGTGAAACAATGAAAGGTCTACTTGTTAAGGCAAAGACTTGGAGGAATGCTATGAAGGTAAAGGTCTAATAAGGGATGAGCAGTGATTGTAGTGGTGGAACCCCCCATCCAAAGAGGAAAGTTCCCCTGCTCAATATGTGGAAAGGGGGTTGGGTGCAACTCAATTTTTTATGGTATTTGTAAGCATTGGGTACACAAATAGTGCTATGGAATTATTAGTAGGTTGAGAGAGGATAACCAGTTTATGTACAAGAAGTTTAAGACAATGGAGATGGATGAGAACTCAGATGTGAAGAAAGTATATCTGGATAGCAAAGCTATTGAGGTTGTATAGAAGTTTTGTTAATTTGGTGATACCATTGAAGCACATGGTGGAGCGTGTACTAGTAGGATTGCTAGAATTAGGAGTGGGTGCAGTAAGTTCAGGGAACTTCTGCCATTACTAACCAGCAGAGCGTTACCACTGTTAATCAAAGGAAGAGTCTACCAGGCATATGTACACTGTAATGATGTATGTAAGTGATATCTGACCAGTAAGAGTTGAAGACATGCGTTGCGTACAGATAAATGGTATGAGATGAGAATAATGCGATAGATGTGTAATATGAGTCTGAAAGACAGGCTTAGTTCTGATGACCTCAAAGAAGGATTAAACTTGAATAGTGTAGGGAGATGTGTGCAGAACAGGAGACTTTCATGGTGTGGCCACATTGAAAGAATGGATGAGAGTTCTTGGGTCAGTAGATGTAGAACAGTTGAGGTAGCAAGTTCAGTTCGCTAAGGTAAAACAAAGGTGGAAGTGGTAAAAATAGATCTGGCTGAAAGAGGGATAAATAATAAAATAGAGGGATAAAATAAAGACCTGTCTAGAGATAGGTTAGTTTGGAAGTCAATTTCTGAAAGCCGTTCAACGCATGCCAGCATGTAAAACGGGCGTTAAACCAAATATGATGATGATAACAATAACAAATTAATTTTATGATTATTCATGTTTGTTTTTCATTGAATCTTGAATTTCATTCTATTTGTGTGCTGCTTATAACAATGAATTTGTGAGGGTGTGAATATTTACAATCCGGATCACAGGTTAAAGTTTTACACCCTTGGTCACTCGGTGTTAAAAACGGTGGACAAATGAACTACATTTTTAAACTCCTGACTTCTAAAAGGTTAGAACTGTTTCCATTAGTGGATCGTTTTACTGTAAACTCGAATGATGCAGTGCCCCCCCCCCCCCCCTCTCCCTGTAAACTTTAAAAATAATACATTTTTCCAAATTTAATTTGCGATAATCTATTCATTAAAGTAGGTAAATGAAAATAAATTGTTTTGGACTCTCACTGGCCAGGTTTCGCTTCCATACAATTTTTTAAATATTAAAATTTTGTTTGATTTATTTAATCATTGAAATTCCATTGCGTTTTTTGAGGAGTCTCCTCCCCAAATCTCAATGTTGTGACAATCTTGTAGATTACTTTTGTGTATTGGCAAATGTTTTACAACTTATTTATTCTATTATCAAATTAAACCGTAAAGTAAATTTACGAACTGTAATATGAAAAATCAAGTATTTGATAAGTAAAAAATATTATTCAACTAATGCAAATAATAGAATAGAAACGCTGGTTCTTCCATTCACTTCCATTTCATTGTAACATTTACTGATTTTAATTACTTATCTTTGTTCACTATCAAATTGAACCGTAAAGGAAATTTACAAAATGTTTTAATATGAAAATACGATTTTTAGTAGATAATTAATTATTAAATAATAAAATAAAATATATTTCTCATGTACGTTTTAAAAGAGAATTATCTTTCTTGATTAGTCATAGTCACCCAAAAAATAATAATAAAATGTTTAACAAAAAATAAGAATTAAAAAAAAATGTAATATGGTGTTATGAGTTGGGTGTAAAAAGACACAGGATCAAAAACTCGTCTAACTACAACCACTATCAATAATTTCCCTTTTCTCCCTGTGTGTACCTAAAACTAAACGGAGCTTCCATGAGCAAAGTTTCTTTCCAAGAACTACCCGTCTGTGGAACACAAAACCATGAGCTGCTTCTCAACTGACTACAACATAGTCGTTTTCAAATGCAATGTAAACAAATTCTTGTTGAGCTGTCGTCTTAAATAATCTGCCCCGTTTCAGTCATCGTTACCAAACATCACGGTGTTGTCTCACCGTCCACCTGACGAACTCATTGACCCTTATCCTCGAGTGGCCTTTGGGCCTTGATAAGTGGCGACTTATTAGAAAAAAAAAAAAAATCCCCATTCAATCTCGGGCAACGTCGAGTCTTCCTGCTACGACACAGAGATCAGGCTGAGTTTTATCTGCTGATGTCAGGGCAAGCCATGCCTCTTTTTATTCTTTTTATTAGTTCAATTGATTTTATCTATTTATTTATTTTATTGATCTGCTGCTAATTATAGGATTTCGATATTGGCCTCCTCAACTAACGACACGTGTCCCATTCTCCGTCGTTTCCTCTCGTGTGTGTGCACCTGTGTTTTTTAGCTGTTAACAAAACACGCAGAAGCCTTCTATCATTATTTATTCATTTAGTTTCTTCGTTGACGTTAGCTTCTTTTCCTTTTTTCAGGTTGGCTTCAGTAGTTGCTAATAAAAAGAAAGAAAATAAATAATTATTAATGTTTTTTTAATATACGTACAATACAAAAAAAATACAATTTTCATTGAAAATTATAATTTATAAATTTTGTTCGGCTTTCCAAAAACAAAATAACATTTACAATCATCACTTAGAAATAACATTTATCATTTTTAGTTTTGTTTGGCAAAATGATTACAAATGTTTTTCTTTACTTTAATATATTTTTTTATGCAATACAAAAAAAAAAATACAATTTTCATTGAAAATTATAATTCATAAATTTTGTTTTGCTTTTCGAAAAAAAAATTAGAATCATCATTTAGAATGAAAATTTATCATTTTTAGTTTTGTTTGACAAAAAATTTACAATTACAAACGATTTTCTTTTTTTTCTTTTACTTTAAAATATATATATACTTTTTTTTGGGAGGGGGGTACAGAATAATATACAATTAATTTTTATTTTTGTTAAAGTGGCATTATTTTTTAGCAATTCAGTTTCATTCCCCCATCTCTTTGCTCACTAACTTCTCTCTCTCTCTCTCTCTACAATCTTCCCTTTCTTCAAGTATCTTTCTGTTTTCCTGCAATATCTTTCCTTCTTAACATCTCTCTCCTCTTTCTTTAGCTCTCCCTCTTTCTTTTTCATATCTCCCTCTTTCTTTTTCATATATCCCTCTCTCTTTCCACCTCTCCCCTCTCTCTTTCCACCTCTTCTCTCTCTCTTTCCACCTCTTCTCTCTCTCTTTCCACCTCTCCTCTCTCTCTTTCCACCTCTTCTCTATCTCTTTCCACCTCTCCCCTTTCTCTTTTCACCTCTCCCTTCTCTCTCCCTCTCTTTCTCTCTTCACCCCCCTCTCTTTCTCTCTTCATCCCCTCTCTCTCTCTCCACCCCTTTTTCCTCTTCATCTTCTCTCTCTTCACCCCTCTCTCTTTTCATATTTATCTCTACTCCTTCACTCCTCTTTCTTCATCAGCCCCCTCTCTCTCTCTCTTCACCCCCTCTCTCTTCACCCCCTCTCTCTTCATCGCCGCTCTTTCTTCATCGCCACTTTCTCTTTATCACCTCTCTCTCTCTTCGTTGCCTCTTTCTCTCCCCCCCCCCCCCCCCGGGAGAGATCAACATATGCCAAAATCCTAGACTCAGCATTGAACAACACCTGTCGTTTGATCACTGGCTGCCTGAAACCCACCAACCTGAACAACCTGCATTTCCTTGCAGGCATTGCCCCATAAGATGTGAGACGGGAAGTTGCCAGCCGAGTAGAGATCACAAAAGCTATCAGTGATGAACGCCATTTACTTTGTGGACTTGAACCAATGGTCCAACGACTAAAGTTAAGGAGAAGCTTTCTCAGCATAACATCTCAGGAAGAGACCAGACTACAGCTGTGGACCAGACGGCTAGAAGATCCCTCCCCTCCCCCCTACTGACATGGGAAGTTCTGCTTCTGCTCCCTCCCCCCGGTTCAGAGGCACCTTGGCTCAAGTAGAAAACAATCAACTGCCTGAGAACGGGAATGGGGTGATCAAAAGTTGCTATGAGTAGATGGGGCTACAAAACTGACCCAACCATCTGTGAATGTGGAGAGGAGGACCATACGATGCAACACTGCCTTGTCTTCCCTCTACCTCCCAACCGGTGCAGCTTGAAAGATCTTGCAGAGTACAACAATAATGCAAAGAACTGCATAAAAAAGTGGGAAACTGTCGTATTACCACATGCTTCAAAGTCACGCAAATGATAATAAGAATCTCCTTTCTCTTTGTTCATGTCCTCACTCTCTCTTCCCCCTTTTCCTCTCTTTCTTCGTCCCTCTCAAGTAAAGCCAGTCTGTTTCTCAAATCTTTGTAATTAATAGCTTTTTTTCCTACAAAATCAATATTTGATTTTGGTCCGCCAGGTTTTTTTTTGGGGGGGGGGGGGGGGTTAGAACATTGGTCCATATTCTTAACAATAAAAAATCTATTTCGATTCAATTTCTTTAAAAAAAAATGATTTATCCACCTCGGAAGATTTTTAAACTGGACACATTTTTCAATAATGACTTATAGATAGTACAGGGATGAGAGTTCTTTTTTTCCTTTTTTTTTTTTTTAAATAAGACTGATTTCTGCCGATTTATTTCTTTTTATCAATTTTTCTCTTTTCCTGTTTTTTTCTCTCTTCCTGTTTCTCTCTTTGCCTCTAATAAATGATTCACGAAGCGGATAGGGGTATGTAAAAGACTTTTGTTTAATCAAAACTTCCTGTCTTCTTCCCCCAACATACGTACGGTCTTTCTTTTGCTAACTGCATTTTTTTTTTTCTTGTTTATTTCTTGGATCAAACAAATTTGAATGTTTTCAACTTTTATTACACACAAAAACAATCTTTGAAAATCTTTTTATACAAAAAGCTAATTTTAACGGAATTTAACGAAATCAAAAACAAAAATGAAGTTAAAATATATCAGTATAAAAGCAAAAAAGGTATTGTAGATTAACACCCTTCATTAAATCATCTCCCCACCCCCCAAATTAAAAATGAGATTCTACTTTTTTAGGCGATTATGTGGGAACACCCTGAAAAATTTTGCGGTAAGAAAATTTTTTTTTTTTTTTAGAATTTAAAGTAAAATATCAGTTTCACACATGAATTTAACGTAAAATGATCCGTTATTTCCGAGCCATTCTAGCATTTTAGGGCAGTAACCATTTTTACTCTTTTTACTATTGGGATAAATTCTGTGCATTTTATGGGGGGGGGGGTTTAAGACGATTACATGTGTTTTTACAATGGTTTTGTTTGGACACTTGCTACTCAAACTTATGGTTAGTTGTAGGATTAAGGAGTGTTTTTTTTAGAGGTTGGGCTTGATATTCAGACTTAGGGTTAGTAGTAGAGTTAAGGAAAGGTTTTGGGGGAAGAAAAGGGGGGGGTTAACACTCGGACCTAGGGTTAGTGGTAGGGTAGTAATTATGTTTACTAACTTTTCAGTATCCAGAACAGACCTGTAGCTGAAAAAGAAGGGAAAGAATGTCTTGATGTTATTTTCGCTTTGTTTCTTTCCTTTCTTTCGCTGCCTTAAAAGAGAGAGAGAGAGAGAGACAGGGGACAGTCTGTTTTATGTGGTGAAATAATTGTACTGGCCGTATGGGTCAATCGTTAAGTGGTACATTC
>OY744519.1:183684718-183694718 GCA_963556195.1 Sepiola atlantica
GTACTAATATATATTTAATAATATCTCTACCTACCCGGCATTGCAGGGGGTCTTTTTTTATTTCATTTTTGTTTCGCTTCCTTTTTTTTTTAAACTATGTTATTTTTTTTTTTATACCAAATTATTATTATTTTTTTAAGTAGGATTTTAAAAGTTAAATTTAATTATTACGGTGTGTGGTCATTAAATTATTAATTGAACTAAATTGCTATAAAACTATAACTAATTTTGTTACTGTAATGTTGATTTGATCTCTATTTATAAAATGATTGGCTGTAAAAAGCTTCCAAAACTTTCAATCTTTTAATTAAATGAGGATAACCCAGTTTAAATGAAATTCTATTCGACAGTTTAAATGCTTCCAAATTCCTTTCAAATTTCTAAGGGTCTCGTAGCAATTAATCTTCTTTTTTTTTTTTTTTAACTTTTGACAAAAGATTAAAATTGCTGATTTGTTTACGAAGAAATAAAATGCATTCTGGTGGATTTAATTTCGTAATTAAATTATTTTTAAGATAAGAGTTTTAAAAATTTGTTTTATTTTATGCTATTGATTAATATTAAATAAAAATTAATAATGTGTAAGTCATATAGAGGCGAGAAAAACACATACACATAAGGATTCTAGACATAAGGTTTAGAAGCATTATATCTTGATTTTAATCTTCGTAAGTGGACATAAAAGTGGTGCCAAACTATTCTGTTTAGGATATTAATTTGTCTCGTCCTGGAATGGGTATTTTTCCAGTTTTATTATAAAGTTCGGCCATTTGTTGCACTAACAGTGAGATTAAAACACCAAATTCATATTCACAATAAAACCATAACTTTCTAATATACTGATCATGTGTATGCGATCGATGTTGTAAGGTTAACTAATTTGTATATTGCTTTGCAAAAGCACATCTCATTAATTAACTATTTGTTTTTATTGTTTAATATATTAATAATTTTGAGCATTTTAATATAAAACGTAGTTCTCTTTACAAATATTTTTTATACAGATTTTGAAGGTCCTTTCCGGTCAATTTAATTCTTAGGGCTGTGATTCTCGGTTTCTTTAATTTTCCCGGGCAATGCCGGAACACAGTAATTAATAAATATAGTTGTATTCTGTGTTTAGAATTTTTTAGATGAGGATTGATAATTTGTATTATTTGGACTACTATTCTCATCAATTCTCACAATGTTTGAAATTCCGTACAGATTTCCGAGTTCGACAAGATGTATCTAAAGAAGGTTGGAGATTACATCGGCCGAAACGTTGTGAGAATGATATCCAAGATGAGAACAGTAGTAATCCAAATAATACATGGTTGTTTAAGTTGCTATATTTATAGGGGAAAGTGCTCAATATCATTAATAGAGCTTATGTGTAAATCTAGGTTTGTGGACACAATCACAGGGCTGTGGGGTCGGAATCAGTGCAAATGCAGGCCATTTAAAATTTTAGGAGTCAGAGCTGTGTTTTTACGATGTATCACCTTTTTTGTATGTAATTTTTTAGATTGTAATCATTAAATAAAAACAAACAAAACGCTGAATCAACAGAATCTTGTAAAACATGCTAATCTTCTTTAAAACCCCAAATCCTATAGATAATATATCTAACATACAAACTTCTCTTGGGAGATTATAAAAAGTTGTACCTGAATAGTATTTAAGCTGACATACCAAACTTTGATTCTAGCAATTTTTCATTTGTTATTGTTGTAGTGTGTTATTGGCACTATAATAACATACTTTGCTACAGTTTATGGTGCTTATTTTGTTTCACAATGACATGTTAGGCCTTCTTTAAAAAAAATAGCTGAAGAAATGTATAAACTTTATGTAGCTGAAAAGAAGACTATACACCAAAAATTATGCAAATTCATCCAGTATTTATTACGTTAAAAATTAAAAAAAACGATTTTATCTATTGTCACCATTTTTTGTTAAACTTTTAGTTTTTCTGAGAAAAAAAATAATTTGTTTCCCCCTTGCCTTATCAGTAAGCTGAACTGGGTAAAAAATGTTTAGCGATATGTAAAATCGATTTTTTAAATTCTTTTTCTTATAATTTAATAAATACTGGATGAATTTGCCTAATTTTTTCTGTACAATCTTATTTTCAGCTAACACGTAAGTACATAAAGTTTATACATTTCTTTAAATATTTTCATGTCATTGTGAAACAAAAGAAGCACCCAGTTTATTTACAACATGATATAGTCTATACACAGCTGTTCTGAGAAAAGTTTTTGGCAGATGAGAAGGACATGGATGAACGCTGGCTTCCGGTGAAAAAAGCTTGAAGAAAGTGTGTACCGATGTCTGAAAGTGATACAACAATCTTTTTTTTTTATTCATATTAATTTCAGACTTTTCTTTCATCATATTCTAATAATTAACATAATACAGACTATTTGAAAAATAATTTATTTGATTGTTTTCAAAACTTAAAAAAAATTTTCATTGAAGAAAATAAACAAAATAGAATAATCTTTTTTTTTTCAAGAAATAATGTTTTTGAGCAACGGAATGTGTTTTTTTTTTTATTTAATGTTTTTTTGGAAATATTTAGTGAAAATAATGTTTTTTGGGAGGGTTAGGTGTAGGGCATTTCCATTTCTAAGAAAAAAGTTTGATTCCGGAAGTTACTCTATTTCCAAGAAAAAAGGTTTTTCACTATTATTAAAAAAATGTTTTGAAAACAATCAAATAAAAACAAATAAATTATTTTTCAAATAGTCTGTATTATGTTAATTATTAGATTATGATGAAAGAAAAGTCTGAAATTAATATGACAAAAAGGAAAGTCTGAAATTAATATGAATAAAAAAAATTGCTGTATCACTTTCAGGCATCCGTACACACTTTCTTGAAGCTTTTTTCACCGGAAGCCAGCGTTCCTCCATGTCCTTCCCATCTGCCAGGTTTTTAAGCGGGGTCCATGCAGAGGAGTAGTACCTTTTCGGAGATGGCTTTCTGTGACGTCATCGACTGGTCTCCATGCGTCCAACACTAAGTGATGCGTCTTAAAGCACTTTTGTGCAACTGCACTTTGTAGTTCGCCTTTCTAAAGTGAATTAAGTGGCGAAAAGTTACACCCTTCAAAAGACAGAACACAGCAGATCTAGAGGAGTCTAACCTTGAACAAAATCCCTCTATTCTTAGTTTCTATGGTGATCATCAAAAAATGGATGTTTCACCAGAGAGAACATGGCAACATTGGGGAAGGTCATCCTACATAAAGAAGGTGCATTGCTCCAGTTCCTATTTATTGCCTCCTCACGAGAGCAAAGTAAGACACAAGGTCGGTTTTTAATGTTGCAAAAATCCAGCTCCCCCAAAAGGGAACTCTGGATTGGAACAAAAATAAAAAATTGCCTCCGTCTAGAAGGAATTGTCCTTCACTGACTGAAGACAAAAAAGATAAAGTGTATTATCGAAACAGATACTACACTTTATCTTTGCTCCTAACCAAAAGGCTGCTGATTGTTTTTGTTGTGCATTTGCTCCAGTTAGTGGAGAACCTAAAACTCAATCCCTTCTCATCATAGCAGAACAGTGAAAATTTGGTAGTGTCAGGACTTTGCTATCAGAAATACGAGTTCTTGGTATTAATATATAAACTAGAAAACCATCTTAACATCTAGTTTTCATTGAATCTACTAATATTTACTATTGAGGATTGAAGAAGGCGCCAAATCTAAATATTTTTTACACTTAAAATTGTATTAAAAAACCCAACTTTTTTATACATTTAAAACTGATTTTTTTTTTTAATTTAGCTAAACTTTTGGTATAAGAAGTCAAATTTATTTTTAACTTATCTGTTTAAAGACCTTATAGACATCCTATGGTTTAATTAGGAATAACTAGCAGAAAGATCCGACGTTGCTCGGGATTGAATAAGGAACACTATGTCCTTTTTCACTATGCTTGGGACCACTTCCATTGTCTTCTCCGGAGAATCTTACACATATGATTTTTATTTCGTCAAAATAAGATATATTTGAAATATTAAGGGAGGTTCTATCCCCATAGTTCCCTTAGGGGTCACTTAGAGATTCAAGACCACTTCCATTGTCTTCCCTGAAAAATTTTACATATATGATTTCAGTTTCATCAAAATAAGATATATTTGAAGTTTAAAGAAGGGTTCTTGGGGGAAGGGGCACTTAGTGATCCGGGATCACTTCTATTGTTGTCCTCGGAAGTTTTTTTTACATATAAATACAGTTTTAGTTTTTATGTAGATTCTCTAACCTTTCTTTCTAAAGACACGCACAGACAGACATTGGCACACAGTCACACACACATATATAATGTGTATATATATATATATATATATATATATATATATATATATATATATATATATATATATAGAGAGAGAGAGAGAGAGAGAGAGAGAGATTTCCACCTGAAAAGATCTTAGTTTCTAATAACTAATGATCAATCATTAGTTATTATAAACTAAGATCGACATGCCAGTGTAGCAGCTTTTTGTACATATCTATATATCTGCAGTATAGGGTACATACGAAATACCGGTGCTTCTGCAGTATAGGGTACATACGAAATACCGGTGCTTCTGCAGTATAGGGTACATACGAAATACCTGTACTTCTGCAGTATAGGGTACATACGAAATACCGGTGCTTCTGCAGTATAGGGTACATACGAAATACCGGTGCTTCTGCAGTATAGGGTACATACGAAATACCGGTGCTTCTGCAGTATAGGGTACATATGAAATTTCGGTGATTTTTCTTTTTTTTAACCAAAAATATTTCTTTGGGTGGGAGAAAGTTTTTAAAAAAATTTTTGAGAGGAGGGAACAGGTATGTATATAATATGTGCACCGGGGCGGCGATAGGTACGTATATAGTATGTGCACCAGGGCGGCGATAGATACGTATATAGTATCTGCACCGGGGTCACGATTGGTATTCATATAGTATCTGCACTGAAGCCGCGATAGATATTTATGTAGTATCTGCATCGGGGCGGCGATAGGTACGTATATAAAGGGCTCATACAGAGGGGCTACTTTTACTAGAAATATGTCATACTTTTTCCCTCGGCAACGGAAGAGGAGTGGTGGAGAAGAGACAGATTTCGCCAAAGGCAACAGGGACAAGGTGGCAAAGGGGAGATGGGGGCAGTGAAATGGGGCGACCAGGGAAAAGAGAGCCTCGAGCAACGCCGGGTAGCCCTGCTAGTTATAAATAAATAAATGAAATTATTTATAACCTACAGACGCTAGCGTTTCAAGCTTATTACTCTCATCAGTGCAGGAAAGTAACAATTTCAGACGGTCCGAAGGCGCATAGAGAATATTGAAAATATGAAAAAATAAAATTTTAAAGTTTACATGTTTATCAAATACTCAGGTGTTCAAGCAAGGACTACAATAAATAGAAAATACAATAAACGATTGATTATATTCCTTGCTTGAACACTTGATGATTTAATAAACTTGTAAACTTTCAAATCTTATTCTTTCATCATTTCAGTATTTCCATATATTAATGCTCAATCTACAATATCGGGCATCTCCTTATCACGATAGGATCTAATATAAGATAATTATCTTTATATTATCAAAATATATACACCCCCACACAATATTATGATAAATATTGTTTAAGTTTTTATCCACATACACATGTGTTTCATCCTTTTCCGAGAATCATCAGCGTGGAAGATGATTGTTCTGCTGGTAAAATGATTCGAAACCCTCAGACCCAAGTCAACATTTTAACTTTTGTTTGAACACCTAGGATCACGTGGCAAACACAACAACCATGGTGAAAGGAAGAGAATTGAGGTCTATTTATGTCTATGCAAGCAGACATATCTAGAAGGCTGTTATAAACAGTGTTCAACGACCCGTTAGAGTGGAACTTAGCAGGTATACATAGAGAGGGTGAGGGAGGGGGGTAGTGAGAGTGAGTTGAGAAATAAACGATTTCTGTCCTGTTTATTAGATTTAGAAAGAATGTAGTGGTTATTTCTTCCCTGTTCTTGTTTTTAAGACCTTTTTCCTTTGACAAGGTGCGACTCTTTAATTTTCTGTCTCAACAATTTCCTATCACCCACATTTTGATTTATCGATTCCAACCGTCTTCAGCCACCAACTGTTTCCAATTTCTTCTTTTATAGATCACCCATCTCCGTTCAAACTAATTTCTTTGGCTGAAAAAGATATCCTTTGCACATGAGCTGAGATGAAAGTGTAGTATCTGTTCTGATGGATACTACACCCCTTAGACCGGTACCGTCTTAGGCTTCGGGCCTTGATTCCGCCGGTTTTAGGGTTTGTCCTGTGCTGTTCTAGGAGGTCCACCCTCCCAGGCTTTGCCTTCTCACCCTTTCAGAAGGGGTTAGTTTATTGTTAATTGCCTGAGGCGCCTCTACTGGGTAATGCCGACGGTTTGTCCAGGCATTTTTTGTAGGCCAGAGTGCTCAACCTCTAGGGAACTGGATTTTAATCCCACTTTCCAACCTTGTGTCACATCTTACTACTGTGGGAGGGAGATAAACAAAACAAAAAAGTCTTCTACTTCGGATAACTTTTTTTATATCGATGACCGCCAACTCTTCCATTGACAAATGTGTTCTTGCAATCATATATCAGCCAATTTGTTTTAATGCAGACTATGGAATTGGAATCCTTAGTCAATGTCTTGGCTGCATACATTTGGTGGAAAGATTGCACTATTTTGTTAATAAACCTAGAAAATAATTATATTATCTAAACGTTTTACATAAAACAAAGTTTATACTTATGGAATTTAATACATTTCATTTAATAAAAATTGAAATGAAAAGTATTAAATTTCATAGGCATTTCCTTTGTTTCGAAGATTACAGAACATTTTGATAATATAATTATGTTTCGGAATTTAATTTTAATTTTTCAAATATTTTACTTACATCTTAAGATCTAGGAGTCGTTGAATCTTTTTTTACTCGTTTCGGATATTCATCTTTGCGTTCTTCTTTTCTGTATTTTAATCAAGTCTTGTAACTAAATCTTGGATTTTTAGTCTATTTTCCGTGTTCTTTACCCCCCCCCCCCCCAATTGCCCCGGAAAATATGAGAGGTAAACTGATATTATACCTGCAATGCTGTGTTGATGATGTAAAGATTGATATAATTGATACCGGATGTAAATTTCGTTTTGCTTCCCACTCTCCAAGGAACAGCTGCCACGGGAGGCGGTTTTTATTTATGTTAACATCAGAAACTTACAATAATCGTTAAAATTTTTTTCGTTTGCTAAAACCCAGGATTAATTAAGATATTAAGGTAAGGATCCTTTATTTGCCAATCAACACACACATTTCTAGTTGACTTACCCAGCGTTGCCCGGGTGTAAAATATGTTAAATATAAATTAAATTGTGAGTGTGTGTGTGTGTGTGCTTGTATGTATGTATATACATATACATATATATATATATATGTTTTTCTTTTTATAAATATGTATGCACATTTATTTTACCGTCATCGAATAAATTTAAAATCTTCACTTTTCTGAACGAAACCGGTAAATTCTCTCGTTTTTTTAATGATTTATTCCTGTATTTAAATTTGTTTTTTCTGTTTGCCTTTTTAAAACATATATTTAAAGATTTAAATTGTTTTTAAATCATATTCTAAATAAAGAGTATGCACAATGGTATCAAAGTCGTTTACAGCTGTTTCCAGACAAAGTTCATTTTTAGTTATACAATAAGACAATATAACACACACACCCACACACATATCTATTAATAATGGAGTTTATGTATCTGTCTGTCTGTCTGTCTGTCTGTCGCAAGCCGAAACTCCATCAGAGTAGTAGTATGACTATTTACTAAGTCCGCCAGCTTCATTATATACCACTAAAAAAACCGGCGTAAACACTATGCGCATTTCTCAATTTACATAATCAATTGCTTTTGAACTTCTAATAAATTAGTATTCGCAAATATACACTCAGGATTGTTTTATTCAGATTTCATCATGTATTTACGCAATTTTGCTTGCTAATAATCTTACTTATAAATTATAATTATTGAATCAAATTGTTTAATTAAAATAATAATTGATTTACAAATTAATGAGTTACGTAGTTATTTTATCTACGTCAAATTGATTGAACAGCGTGCGGAACGTTAATCCATTGAAACAACCTCCCTCCGTCAACTCAGTTTGGACGCAATACGAGCACGTAATTTAAAATGTAAACAAACGCTGGTATTTACCGTGTTACTTTAACTTACGCTGTTATTCACAAACTGTTCTTATTATTCCAGGTTTTATTTATTAAAATAAAAGATGTCATTTTTTTTCTTTTCTGTCAACAAAAAAATAATATAACTGATTTTAGAAACAAATTGTTTAATTAAAAAAGGTCATTAAACACATACACACACACACACACACACACACACACACACATTCTAACAAATTTAATTTAGGTAAACTTTCTTTCCGAGACCATTTACATAAGTAACCATGTTCACTATATTTGATTTTTTGGTGCTTTTACACTATAGGACCCGCGCTAACTTTGACTCCATCGTTAGGGTTAGGGTCAAAGTGGGGGTTAGGGTTAATGTTTGGGGCATGGTCAAAGTCAGCACAGATCCTACAGTAAAAGAATACGGATTTTTTTATTGTTTTATTTTATGTACACCTTTCTTCCGATTCAAAAAAAATACTGTTCGCTGTATTCTGTTTTTTAAATTGTTGATTTTAACAATTTTACTGAATCAAATTGTTTAATTAAAGTAAATATTGATTTAAAAATTATTTAAAATATTTCTATTTATGGGGAAGGGTAATACATGTTATGTTAGGGTAATTTTGTGTGTCTATTTTATTTTTTTGAAAAAAAACCCCCAACTTTTTCAAGCGTGTATTTGAACGTGGTGTCGTTATACTAGATTACTACCCGTCCAAGAACGGGTAAAATTAATTCCCCAAACATAATAGTTTTGCACCACTTTTATGTCTCCTTATGAAGATTAAAATCAAGATATTTCTTAAAGGACTTTTCATCTGACCCTCTTCAGAGAGGTAAGTGGAAGAAAAAAAAAAGAGAGTAAATCTCTCAATTAATTAATCGATGAATATAAGTTATGAAAGATCTCTAACTTATGTTTCAATTCCTTCTGTTGACATAAGCTAGGTCGAGAGGTGTTAACGATCGCTTCAAGAATTTTTTTTTCAATATTATACATTAAAAAATATATAATAGTCAATGCAATTTTTTAAGTTACGACTTACTCCAGTTTCAACACTACACCAGGTTTCATACCTTGAAGAGATATCTTTATAAAGTTAGGTATGTTTATATATTTGTTTGTACAGGATTAACTCCTAAACTAATTGTCTGATCATTATGAATAGGTCTAATGGGTCTAAATGTGGGCTATATTTAGTTTAATTTGGTTTAATGCAAAGAGGCTAAAAAAGGGGACAGAAGTTGTTTGTGAAAATTCAGAGATATCCATTTTTTGTGAAATTTTAACAATAAGTTATTAGATATCAATTAGTTATTAGATACCAAGTAATAAATTTGCCTCAAATGTCAGTAAATGTAGTGAATTTGATACATTTATATTTTGATTTTAATCTTCGTAAGGGGAGATTAAAGGGCCGCAAAGCTGTTCTGTTCGGGGAATTAATTTTCCCCTTTCTGAGACAAGTATTCTTCTAGTGTGCCATCATTATCATCATCATCCGATTTATTTTTAACAGGCTTTTGATTAGTCCTCTATAAGAGGGTGGAGTCAGTCTGTCTGTCAGTCTTGATAAAAGTCTTCCTCTTCAGGCTTGGCGGTCGCGAGGATCGAAGTTCGCAATCCCCAGGGCTGCACGGTCGCGTTTACACAACTCATCCCAAGAGAGCTTTGGTCTTCCAGCATGCCGACTTGATGCGATGGGCATGTCTCTGACACAGGAAATCCAGCTGGAGCTTCGCATGACCAAGCCATCTAATCCTGCCCAACTT
>OY744519.1:183699718-183704718 GCA_963556195.1 Sepiola atlantica
ATTCCTCATTCAATCCCGGCCTAACACGATCTATCTGCTTCTTTATTTGACTTTACTTCTCGGTCAAAAAGCAGTAAAAAAGGTTTTCATTTTATAGTCACATATTCAATTTATTTTTCAATTTCTTATTCTATTCATTTAACATCACTTTACCCTTGTTCAGGGGTCAGACGTTTTCTGATGTTACGCAAGAACAGAGTACAAAACAGACTTCGAAATCTAGTGGGCGATGTCCTCTTCTCCCCACTACAGCCTATTTCTCACAGAGGAGACATTGCTAGTCTTTCTCTACTCTATCATTATTTTCATAGTAGATGCTCAACTGAGCTTCAATCTATGGTCCCCACCCCTCCATGTAAAATATTCACAACAAAAACTTGTCTCGCTACACCCACTGTCAATAGTTTGACTTTCTCTCTCTGTGTACCTAAAGCTAAACAGAACTTTCTTGAGAAAAGTTTCTTTTCTAGAACTGAACACATACCACGGGGCTACTTCCCGGCTTACTATAACATTGCCATTTTCAAGTCCAATGTAAAATAAATTCTTGTTGAGCCGTCCTCTTAAATAGTCACTTTCTGACCAGTTACAACCATCGTTTCTAATCCGCTCAATGTTTCACCTTTCACCTGTCAAACTCAATTAACCTTTATTCTCGAGTGGTTTTTGGGCCTTGATAAGCGGTGACTCGTTTGCAAAAAAAATAAAAAGCCCACTCTCCAGTTCTCATGGTTCAGCAGGTCAAGTGTCTCCAAATTCCACTCTTTGTTGTCTTGCCCAATCACTTGTATCCAAGCTTTCCTTGGCCAGCCAATCTTCCTGTGATTTAAGTAACCCTGCTTCTGTAACAGTTTATCTAGGAGGACGAACGTTCCACATGACCATACCAGCTTAATCGATTCATCGTTAGGATTATTTATTTTTAGGATAAGCATTCATCTCTATTAATAAATAAATAAATAAATGTCAATCAGCAGCTGCATAGATTACGGCTCTGGCTCGCTCATTATACTTCTGGTCAAACCCACCTGCGGCCCGGAAATACAATTGTTACATAATAAAAGCCGTTGTTTGAATGGAAAAGTTTGAGTAACGCCTATGGGTCAGAGGTGACCCCAGAACAGAAGTCAATGAAACGACCTGACTTTGGGACAGAGATTTTCTCTCTCTTTTCTGATGCCACTTTAAGCAGAGAAGACATGTGCAGGGTGCCGTCCCCAATGGGGTGGGGGTAGGGATTAGCGGGCGCGTGCGCACACATAATGTAGCTTGGTATAGCGAGATAAGCTCTCCGTCTATCTATCGGTATGTCTTTCTCTCTTTTTTTGTTTTCGTAATTAGTGTATTTACGTCATTCTCTGTGCGTTGCTGTTGCTACTGCTGCTTTCGTCCTTTTCTTTTCTTTATTTACATCATTTATTTATTCATGTCATCCTCTTACTCTCTTCCTATTCTACTTCTTTCACCACCACCCTCCACATATTCCCCTCCTTCCACCACTTATTGCTTCATTTGTCCTTTCTCCCACCATCTATAACACGCAATGTGAAAACAAGCAAGCAAGATTATCTGAGTTTTATTATTATACTTTAAAGCCCACCCGACATTGCCCAGAATGAATGTGCAATCCTGCTCCATTCTCTAAACCCTATATTACACATTTTATCATTTTTTTAGTTTTCCTTTTCTTTATTTCCTTTCATTGTCAAGAAGAATCCAATCTTGTCTCTTAAAACGGAAACCTCTTGAAAACATCCTCCAGTTGAGTCACCTCACTCAAATAGTGCATTAGCTCGAAAGGTGTTCGACTGAGCTTCAATCTCTGGTTCCTCATTGTAAGACATTCACAGCAAGACCTCGTCTTTCTACTACAATGGAAAGTGACTTTCTTTTCTGCCTCGCGTCCGGAAGAATTTCCATGGACAAAGATTATTTGCAAAGGCTTCCTGCATTTGGAAGACTTCTTTTTTTTTAAACTCAGTTCACCCCAAACAAGGCAAGTTGCCACTGTAGACGTAAGGGGCTACTGAGAATTAGGGTGAAAGTTTAGGGGGTCATCCTAAATTGGTAGCTGTGCAGCTAGATGCTTATTCAGGGTTGGTTTTAAATTTCTGCATGTCGGTACAGTCGGGAAGAACCAGGGAGCAGGGAGGGAGTCCCAAAGGCCGGCAGCTCAGAAAAGAAGCTATTGGAGTAGAAGGCTCTTCAGCATCTGGGGACCTCCACAGTGAATCGATGGGATCTAGCTGATTGTCGGGTTGGTTGAGTGTATTTACTGCTTCCAAGTTTCTAATTACTTTCCTCTCTACAAGGGCAAAGTTAGGCACAAGTTTGGCTTTTAATGTGGGGGAAAATCCAGCTCCCTAAAACGGTGCACTCTAGATTGGAACAAAATTAAAAATTGTCTCAGTCTAGAAGGACTTCTTCTTCACTGACCGAGGACAGAATAGATTAAGTATAGCATCAGAACAGATACTACACTTTGCTCCTAGCCAAAAGGCCAAGTCCTTGCTGATTACAACTGGGTCATCTTTAAAACCAATGCCAACAAATTCTTGTCATAAACTGCCCCATAAGTAATCAAATGCAGTTCATGCCAATGATCAATGTTAGTACTACCATAGTGTTCCTCATCTCTCGGCCGACAATCATTCCATTTCATGAACCCTTAACCTTGAGTGGTTCTTGGCCTTGATAAGTGGTGACTTAATATATATATATCCATGTTGGAGAGAAAAGAAATGGGTTGTCGTTGGTTGATGGATCTTGATAGTTTTCAAAACCGCATTCATTATGTTCTCTCATACAATGCTTCTTGGTTCAGAGTGCTATAGTGCAGATGGGCGTACCAGAACTGTTCAACTGTTTTTAAAACGGCCAACTGAATCCACCGTTTCAGAGCACAGTTTGTGGGCCTGCATGTTTAAAACCCTTAATTATATAGGCTGAAGGCCCATGTAGCCGTCAAAGTTTGGGCAAAGCACAACTTTGAAGTTTGTAGATGCATATATTTAATTGCAATTTTCATCTCATCATCTTGTTTTGGTATTTAAGGTGCTTTGAGAGTTCCAGACTTTGGGGTGAGCAACACCAGATAATGTCTTGCACCAGCTCCCCATGCAGTCTGATCCATGGGTTGATATCAGTCAGGTTGAAAGCTGTTAAATCACTTCTTACACACTCAAGTCAGGTCTTTGTTGGTTCCTAGTGCCTAGGGCATCCAGCGTGTGATAATGCGATACGTGGTCAAATCATGCCAAACTCATAAGGCATCCAAAATCCGGCCAATACCAAGTGCCTGATGAAGCACTGTTTAAAGGGATCCTTTCCTCCAGTTGTCTGCTGCACATCCACCTGATCATGGCACGGTCATTACGCCGAAGCCGTTGCAAATCAGAAGTGTTTGGGGCCCATGTCTCACTGCCACGCAAGATGGCGGAGCAAACACTGGCTGAAAAGACTAAAACACTTTCAATGATTAGATAGAATAACTCCTCATCAGGTGCCGGTATTCTTTGAAGTCTTATTGCCTTTATTACATGTAATTTTATTAATTTTCTTTTATGACCCATTTTTGTTTTTTTGTTTCTTTCTTTTGTTATCTCCAGCAGAGACACTTTTTATTTATTTATTTATTTTAACTTAGATTGGATCACACAATGATTATGGCATTCTTTGCAGGCTCTAACATGTTTCTACTTGTGGAAGATATTTCTTCACGAGAATGTGGTCATCCCCATATCAGTTGGAGGAAGGGCGGGGAAGAAAACAAGTAGGGTAGAAAGCACAATGATAATATTTACATATACATACAAGTGAACACGTTAACATTCAAAAACATACACATAGAGTAATGTAAGCTGACAGATAATGTGTGTGCGTGTGTATCTCTATATAAAGTTAGGTATGGGTATATGTTTATATATTTGTATGTACCGGATTTACTCCTAAACTAATGAACAGATCATTATTAATTTTGGAACACAGCTGCGTAAGGAATCGTAATGTAGATTATATTTAGTTTAATTTAGTTTTATGCGATGGTATCTAAGCCCCTTAGATGCCATCGATTTTTATGAAATTTTAACAAGAGGTATAAGACATCAATTAATAAATATTCTCCAAATTACAGTTTCTTTAGAGTATTTTAAAGGGTTTTTAGGGGGCATAATATGACCACAACCGTACATTTAACAATTTAAATATTTCAGGTTTGCATTGAATTAGATCCATAGTCATTAGACACCAATTAAGCAAAATTTCTTGAATTTCAATTTCTTCTTAAGACCCCTTAAGCTTAAGACATAAATTTTAGACTTTTTCTATAATCAAAATCATGTAATGGATTATGATCAAAATTGGAATAAGGATTCTAGACATAAGGTTTAGTAGCATTATATGTTGATTTTAATCTTCATAAAGGGACATAAAAATAATGCAAAACTGTTTTGTTGTCTAACTCTGTCCACCGTCGGTAAGCAAGTAAATATGAACCCCCAACTCCTTATTTTAAAGTTTTCCAATACTCGGGCTGCCTGTTGAGTCTTCGGAGATTAAAAAACTCTGACTCCTTCCCAAACTTCCGACTCTGGCTCTGCATAAAACTTCATCTGGCGATATGCACATGAATTGAATGCATTTATAACGAGTTAGAGGAATTTGACGATATTAAGAAGTTGAATGATAAAAACTGATACCAGAATGACTGGATTCAACATCAAATGACCCCAAAAATGTTGATATGCCATAAAACAAAATAAATATATTGTTAACTAGCTGTACCTTCCCGTCATTGTCCAGGAGTATTTTTTTTTTTTTTTACTAAAAAGGAGTCATCACTTATCATGGCCAAATGCCACTTGAGGATAATGGTTAATGAGATGGAGTGGTTGTCAGAATCAAGTCAGAATATTTGTGGGAACGGTTCTTGATAGGAATCTGTTGACATCGGCTTTGAAGACGACCAAGTTGTAATGTGCAGGGAAGCAGTCCCACAGCAA
>OY744519.1:183709718-184022218 GCA_963556195.1 Sepiola atlantica
TTTCGATAAGAAAAAATTAATAAAGACTTGGTCACTGGAATTTAGCGTATCATAATTTACTTATATATAGTCATTTACAGACTGACTGTTTCGCTGTATCACAGTTATTCAGTGTGGCTAGATAAGCAATTGCTTCAAGTTAAGATTGAAACCTGACCGTTTTGTCAACAATTTCTAACCTTCATCAGAACCACCTTAGTTATTAAATAATCTATTTGCTGACAAGTTACTTTTTATTATATACGTTTATGTTTCGTTGTCATGTAATTCTAAAATTAACTATTTGAAATCCACTATTTATTCATGTGGCAACAGGCTTTTTTTTCCAGGAATGTGATTATTAGGTACACTTTGGCATGTCAGGCCATTTTCATATCGTGAACACTGTGTGTGTGAATATATATCTCTGTGTTTGTCTATACTAATAAGAGAAATGTGTGTCTGTCTGTCCGTTAACTACTATAAGATGTAGGTACCCGGGTTGCAGAGTCGGAAATTTTGGAAGGAGTTAGAGGCGGACTCGTTAAAAAGCTAGGAGCCAGTTTTTTTTTTTAATCCGACTCCGATTATTTAGTATCAAAGTATAGTGTTTGTTCTGATACTAAACTTCTTTTTTTCTGTCCTCAGTCAGTGAAGGAGAAATCCTTCTAGACTGAAGCACTTTTAATTTTTGTCTCGATCAAGTACGGCTTGTTTTTTTTTTAAGGGGGGGGGGGATTTTTTCCCCCTATTAAAAAACCTTTGAAACAACGCGTTTCCAATACAAATTCATGTTGTCTGTTTTGGTTGTGCTTTGCTTTTCTTTTTTCTTTTTTTCTTAAATAAAAATCAGTGGTATTAATATTGATTAATTAAATTTGAAGAAAAAAAGCAGCAGAACACAACACACACACATATATATATATATAATAAATATTTAATTATCTACAGATGTATACGTTTCATCCTTTCGGAATCATCAGTGTAGAGATAATTATTCAAACCGGTTGCACGATTCGAACCCTAGAACAAGAGTAAACTTTAACTCCAATTTCCGACATCCTAACCAATGAGGCTATTCTGAATAACTATAAAAATTGGTTAGAAATAAATCCTATTATGCCGAGCAGGCAACGATAGTCAACCGTTTTAATAGTCTTCAACAAGGAGGAACATGCATTTATAGCTATAGTTTGACGGCTGTATTATTACTTCTCACTAGAGGGCCCGACCGAAATGGAGGCTACAAATAATTATTTAATAATAAATATTTAATTATCTACAGACGTATATGTTTCATATATATATATATATATATATATATATATATATATATATATAGTCATCCCGCAGACAGGCTTTTTCGCTGTATCACAGCTCTTTGGTGCAGCTAGACTAGCAACTGCTCAAAGCTGAGATCAAACCTACGACTATCTAGTTGATAGTCGCCGATTCTAACCACTTGACTACAGGGCAGACGCTGCTGGCAATTGATATATTAATGCTTTATACAGGGTGGGCAAAAATAAGGGTCTAATTTTTTAAAATTCATAACTTTTTTATTTATTGATTTTTTTTTTTTTTTTTTTTAGAATAAGTAAAGGACCCCTTCCGAAGCAAGCATGAGCCGTATTAGCCCTAAGGAACGTACCCTCATTTAGAAAACATTATTTTTGCTTAAAAAACTCAAAACAGTGTAAAAAACAATACTTTAGTTTTTGTAAGTTTTAAGAAGTGTTTTTCGGCTAAAATTTGTTTTGTTTATTTCAAAAAATCTCGGAAGGGTCAGTCTACACACACATAAAGTTTGGTGAGTTTAACTTTTATTTTGTGGAAGTTATTCAAATTCAAGTTATTCAAATTTAAAGATAGGACCCTTATTTTGGCCCACCCTGTATAAACATTGTCAACTATTAGAGAGTTCTCCATTTGTTTATTTACAAAGAGCTTTGCATTGCACTAATAGTAGCTGACGATACCACTTACCGCAGTGCTCAACCCATGAAAGGAGACTTACATAGTCATCCCCAGACAGACGGTTTCACTGTATCACAGCTCTTCAGTGCGACTATATATACTAGTGTACATCCTCCGTCAAAAATAACAGAAAAAATAAATTATTCTTTGCCTGTGTTCACACTATCATCTATATAAAATCATAGAATTACATAAGTTAATTTTTCTTATATAAATTATCATTTCTGATGACCTAAAGAAAAATGACACCTACTATTGACTTTTTATTTAGAGTAGAGAATTTTTTCTGTATTTATTTTAGACAGCGAGGGTTTTCTGACTTTCAATGTAAGTTATTGAAGATTCCGAAATCGGATTTAAGAACGGTTCAGTGGGTGGACTTTGACCGTATTCATTTTTTTTTCATTCCCGCACGAAAGATATGCGGTGTGTTTAAAAGACTGCCTGTTGCTAGTTATTGTTAAAGTTTTAATGAATTATTTTTATTTAAAAAAGAATCTCTATTTTTGTTGATTATTTATTGAAGTGATTTGTCTTTTGGGTAGATTTGCTTGGAAATGTTGTTTACATTCTATAGCATATGTGGGGGCATATCTACACTTGTGAGTGGATAGATTCTTTATATTTGGTTGTTTGTTCTGTGTGGATACCTTCAAATCTCACTAGTGCTCGGCATATTTGATACTGGAGTATTACCTTAGAAAGTAATAATCTTCATTTAACTCGGGTGCAACAATAGCGTTCCCATTTCTCTTCAACAGACACTGTAATGTATAGTATTTAAATAAAATAATTCATATTAGCTCTTGCAGAACCTACAGGCAAACAATTTATTGTTATTTCAACTAACTTGTGTTACATGCTATATATATATATATATATATAGATATAATATCCAAGCAAGTGTTGTTGAACGGCACGGAACTTTCTCGTTTGTAAATCTTCTGTGCTCAAAAAAAAAATGGCTGAATTAAGAACAATCGGTGAAATACTCTACGGACTGCCACCTGAAACCAGAAGAAGATTTACAAACGAGAAAGTTCCATGACGTTCAACAACGCTTGCTTGGATAATGACTTGCTGCCTAAGTATATATATATATATATATATATATATATATATTGTGTGTATTTAGGCAGCATATTTTCATTTAGGAAAACATTATTAAATAACAGTGTTTTTGCTTACTAAAATTTTCTTTCATTTTTTCAATTTTCTCAATAGTCCATTTAGTATTTCGGTCAAATTGGTGTATGTAAGTTCCGTGGGTTTCTTGTTCCATTTTTCTTTCCTTTTTTGCGAGTACTTTCAATTTGACTCATCAAATCATCATCAGGAAGTGTTAGTCTTGGTTTGGTGTCTTTACAATGTGACTAGTTTCATAATTCACATTATTAATTGTGGAATGTTCAATTTTTAATCTTTTGATGTTGGTATCATGGTGTATTATTTTAGTATTATTAACTAGGATGTGTCTATATTGAGAAGGGGAGGGGCAGTCATGTTTTTTAGGTGTTGGCAAATGGAACTAGTGTCGGCAAGATGTAAGGTGAATCTTTGGGAAAGTGTTGTGGTAGTGAAACCGATGTAACAATTAGTTTATTATTATTGTCGGAGATAAATTCTGTCATGGGGCATTGAAACTGATGAATTACATTGATTCTTTCTGTGTTTTTGTTCCGAGAAGTGTTATTTTTAACTACGTGGTTTTATGTCTTCATTTTTTTAAATAAATGATAAATCTTATTTTATTATTACAGTTGATGGGGGATATGTATCATTTATATTTTTAAGAGCTTCTTCATCCAATTTAAAGTTCGGATATATATATATATATATATATTGGAATAAGCACCCAAAAATGATTAAACATTCAATAGAAATACAAAATATAGAAATGGTTAAAAGTTTTTTTTTTTTTGTATAATATTTTACAGCCATTACGTCTATGCAATTAAATGAAAAGGTCACATTTAAAAACAAAAGCAAGCAAAACAATTTGTCTGTAACAAGTATTAGTCGTTTTCCCCCAGGAGAGACTTAGTGTCATTCACAGTTTATGTATATTTAGTGAGTGGAATTTTCTATTACGTAGTGTCTACTTAAATTATTTACCTGACTTATAATAATTTACTTATTATATGAAAAAAAGCTTCTTTTTTTTCTTAAGTAAAGATTTGATAAAGTACCACTTTCCTGTAGATTACAACTGGGTTGTCAACAAATTTTTGTCTTAAACCGACTCCATAACTAATCAAAAACAGTTCATACAATTGATTAATGTTAGTACTCCCATAGTGTTCCCCATCTTTCGGCTGGCAATCGTTTCTGTCTCATTAACACTTATCCTCGGATGGCTCTTGGCCATGATAAGTAGTGATTCAATAGTAATAAAAAAAAATTGTTATAAATTAGAAACTTAGTTAGCATGGCAATAACTTAGCCAAAGACGCATAGGATAAATCAAAGGGAGGTAATTCATCAAAAACCGACGCAGTAGTAGTAGTAGTAGTAGTAGTATTAATACAGCTTTCTTTGTAGATGTAAACATAAAGCAGAAGACAACTGATTTTTTCCAAGTTCTTATTTATCTCCCTCCCACAGCGGGAGACACAAGGAAAGTGAGATTTGAAAAGCCAGCGCACTAACTTAGCACATTCTGTAGGAGTGCCTCAGGTGATTAACAATAAACTAATCCCTTCTCAAAGGGTGAGGTAAAGCCTTAAAAGGTAGACCTCTTAGAATTGCACAGGACCATACCTCAGACCGACAACAAGCCATCCTCTGCAATGGCCTAAACTCTGCCGATCTAATTTGGTATGAAATAACCTCTGAAGGGTTGATTTTTTTCCAAGTTAATTTAATTACAAATATTTTAACTAAGATAGTTATTGCCATGACTCTGAACTGGCTTAGATTTCATTCATCATATGGTTTTCTAAATAATCTTCTGCAGGTTACGAACTATGCTGAAATAATAACGTTATTATTTAGAAAGCCATTCTTAACTTGGGGAGGGTGGCTTTGTTAACTATTCTGTACTTTCACCTAACAATTTAATTAATACATTTGGGAAACTGAAACTCTTGCCGGAAGTTATATTAGGGATGAAGTTTAATATCAGGAACTAAATCTGACAGAACACTGTTTGCTGCTGACTTTGAGTCAGATACTCTTGTTTGCAAAGTTTTTTTAATTTATATCTTTAGAAATACCAACTCGACACAAATCTGATGGAAGACAAGAGGTTATTTATTCAGCATGATCTTTGTTCAAAATCACTGACCAGTGAAGGGGGGGGGGGCAGAAATAGAAAGGTCAAAATCACTGATTAGTTATCCTGTCAGCTCATGTCATTATACATCCGGCACCTTGCATGCTTATAAATTAACTGCTGCTTAGTATGAGCCATGTGACGTCATATCTGTTTTTAATACATTCCCACAGCCTAAGTAATTTTCACCTTGAGTTTAGCAAGTTGACCTCTTGGCTCTCCCATTTTCTGTTATTTTCAACTAACTAAATTATATACTAGATGATCCACCCGTTCAATATGTAACAGTAGAAAGAACCTTAAAGTCTGTTAAAAATTACCCACCCTATTGACAGGGAACAGCGACTTCTAAGTAAAAGTTCTGTTGCAAAAATGTTCCGTTCATTCAATATCATCTGATTTTATTGATTCTGTGTCATTTTTGATTATTTAAAAAATTCTTAAAAGACACCAAATAAAATGTTTCCCCCAAAATTCCAGTTAGCACATGAGAAGATTTTGTATCAGAGAATTTGGCGGAATTTACCACACATGCCCACTTAAAAAGATTGCTTACCCCTAGTCTAGTGGCTTTATCTGGACTTCACACGTGATTCCAAGCCATCTGGAGTTTCATTCCTTGTAGCTGGGAACTGGCTTAGGATGAATGGATGAACAGACACTGAATATTCACCACAGTAATTTGATATTGCAGACCATCCTCTTTGACTGTGTGATTAGTCGCATACAAATTTAGAGGAGCTTACCATTATCATTTCTTTTGTAGAACCTTCCTTTATTCCTCTTAGTGTGCCTAACATTAAATGGACTTTCCATGAACAGAGTTTCTTTCCAAGAACTTTTCATCTGTGGAACACGTTGCCACAATACAGTACTAAAACATGGTTATCTTCAAATCCAATGTAAACAAATTGCCCTAACCCTTATCCTCAAATGGCTCTTAACCTTGATAAGTGGTGACTTATTAGCAAAAAACTGACTTGGATTAATGGAATAACACTGACACACTTAATATTTGCGACAGTAATTTGATTTTATATAAAAGAATTTGGCCGAATTTGGTACACACACACACACACACACACTTAAAAGGATTACCCAACCCTGCCCTAGTGGCTTTATTTGGATTCCACTTGTGACTGCAGAACCATAGGGGATTTTATTCCTAATAGCTGGAAACTTGCTTGGGATGAATGCACGCTGAATATTCACAACAGTAATTTGATTTTATATTAAAGAATTTTGCCGAATTTCACACACACACACATATTTAAAATGGATACCCACCCCTGGCTTGGATGGTGGCTTTAACTGGACTTCACTTGTGACCCCGAAACAAAGCCAAAGAAAAATATGAGAGGAAGCGATAAGGATGGACTTGAAAGAAAAAGGGATAAATAAAGACCTGCACAGAGATATGTTTGTTTGGAAATCAATTTCTAAAAGCTGTCCAACATGTGAAACGGAAGTTAAACCGAATATCATTAGTATTATATAAATTGTGTTTCAGCATAAAATAACCCATAAAGTGTTGGTATGTTGTAAAACTAACAAATCAAATATTCCATAACATGTCGATCGTCGATACATATCGAAATATTGTTACTTACTTTCTCTGCGGATCATCTCAGTAGTTTTATCCAAACTATACGCGTAAAATCGTTACCGTCTGGAATCCCATTCTTTGTAATGGAAGGTGGCTTAGGATGAATGGAAGAACACGGACATTGAATATTCACAACAGTAATTTGATCTTATATTAAAGAATTTGGTTGAAATTTGCACACATACCTAAAAAAAAAGTTACCCACCCTCGCACTAGTGTTTTAAGTACTACATAATAAATAGAGGTACATGGTGCCAAAAACAATTTGAGAACGATTGTTGGAATAACTCAATAATCCAGGCCCATTGTTACCGCAAGGAAATTAATATGGAAGCACAAAAGTGTAATATAATAGGATAGTAATTAATAAATGTTTCAAAGAGTGTGAAATAGAAAATAAATGAAGTGACATAGAAAGAAAATAAAGTACTAAAAATCAAAATGAGAAATTCTTGATGAAGGAAAAACTGTTATTATATAAATAATGTAAATATTGTTGCAGAAATGAATAGTTGGTCATTTGGTAATGATAAAAAAATGATATGGAAGGACAAAAGTGCAATAAAACAGGATTTCAAATTCAGTACAAAAGATCCTCTACTCTATAATAAAGATCAATGTGCAGTTATTTGTAGTTGGGAAATTGGGGAAGGGGGGACATGGCCCCTCAGATTGGGAAATCCATCTTGATTTTAGATTTTTTTTGCCATTGCCCACTCACATCCCTGCTAAATATAGCCTCCATTATGGCCCCTTACGACTAGCAACTGTGTTCCAAAATTCATAATGATCGGTTAATTAGTTTATGAGTGAATCCTGTTCATACAAATATATGAACATATACATATACCTTACTTTATGTAAATTGAGATATCAGCAGTCAAAGAGAGCTCTATTCGGTTTTACAAATAGATTTTTTGCATTATCACTTATGACAGCTGGCTATTTCACTTCCCACAGTGCTCAACCTATCATCTGTATATCGATAGTTATTTTGATGTCTATCGTTTTTGTTGATCATTCATTTATTTATTCATTTTGGGTTGAAAGTGTACTAAGATCCGTAGCAACCGTAAACAAAGAAAGATTATCGAACCTTTCTTTTGAGAAAATAACCCACTTTTAAGGATGAATTATTTAATACCCTCTTTTTGGATTTCTCACATTTTCCTCCTCCTCCCCTCTCTCTCTCTCTCTCTCTCTTTCTCTCCCCCTCTCTCTCCCCCCTCTCTCTCTCCCCCTCTCTCTCTCCCCCCTCTCCCCCTCTCTCCCCCCTCTCTCTCTCTCCCTCTCTCTCTCCCCCTCTCTCTCCCCCCTCTCTCTCCCCCCCTCTCTCTCTCTCTCTCTCTCTCTCCTGTGTTCATTTAGTCTAATTAGTCTAAATGAATAAATGTAAGTTATTTTTTTTATTTAGCACATTTATATTGCCATCAAACCAGCTCACTTATTTAATTCACTTTAGTTTTTCCCCAAAAATAATTATTCTGGCAAAGGAGATTATTACAATGGAGACTATTTCAAATAATGACCTAAAAGGTATAAAATGTAAGAGAGACAATTCCTATTTAACTTAAAGGTAAAAATATGATTTATCTCCATAATATTTTGAATTTTTTTTCACCATCTTTTTGTTACTTACACATTTTTTTAAATTTAAAAATAAAATTACATTAATGAATCTTGGGCTATGCAGCTAGTCTAAATGAATAAGTGCGAAAGTTGTGCATTCATCACCTATATTACCATCAGTATGGCTCACTGTTATTTAAATCAATAATACAACATACTCTTTTGAAATATATAGTAGAGAGCAAAGACCTAAACACGGCTATTTGTATGCCTAATTTGCATAACTATTTTTTAAACCGTTTATAATAAATTAATTTTTAATATCATTCATTTATAATTTTATTGTCTTTCCCTATATATATATATATATATATATATTTTAAATTCCCGAAACAGTTTTTCATGGTAAACAACTGATGATCCCTTAAAATAGTGTTAGAAACTAACTAATATAATAACTGTAAAAAATAAATTGACTTACATGAGTGATTTTCCACTGGAAGACTTGAGACTATAAGTTTTTTTTTTTTATATATATATTTTTTTTTTATATAGTTTTAATGGTTGAGAAACTTCCGAGACTATATATATATATATATATGCAATTGTTTGTCTATCAATAGTGATTAATTAAAGTATTATATTCATTAATTTTCAAGGGAGGTAATTTGAATAAAAACTATCATTTTTTTAAATTACAATAGATTTATCTTCAAGATATGTAATGTAAGTTATACATTTAAAAAAGAATACTTAGAGTTTGATTAATTGCTGCCGGATGGTGGTTAATTTTTTTTTGCTTGTAGCAGGTATGACATTTTTTATCACCAGAGCAAAAATTCACCCTCTAACCACATCCCATCTGTTTATTTATATGGTCACTAGTGTACACTCTCCGTCAAAAATGATGGGGGGAAAAAAAATTATGCTTCGCCAGTGTTCACACTAATATTCATATAAAATCATAGAATTACGCCAGCAATTTAATTTTTCATTTATAAGTTATCATTTCTGATGACCTAAAGACAGACAAACACCTACCATTGACTTTTTATTTTCATATAACGACCTATGCCAAATAGTCAGGTTGTCAACTAGAAAGAACGCATTTAGCACACAACCTTATACAAGCTATAACAGTTTCTTCATTTGTTGTCTGACAATTGCTCGAAACATTATGAGGTGATGTCAGGAGAAAATGTTTTGTTTTGTGTGTTGTAAAATTTCGATGTGCAAAACCTAAAGTATTTAAAAACAATTTCATGTGTATGCTTGTTTGTAATGTTGAAAGGAAATATATCTCGATAAACTAAAAATTATTATGAATTTTTATTGTTTTCGGTTACTGTTTGAGAATTTTTTTTATGGCAATCGCTCCAGACAAAACATGAAGCCACTTGATGTAAGGAGCTACAAAAAAAAATTTCTACTTTAAGGATAAAAACTAGCCAACAATAAATGTTAATTAGATTCCAACCCAGAAAACAGCAATTCTTTCCCTATTTGTCAGAAACATCGCTCATGGAATGTGAGGACTAAAAGACAAAATAAGGAAAGCAAGAGTTACAAGGCTGCCGAAAGTAAACCCAAGGTCCCCTTTCTACTCTCCTTATTACTGAATTGCTAGAGTTATGAGTTTTGATTGGCTGGCCTCCATTGTCTTCAGAAACAATGGACATGTCCTGAAAGGCTTCCTATGTGATGAAGAGTTTATAGTGAAGCAAGTGTTGCACAATGACCAATAGATAACAATAGCCTGTAACAGGGAAAACACATTCCTATATCGGTCACACAAGACTGACTCACATACCTCTGTTTGAAGGAGATAAAGCTCTGTGTAACCATGGCAATCAAGGACTAACAATAAAACATTAATAAAATACACATATATGTAGCAAATATCACAAAATAATAAATATAAAAAACATTATTTGAAAATATAGCTTTTTTCTCAAATTACAGGGTTTCTAAAAGAAACTAATTTGTACAAATATATTTAATAATAAAAATAATCCAGTAGTGTTAACTATCTTGTTACCAAGCAAACAATTACAAAAAAACTCTCCAAAAGAATGGCCCAAATAATATCTTAAACAACCTAAAAGAAGCAAAAAGCATACCAAAATCTAAAAGTCAAACAAAATCACACATAGAATAGTCAAATTCCACACTCTAAAAACACCTTAAGGAAAAAAAGAAACATTGTATAAACGGACTGATTTAAAAAGAAAAAAAAAAACAAAATGTATGACCTAGGATGACCTTATAATAGTTGATAGGTTGTTAAACACAAACAAATAAACAAAATTCACAATGAAGAGTTTAAAACGTTACCACTGTTGACGAAGGGAAGGGTCTATTAGGCATGTGTACCCAGTGTGATGATGTTTATTTACTCCTCGCGGAGTTAGGCACAAGGCCAGTTTTATCTTACTCCCACAAGTAAGATGTGACCCAAGATCGGGTCGAGCAAGTGGGGTTAAAAGCCAGCGCTCGAGAGGTGAGCACTCTGGCCATTTAAAAATTGCCTGGGCAGCCCCATCGGCATTCCCCGGTAGGGGCGCCTCAGACAGTAAGCAATAAACTTACTCCTCCCCAAAGAGGGGAGGCGAAGCCTGGGAGGGTGGACCTCCTAGAACTGCACAGGACAGGCGTGCAGTATCCATCGGAACAGATACTACACTTTGATCTTAGCCAAAAGGCCGAGACCAATGGCCAAGGCCGAGGATGATGTATCGAAGTGAAATCACTGTGATTCTCTGAAGATATTTTGATTCTCCGCTTAAATTTAATTTTCATAATTTTTACAAATTCGGTATTTCTGCCTGCAAATTCTGACAGTATTTTAGTCGTGGGCAAGCAAAAACAGTTAGTTTTCACAGGTCAAAATAAAAATATGTCAATGCCATACTAATGTTATGTTGACCTCAGATCTTCTCTGCCATCCCTCCAGCCTTGGACAATTAAATTTAAAAAAAAAAAAGATTTAAAAATTAAAACAGGATTTAAAGATAAGATTTAACAATAAATAAAGAAATCCACCGCCAAACTGGGGAATAATAAAAAATGGGAATCTATATAGGTTGCAAAAGCCAACGATAAATTTTGAAAAAAAAAAAAAACTTGTGATAAGTAAAGAAAAAATCAGTTATGGAAATTCAACCTGACTGATTTTTTTGTTTACTTATCACAAGTTTTTTTTTTCAAAATTTATTGTTGGCTTTTGAATAGTGTCAGAATTTTCAGGTAGAAATACCGAATTGGTAAAAATGATGAAAATTAAATTTAAGCAGAGAATCGAAATATTGTCAGATAATCACATAATGCGTGAGCTGCCATTTTCCGGGGAAACAGACATAAACAGAAGCTGAAGAGAGTCCGTTAAAGAGGCCTTTTTTCGGTCCCCTTTGTTAGGATTTGAAACCGACGGTACGGATGTTCTGATCTTCTGTAATATAAATATTGATATATATTTCGAGAGAGAGGGGGGGGGGGTTGTATGTTTTCGCCATATCAATCAATTTTGTGTTATTTAATGTCAAAACACCACTTTTTATTATAAATTATTAATTGTACTGGGTTATTTACACGGCCGTTATTAGCGAGAGATAAATGGTAAACGGCTGTTGGTATAATCCAAAGTGATTGACAGTGATTACCAAAAGAAGCAGGGTGTACTGCAAATCTGAAGAGATTCATTCTATTTATCGGATTTACCTATCACGCGACTTTAAAGCTTCTAATATGAATTTTTTCATATTTTTAAAAACATTTAAGAATTACTTGCTATTCTATTCATAGCTGATGAAAATTGTGGGTATACTGCTTCCCCCTATACACTTAAATCTCCCCCTATATATTTTAATATTTTATTTTGGATTTGACTAGATCCCCCTCCACACACACACCCACACACACACACACACACACAATCGAATTATTTACATATTCCAGAGAGCTTCTCCACATGCTTAGGAACAAAATTCTGCCACTTGTCACGGTCTTGGGTCAGTCTTTCAGCTATCAGGAGTGGCATACCCGTATCAACCCTTATCTGATTTGGTGGTCATCCTCTTAATCTTTCTTCAATGAAATTTTATTTTTATGATTTCTTTACATAGCTGGAGTCTGGTAGCCAGAAAACCTGTCCAAACCAAATTAATCTCATTTTATTTTTCGAATAACGTCATTGATAAATTTCTTTTTGATTTCTTCGTCTATCTTACAAAGTTCTGAAACATTTAATTTCAAAGCCATTGAGCTTCCGCTTGTGCTCTGCTTGTTATAGTCCATGTTTCACTTGCGATAGGAACTAGCAATGCATTGTTGATCTATATAAAAAAATATAATTATCTACAGACATATAAATCAAGCTTGATTTGGTATTAAATTAATTGGGGAAAAATGATATGTTTAAAAAAAAAGTTTAACGAATTTTTTCAAAATATTTATTTATTTAAAAAAAAAATTTTTTTTTCTTCAAAAAAACTTTTTTAAAAAAATACAATTGATTCGGCATTAAATAACCTGAAAAAGGTTGATATGCCGTAAAACAAAACAAACAAACAAACAAACAATCCATTGTAAAGTTTTAACTTTGGAAGTGTTGATATGTCCTTCCTGTTATTTTAGTCTTTCTTTTTTGAAACACACACACACACGCATATACATTTTGAGTTTGAATTACCTACTAGACACATCTTCGGGTGTCATTGATCTCTCTGTAAAAGGGTTTGTCAGAAAAACCTGATATGAGGATACTTTACCTTACAAGTAAACCCTGACCAAATATTCAAAATAACATAGTATTCAAAGTCCAAATAAGATCTCCTCGATTTGGCTACACACCTATACGAGGAATGGTGCACATTCTCTTAGTGATGTTACCTCAAGTAACAACACTTAGCTGGATACTCCACTAGACCAGATGAAGTCTCGTCCTGGAATCCGGTGAGACCAAAAGAAATGTATACTCTAACATAATCAACTGGTCAATTGGAGAGAGGAAATTTAATGTTCTTAACTTCTTTACAAACTAAACGCTTGAGAGGTAAAAGAGAACTCTAATGAAACACTCGAATATCTATGTATTTCATATAGAGATCCAGTGTCAGCCCAAGGAAGGGGCCCCTTGATTTCTGAGAACTTCAACTGAAGTTAAATGAAACAAAAAATTTTATTTAGAATGTATCCTTTTAGTCAGACAATCTTAGGAACTTGATGATTCTGGTTACCCTGCTAGGTTTCATGGGTCACAAGGTAGGCTTGCAGTGCATCACTTGTGTGTTTGATTCTGCCACATATTTCTATCCTTGTGCCAAACTTAAGTTTAGTAACATGATTTGATATATACATTTGTTTTAATGATTTTAATGTCAAATTTTTTTCTTTCTTTTTTTCTTTAACAGTTGGAAAGTTTGAAGGATGAGTACGAAGCTCAAATGGAGGAGCTGAAGCAGGAGCTGCATAAAGACCGGTTCAAATATGTCGACAGTTGTTCCGACAGTACTGGGAGCACTGAATTCAATGGACTTTCACAGACAGAACAACAGAAACAAGAGACGCATTTATTGGTAAGTGATCTTTTACAATGCATTAATTTTATCAATGAAAGCCTACTCTCTCTCTCTCTCTCTTTAGAAAAAGAGAGCTTCACCACGTGATTGGGAACAGAACTTCTGCCCAGGGGTTAATTGTTCCATTATGTCAACACGTGTAAGAATTACCAAGTTATACTGAAGTAGTTGTTAAAGGCATCGTCAAAGCTGTATTAATTTTTTTTCAGGGAGGTTTTGCCGTCCTCAAACATACAGTGCCTGGTATTTGCAATTGGTCACCTATCAGGTACTGACCAGGCTCAACGTTGCTTAATTTTGGTTCCTGGTATTTGCAAATAGTTATTACAAGAGAAGAGTCTATCAGGCATGTGTATGTATGTGATAATGTATGGAAATTGAATTTGGCCAGTAAGGGTTGAGGCCATGCGTTGCATGGTGAGAAATGGTATGATAATGATATGATAGATGTGTAATGTAATTCTTAAAAACCGGCTTAGATTTGATGAGCGTAGAGGAAGATTAAATTTCGACGTCAAACCGAATATGATAATGATGGTTCTTATTATTTGCTATGTAAAACACATCAAACTAATCTCACAAGGGAATTTTCCCTCTGATTTTAACTGCTACATCAATTATCTTAGAAAATTTACATCACCTCCAGTAAATATAAGTGTAAGACAATAGAGACAGGTGAGAACTGAGATATGGAGAAAGTATATTAGGATGGCGAAGCTATTGAGAAGTTTTGGTACGTTGGTGATACCATTGGAGCACAGGGAGGATCAGGTGCTAGTGTAATTGCAAGAATTAGGAGTGAATGGAGTAAGTTCAGGGAACTTCTGCTATTACAAACCAACAGTGTCACCATTGTTGATCAAGCAAAGAGTCTATCAGGCATGTGTAGTGAAGGTTGAGGACATGTTTTCTATGAGAAGAAATGACATGAGAATGCTACGATGAATGTTTAATGTGTCTTAAAGATAGACTTAGATCTGATGACCTCAGAGGAAGATTAAATCTTGATATCATTATCATATCATAGAACAAAAATTAAAATTGCTTCAGTCTAGAAGGATTTCTTCACTGACCGGGAATAGTTTTTTTTTTTGTTTTGTTTTTTTTGCTTTTATTGATGTCTGGCATGAATGCAAACCATACGTTTATAAAAATAACTAATACAAAATTAATGTAATCATTGGATTCCTTCTAAAGTTTTACACTAAAAAAGTTGTTTGATCTTTGTATAGGTCTTGGGTTTTCAATTGCATCCGCAGTAAGTGATAATTAAAACTATCAATTAAACCCTAGTGACCTGAGATCGAATCGGAGGAAAATTTGAATGATGTCATTGAAAAATTTAACCCTTATTGAAACTAATATTTTCTAACAGTTAACATTGAGTTCTAAACAGTCACACAAACTTTCTCTTATATATATGTATATATATATTGTCACACACAACCTTCGTTGGGACCATGGCGGCGAGTGCGTGACAATGATAAATATAAAGAAAAGGTAAAACTGTCCGGAAGTGGCTCATAGTTCCGTAGGTCTCAATATTATCAACAGAATACAGGGGGAAGGGGATTCTCCAATTCGAGACATCACATAGAAAACAAGCAAGAATTGTGAGCAGGTAAAAGACGACTCAAACACCAAGTTAAGATTCAAACAATATTTATTCATAGAATAAGAAGAAAAGGGATAACATATATAAAACAAACAACACGAGCGTACCTCTTATTGGACATTTTACCCTTTGGATTTTCTATTTTCGCCGCACCTGAAGTTGTGGCTTCTTGGAATTTAACTTTGAATCCCCTCTCACAACCTTTCGGGCCTTTTAACGACCTACCTATCTACATCTCATTCTCTCCGCTGGACTTTTCGACACCAGACTTTTTAGCAATCGGACATTTGCTTGCATTCGGGCAGAATTTTGCCCTGTGTTTCTTCCCCTACAACTTTTATTTTATTTTTTCAAATTTTAAATCTTGGCCTTTGCCAACTTATCTATCCCAGCGACTTCCTCTGATAAGATTTTGATCTTTGAAAAGCCTGGCTTAAGGAAAATTTAACTTGAATAAATTGCCTTTTTTGCGGAATATACCTTGCTCTGAGCAATTGAATTGAATTATGATTTGGCTTTTGCTTCTCTAATTCCTTTCCATTCTTCTTCATTATATATATATATATATATATATATATATATATATATATATATATATATATATATATATATATAAAGACAATCAGGTCATTCTTCTGATCTGATATGTTATTCTGTCAATTGAGAATGTAAAAGAAAATTTTTGGAATAGCCAATCAAAACGCACCCCAAAAAAAGAAATTAGTTTAAGGAAGCATTCTTTATTTAAGTTGAAAATGTAGAGTAGATGGTAGAAATTAAAAAGTTATCTCCCCTTAAACACAGTTTTAGATGTTTATGAACCATCAGTTATATATTTTCACATTGCATATACATATCCATATATCTCTTTACTGCCAATCTAATTGAAAGTAAATAAATGGTTTCTTTTTCAATAACATAGCCTATATATATATATATATATATATATATATATATATATATATATATATATATATATATATATATATATAATTACTAGCTGTTGCACAGTAGTGTATTACCTTGTAATTTCTTTTCCTTTTCTAAATTTAAATTTTGCTGTTTTTGGGGTGGGGGGTGGGGGGGTGGGGGGGTTTATCCCGAAATATTTTTTTTTTCTTCTAATCAAAAGGAAGTAACTTTATATGGACGAATACAGATTTATGTCCATTTTTTATTTTCCATTTTTTTTTAAATTAATTTACACTAGGACAAACAAAGTATTTTATAGAAGAAATTGTCCAACATATGCCAGCATTTTAAACAGACATTGAACCAAATATGATGAATGATAAAATTTAATCAAATTTTATTTTATTATTCTTAACAACATGCTGCTATGATCCATAAAAAAAACTGACAAACCAGAATCAAATATTGATTTTTATAGGAAGAAATCTATTGATGACAACAAAACGATAATGAGACTAACTTTAATTTATATATTAGATTATGTTTTAAAGTCTTAGCAATGCGCATTTTAAAAATAAAATAGAATAATTCCAATGTTACTGGTTATTAATATACTTACTGTACCTATCTGGCGTTGCATGGGAGTCTTTAATTTAATTTTTGTTTCCCATTTTTTCTTTTTTTTTAATGCATGAGGATTTGCTAAGAATTTTAAAACCAGTTTAAATGATTTTTTTATTCAACAGTTTGAAGCATCACAAAATTATTTTTTTAACTATTAGCAAAAGATTTAAGTAGCTGACTTGTTTACGAATAAACCAAAATGCATTGTGGTGGATTTAATTTTGTTTTGTAATTAAATTATTTTTGTAAAAGTTTGTTTTAGTACTTTACACTTTTGATTTCGATAAATAATCGATTAATAGTAAATTTTAAAAATGTGTAAGTCACTTAGAGGCGAGAATCATACATACACAGACACAAGAAGTAGTCAAACATTTTTATTAATATAAAAACAAATACAATAATAATATATAGTAAGCAGATCACTTCATAATCGTCAATTAGATATTTTAGGGGCACAGGCAAAATGTATCTGTTATAATACTACACTTCATCTTTTCTGTCATTGATCAGTGAAGGAGAAATCCTTGTAGACTCAAGCAATTTTTATTTTTGTTCCAATCCAGAGTGCTTTTTTTTTTGAGAGCTGGATTTACCCCACATTAAAAACTGACCTTGTGTCTAACTCTGCCCGCGTGAGATGGTAAGTAAATAGAGACAAGCATAAAAAAACAATTACTTTATTATTGTTTAACTTTTAAAAATATATTTTTATTATAAAGAGACAAGTCGTTCAGGTGGAAGCATTGATAGGTTAGAAATAATTGAAAATTAGGATCCTTTTCAATGAAATTTTTTTTTTTTTAGTAATTTTTTCCTCATTTTAATCTTACATTTTTCTGAATCAAATTTTATTTTCAGAGATGACCAGAATTGTGTCATTTAAAAAAAAAAACTTTTTTTAAGACTGAAAAAAGAATTTTTTTTAAAGGCTTCTAATTTTCAATTATTTTAATATATTATTTTACTTATTTAAGTTTTTATTCATTATAACGAATTTATATGTTTGTTCCTCCTGTGGTTTTCTTGTCAAGCAAAAGGGTAAACTTGTAGACAGGATTTATCTATTAAAGTGTTTATTATTAAAGGGAGATAACTCAACTATTTTCTCGCGATGTTTTTTTCAAGAATTATTTTTTATTTATATAGAGAAAAGTGAGTTGTTCTTTACAATAATCACTCTATGAAAATAAATAAATAGATAAGTAACGCTTTATTACTTTCTAAATAGTTTAATTTTAGACTTGGATGTTTCTGAAAAAAAAAAACTATCAATTTCGATAGGCATGCTGGTATTTTAAAGAGACAACTCGTTCAGGTGGAAGTATTGATGTTATACTAAAATAATTGAAAATTTAGAAGCCTTTTCGGTGCAAGATTTATTTTTTAATTTAATTTTTATTTTTTATTTTTCGGAATCAATATTTATTTTTCTCAATTGAGGCAATTTTTATTTTTGTCCTAACAGAGAATGACCATTTTTTAGGGAACAGGATTTTCCCCACATTAAAAACCGACCTTGTGTCTAACTCTGTCCTCGTTGGAAGGCAAGTAATTAGAGACAACTTATTAGATAGAAAAAACAAAAAAACTTTAGTTACTTCCCTTCCACCGAGAGAAATATTTCAAAAGTTTATTTTACCCGATAGACCACAAAAATATCCCTGAATTTATCCATTAAGCAAGTTGTTCTAAAAATATATTAGTCTATTAGAAAAGAAAAAAAAATTATTTTTTATACTAAGAAGTCACCTCTTAACAAGGCCCAAAGGCCACTCGGGTATAAGGGTGAATGCATTTATCAGTTGGATAAGGAAAAACATCTTGAAAGGACTGGAAAGCAATGGATGAAATGGTCAGAGGATGGCTCAACAGGAAATTGTTAACATTGGACTTGAAAATGTTGTAGTCAGTTGAGAAGCAGCGCCATGGTATTGTGTTCCACAGACAGGAAGTTCTTGGAAAGAAACTTTGTGGAAGTTCTGTTTAGTTTTAGGTACACAGAGAGAAATGAAAATTTGTTACAGTGGATGTAGCGAGACGAGTTTTTGCTGTGAATGTTTGACGGGGGGGGGGGGGATGGCAGTGATTGGAGCTGAGTCAAGCACCTACCATGAGAATACAATAAAGTAAAGAAAGACTAGCAACGTCTCTTGATTCAAAATGACAAAAGCTACTGTAGTTTAATATTTTGCAGAATATAGAATGAAAACAGTAGCAGAAACTCATTATGAAGCGAGCCGACAATAGAAAATATTGTTGTTTGGAAGAAACAGCTTACCTTGTGGGCTTGTATATATATTCATTTTCCTCGTTTTTTTTTTTACTTGTGTAATATTTAATTTTAGCTTCCAAATAGTGTTGAATCATCAGGAGAGAATACACACCGTTTCGGGGGGGGGGGGGTACTTCATCTATATATTAGTTGTTTGGTTTGGCTCCCACAAATGACATTTAATTTATTCAAATAACGTGGCTTTATTTATATAAAGACTAGTTGGACTACCTGTCCCAGGATAGGTTCATAATATTGAGACACATTTCAAAGTTTTAATAAGTGCAAGAAACCAGCTTCCTCCCCAAATAGTTTCAAAGCAATTTTTAAAAAAAGCCCTCTTGCTATGTTAAAAAGTGTGGCAACAGATTGTATGAATGAAGTTATGGACTTAGGAAAGTTTTAATTTTGAGTTAGAACCACCATTAAAGTCTTTTTTAAAAATAAGTCCCGTTTCTCAGCCTAAATGATCATTGTTTGTGTGTGTTCACTGCACTGGTCGTGATCGTCCTCTCCTTGTCTGAATTCAGTGCTTGATTTCAACTAATGTCAATCACAAAAGAAACAGACTTGTCCGCTTAAAATCTTGACTGAAACAGAAACCCTCCTCCCTACCTGTTTTTGCCTGAATATATATAGATATTACTGTCATTTGGGGTAGGCCACACAGTAAACCCACTTGAGAGTGATGGGGTGTGTAATCACTGAACATAAAAACTGACTGACATGGGTGTCTATTATCTGGAGTAATCATAACTTCTCTAAAATTTCAAGTGACTCGCCATCTCAGAATGAAACCTCACCTTTAGAGGTAATTACTATTTCAAATGGGGGGAAAAAACAAATTTGGGGCCAGATATTTTTCCCATTGCAGGTCTGCCGTTTGTAGCATGCATCTATGCACCCCACTAAACAAGCAGTATTGTGCATGTTTACACCGTGACAGGACATTAGTCTATCACCTGTTATATTTCTCAGCAAATCAGGTACACATTTATACATGTGGGTGTAGTGGGTTTCTTACAGCACCTAGTATTCCCATATAGTCGGCCATCTAAATACTAACCAGGTGCAGCATGACTTAACATTGGTGATTCGAGATTTTAGAATGTTCAAAATCTGTTTAAAAACTTTGAAAATCTATTTAGTTTTGTGTATTGTAACTATAGTTTAAATCTCATGGAAAAAATTTGGGAGTTTCATGTTTGCTTGATTGAGGGATATCTTCAAAGAAAAAATTTTAATTCGAGGACAATCTGCACAGGTAGGGAATCAATCAGAGCAAATCCTAAAGTAATTAATGGACGGGTACAGAATTTTTTTGTTTTTTCTATCTCTAACATATAAAGTTATCCTATTGGATTTTCAAAGTCAGGCCCAAATAGCATTTAAGCTGACAAATCAAACTTTGCTTCTGACTAGACAATTTTTATTTGTTAGTCATGGATCTGAGTTCTCTGCGTTTAGATTTCCGCTTAAATCGCTGCAGCCTCCCATGGATATGAGTTCTCCGCTTATTGGTCGAAATTTGCTTCTTTTTTTTTTTTTAAATTAGAAAAAGCTGATTTCTGCCAAATCACTAGAACCTTACCTCTTTATTTAGTTTGTTGCTATTTGGCTGGATTTTCTTTTTCTTTCTTTCTCACCCTCTCGCTTTACCTTTCTGTTTTCCTTGTTTTTTCTCCTCTTCTTCCTCTCTCTGTCTTGTCTTGCCTTCCTTTTCCCTCTTATGAAAGTTCTCTCCGAAAACTGAAAATGTTAATTTTGCAGTGAAAGCTAAGATTTCAAACAATTCATTAAGGGTGTAGAGAGTTTCATCAAAGAATGACTTCCTGTTTCTTTCCTCCACATATGCACTCAGTGACTTTCTCTTAATTTTGGCTTAGTTGAAACTTATTGCAGTTGTTTAGAGAAAAAGGATTAAAAAATTTTTTCGCTCTGCCCTCTTTCCACACATGGGAGTGAAATTCATCTCGCTTTCAACTTTTTTTCTCATAGGCTTCTCACATCCCTGGTTATTGTTGTATTAGGTTATTAACACTGTTTTGCCTAATGTCTGGGTCAGGGATGAAAGTTATCTGCTATTTTCTAATTCAGAAAAAGTGGAATTCCACTTTTTTCTTAAAAGTCAGAAAAAGAGGGATTTCTGCTTAAATCTGTTTTTTTATTTTTTGTTATTATTATTATTATCTGGACAGCTTTACATATTTATTTTTTGGGCTCGATTTTCTCTTTCTCTTTTCCTGTTTTTCTCTGTCTTCCCCTTCCGCTCTTTGCATCACACGATTCACAATGATTTCTGCATTTGTGGATTTTCCTTAAGATTTCAACTGTTTCCATCATTGCCTTCCATTGTATAGTCTCAATCTTCCCTTTGATTCTAATTTCTCCTAATCTTTTTTCCAAGTTTTTTTGGACTGTTACTTATAATAATTGGTATTATATTGACTGTCTTCATGTTCTATATTCCTTTCAGTTCTTTCGTAAGTTCCATGTATTTGTTTTGTTTTTCTGTCTCCTTGACCTGTGAACTGCTGGGATGGCAAAATCCACGATTTGGCATTTTTTTCTCTTTCTTGTTGACTATTATGACATCTGGTCTCCTTGCTTAGATAAGTTTATCTGTTTGTACCACCATGTCCCAGAGGATTTTATGATTTTCGTTTTCCAGTATTGCCACCGGTTCGTGTCTGTACAATTTATCTGTGGGTTCAAAATGCAGTTGTTTGCATCTTCCCCACACAATCGTGCCTGTTTTTGTATAATATTTGGGCTAGTTTGCTGCATTCACTTATTATGTGATTTATCGTTTCGTTTCTTTGTCAACAGAGTCTACATTTACTGCTTTTACTGGGTGTTGTCTTTCTTAGCTTTGATATAGTTAGTTCTTATTGCATTGTTTTGTGCGGCTATCAGTAGTGATTCCATTTCCCTGTTTAGGTGTCCTTTTCGTAGCCATATCCAGGTGTTTTCTTGGGTATCTTCTCTTATTATTCTAATGAATCGTTCATGTAACTGTTTCTCTTCCCATTACATTTTTCTTTTCTTGTTTTGTTTCTTGTTTTTCTGCTCCCTGTATTGTTCACTTTGACGGTGTCTCTTGCTACGGTGATTAGTCTTTCTGTGTGCTGAGTTATGTATTTTTCCAGTTCTTATTTTTGTGTCATTCACACAGTCTTCTATACTTACCATTTCTCCTTCTTCATTTTCTCCTTTTTACATAGAGTCTATCAGTATCATCCTTTGGGTGTAGTGCTTTGTGCAGGGTCATTACTTTTCTAGTCTTCTGGTCAAGATGTCTTAATTTTTCTTTTGTTCAGCCTATGAATAGTCCAGAATATCTTACTAGTGATATTGCCCAGGTGTTTATTTCTCTTACTAGATTCCTTCTATATAATTTAGTTTCTAGGATTTTTCATGTTCTTCTCTTTTAGTTAGTACATGAAAATCACTTAAAAAAACTACGGACGAAATCGACATAAATGAATGGATATTTTTTTCTGAATTTTAAATATTATTCATTCCGAACAACGCTGATAAATGAAATGTTGTTTTGAAGTTTTAGATGGACATGCACACACCAGACAGACAGACACACACACACACACACACACACACACACACACACACACACACAACTTCTTTATATGATATATGATTACTTAAAAGCTAGCAATCTATAAATAGCCGATAAAGATTTGTTTGTTGCTAATATTAGAGTTTTAAGCTGATTAAATGCGTCTTGCTTTTTTTTATTATTTATTTATAGATATGACCTTCAGCTGAAACAATTTTGGGTGATTTATTTCTTAAACAAATGATTTCTCTCTATATATAAAGCAAAGTTGTGTGCATGTGTGTTGCAGCATCACAGTTAAACGGTCGATCTAAGAACCAACCTAACCGCAGATTTAGAATCAGCACCTTCGATCCGATCTCCTTATCGATGTCAGAAGTTCTTGAACCTTTTTTTAAATTCATTTTTCCAAATTAAATGTACATAAAAATAACATTAGAAACAAATTTTACAACATTTTTAGCGATCAAACACCCACCTCAAACCATTGTATATATTTGACATATTGGTTACTTTGAAGATAAAACATATAACCCTTTTTTTTTTTAATTAAAAATAGATGAAAAATGTTTGATAAATGTTTACTAGGATGTTGATAATTTATAAGAATTTTAAAATTTTATATATGTTTCTTTGTTTTAGATAATCAAACTATTTTAGATCTATGCGGAGAGGTAAAAAAAAAAACCTACGCGAAGCTTATTTAAGTTGTTTAAAATAAAGCATTTTTGTTAGATTGTTACGATATTTTATGCCATCATGAATTTGAATCTCAGACTAGACATTTTTTTTGAGGGGGGGGGGGCTGTAGCATTCCAGTTATTTCCTAGCCGATATCGATCATCAGCATAAACCTATATATATATATATATATATATATATATATATATATATATATATATATAAGAGGGTAGTGCAGTATTAGTGCAGTGCCAATAAGAGAAAAGTATATATGTAAAGGAGTAAGGCTACCAACATTTGTAAAACGTTTTTTCAACATTTATTTATTATTTTGTTATTTTATCATTTTATATAATGCGTTTCAAGCGGTGGTCCGCTCTCATCAGATATGTAAATCCATGTATTGAAAGCGCGACTATACTTCTTTCATCACCATCGAACATTAACCTCAGGCTCGGATCTTATACCCTAAGCAGGCACCTGGCAAAAATCGCACTAAAACAATGCAGTATATTACACCACTGCGACCCTGATTAAATATTTTATTTAAAAAAAAAAAATTGTTGAGATAATAGCAAGTTTTATAGTTAATTAGATCATTTTAAATGCATTTTTTAAAAACTTAACCCTGTCCAAAAACTAAGGATTTCTCTTACATGTATTTCATATCATCATATACTTAAAAAAAGCCATAAAGAAATATAGGCCAGCCTACTCAACTTTCTTATAAGAAGATATTATTTATATTGGTTTAATTGTAAAGTAGATTTTTCTAGATTGTCAATTTAAGATTTTTATTGCTTTATAAAACTTACAATAAGACGAATAAGCAGACCTATCTTTGATATTTTCTGGTTTATTTTGGGGGGCTTGCGTTCGGTGTATCAATTTCATGCCTGCTCCTATGTGTGATAGGTTGGGTTGTGTTTATTTATACTTATATATATATTCACATACATAATTGTATGCATGCATATATCTTCCACTTTATGTGTGCTTATCCTGGCTAGTTTCTCTGTCTTCTTCCTCTTATCGCCTTCACCTCCTCCGCCTACCGCCTCCTCTACACTAGCTCGGTAGGTGCGAAAAAGAAAAAGAAAATTAAAAAAAAAAAAAAGAATAAGAAAAAAGAAATAAAGAAGAATATGTCACCCACTTGTCAAATCATATTTCAATGTCACTAAAAGTCTTCTCCTATAGTCCAATCGGATCACCTTCTCCCATATGTCTGCCTTCAAAATAAAATTGTTTCCAAATCTTCACTTTTTCTGAAGACGTTCGTTAATACGAACGAAACCAGTCAAATCTCTTGTTTTGTTTTTCTCCTGCATTTTAACCTGTTTTCCGTTTGTCTTTTTTCACACATTTTGTCTACCACAGCATTTCATTTTCATGACTTATCGTGTACCTTACCCCATATATATATATATATATATATATATATATATATATATATATATATATATATATATATATATATATTAGTCTCGGAAGTTTCTCAACCATTAAAACTATATAAAAAAAAAAATTATATAAAAAAATTATATAAAAAAAAAACTTATAGTCTCAAGTCTTCCAGTGGAAAATCACTCATGTAAGTCAATTTATTTTTTACAGTTATTATATTAGTTAGTTTCTAACACTATTTTAGGGGATCATCAGTTGTTCACCATGAAAAACTGTTTCGGGAATTTGGATGAAAAATATTTAATAGATGTTCTTAACTTCTAATCTTTGCCATAAAATTCAAGAAATGTTGAGAGACCCGGCATAGATAGCTACCTCCGCTGGTTGTTATATAAAGGTGAAAGGGGTGTAGAATATATATATTTTTTTTTTATCATAGTTTACCCTAAACAAGGCAGGACACCACTGTAAACGAAATGGGCTTCTAAGAATTAGAGTGAAAGTTTTGAGGGTCATCTTCAATTGGGAGCTGTGCAGCGAGATGTCTGTTCACATTAGTTTGATTGGTTTAGAAGTGGAAGATTGAACGTCTTGTGTTGGCTTGCTGATTCTAACTCTATGATCCCCATTTCATGCAACTTTTTTCATCTAGAACTTTCTTTGTCGTTTGTTGGATATGACATACAAGCTGAGGTATCTGGTGTCAGCTGTGAGTAATAGAGTAATCTATATACACGCTAAAAAGGCACGTATTTACTCACTAACATTTGCATAGCGGGATGGATATTTATTTAGATACAAATAAATACATATTCGTCTTTATTATACAGTGAATGATGATTTACACTAGTTTCATTCCGAACATGTGTTCTGGCAACTTGTTGTTGTTGTAGTTCCATTAATCAATTTCTCTCTCCCTCGGTGAAGATACCTCGATATTTATTCAGGCAGCAATCAAATGGCTTCTTCTGAAATATCTGTATACACCGGGAAAATGAGTTGTTGGAGTTTATTTTAATTTTTCACAGAACTGATTAATTTCATGAATTGAATTGGTTCTACGAGCATCTCTCCATTGCCACGATTCCAGGGAACGCTTTGAGCCTGCTCTCAGCCTGCCAAGACAACAGGGCATCCGAGCAAACTTTCTGTTGTATCGGATATATCCACAAAGGCTTTTTAAACTTGACAGCTGAAACATTATTTCGAATAGGACGGCAACAAAGTAAATGTTTACCGTAACTTTTTAACGTGGATAAAATTGAACTTTTATGTCAATTTTAATTGTAAAGGACTTTTTTTTTTGTACTGGTACAGTTTGTGACCCATAGTAAAACCGACGGTTTGTCCGCATCTTCAGGCAGGTTATGTAAACAGCCGGAAGATGCCGAATGAAAATCAAAACAAGGTGATGCTATCAAACTGGAAAAAAAATACTGAAACAACATTTTAAAGCAAAAAAGAAACAGTCACCAGATGGTAAATTTAATGAAAAGATATTTATTTTTTGACAAAGAAAATATAATGAAACAATTGTAATAAATTTTGTTTTTTGACAAAGAAAATATAATGAAACAATTGTAATAAATTTTATTTTTTGACAAAGAAAATATAATGAAACAATTGTAATAAATTTTATTTTTTGACAAAGAAAATATAATGAAACAATTGTAATAAATTTTATTTTTTGACAAAGAAAATATAATGAAACAATTGTAATAAATTTTGTTTTTTGACAAAGAAAATATAATGAAACAATTGTAATAAATTTTATTTTTTGACAAAGAAAATATAATGAAACAATTGTAATAAAATTTATTTTTTGACAAAGAAAATATAATGAAACAATTGTAATAAATTTTATTTTTTGACAAAGAAAATATAATGAAACAATTGTAATAAATTTATTTTTTGACAAAGAAAATATAATGAAACAATTGTAATAAATTTTGTTTTTTGACAAAGAAAATATAATGAAACAATTGTAATAAATTTTATTTTTTGACAAAGAAAATATAATGAAACAATTGTAATAAATTTTATTTTTTGACAAAGAAAATATAATGAAACAATTGTAATAAATTTTATTTTTTGACAAAGAAAATATAATGAAACAATTGTAATAAATTTATTTTTTGACAAAGAAAATATAATGAAACAATTGTAATAAATTTTGTTTTTCGCAAGAAAGTCGAGGTTTGTTTAATTATTACGTTTTTTGGTTTTGATAAATTGTTTAGATTTTGTTTATGCTGGTACAGCTTTTGAATCAGACCAACTAGTTTAGGGTTAGGTTAGGATGAGTTTTTTTTTTAGGGTTAGGGTGAAAAAGAAAAGTTTTTTGTATTGATTAGGATTAGGATGGCAAGAATAAAACTCATTTTCCAAAATGCGGTAGATTTTCTGTTATTAACGCAGACAACAACGAAAAAGAAGGAGTAGAAGTGGAAAGAAAGTGTTCGACAGGGTACGATTCCGTTATTTGCGCTAATATAGAGACAACGGGGTTGGTTCAAAATTTTTGTCTCCACATAAATTTGAGCAGATAGCTGTCGATAAGATCCCTACTCGTACAGCACTCTTTCTTATTCCTTTGTTTGGCTTCCTTTCACATTCTCTCTACATGGTTAGTCATAGTCTTAGTTTTCGGGTCTACAAAGTGTAGACTGTGGTTCACGGTCAAGTGTTTGTACTCTTCTTTTCCTAATTTGTTATATGCCTGTCTCATCTGGGCTAATGCACCATCCACCTGTCTCTCCCTCTTAGACAAGGTCCAAAAAAGAGTATCTAATCTTATAGGTTCCTCACTATCCACCAAGCTCCAGCCCCTGTCTCATCGAGGCAATGTTGTATCCTTGTGTTTGTTTTACAAGTACTTCAATGGAATGTGCTCCGATGAATTTGCTGCTCTGGTGTCCCCTTGACGTAAATACACTCGACCAACCCTACAATCAACTAAATCCCATCCATTCACTGTGGAGGTCCCCAGATGCTGAAGAGCCTTCTACTTCAATAGCTTCTTTCCTCGAGCTGCCGACCTTTAGAACTCTCTCTCTCTGCTCCCTGTTTCCCCGACTGTACCGACATGCAGAAATTTGAAACTAATGTGAACAAGCATCTCTCTGCACAGCTCCCAATTTAGGATGACCCCCAAAACTTTCATCCTAATTCTCAGGAGCTTCTTACGTCTACAGTGACAAACTTGCCTTGTTTGGGGTGAACTAAGTTTAAAAAAAAATTCCTTCCAACAGTCAGAAAGCTTTCTTTTCATTCTTTCCCAATATGAACATCTAAGTGAAAGATCAGATTTTTTTTTCCATCTGATGAGATCTTAGTTTCTAATAACTATTGATTGATAACATCGACAGGCCTATGTAGCGGCTTTTTGTACATGTCTATGTGTGTGAAAAATGACAAACGGAAAACAGGTTAAAGTGCAGGAGAAAAATAAAAACAAGAGATTTGACCGGTTTCTTTTTTGTTTTTCTTCTGCACTTTAACCTGTTTTCCGTTTGTCACTTTTCACACATTCTTAATCGCGCAACTGACCTGCTAGCGTAGAGGGGTTAATGATTTTGGGTTACAAGACCCAGGGTAGTAAGTTCAAGCCAGTTCTTTGAATCCATACTGATGAATCTTCAAAAGACGAAACAAGCTTGCCTATAGATAAAGAAATAATATTTAACTAGTGGAACCCGTGTAAATTACATGAAATGATGTTTTCAATACTAATTATCTTGTTCCTAACTTACACATGTTTGAATAAAATATGATAAGATTTGACTTGTATATTTATTTAAAAAAATGAACAATACATGAAACAATTTACAAAACTTCTTTATATACAATATTTCTAGTGAAGGTAATATTTCGACGACTAAACCTTACTTTGTAAATGCTTTAGATTAAATTAAATTTGGCTCCGATTCATGAGTAGCATACAAAGATGCGAAAGGTCGTTGCTTTTGATGTAAGCGTGACACACAAAATAACACACACACACTATCGTCTTAATATGTGTCCGCCCGGTCGTCGTCCTTCTACCCCCCCCCCCCCTTTCGATGTAGAAAAAAAAAAAATCTTAGAGGTTGGTTGGGATCGAACTATAAACCAGGCGGGCCAATGTCAAAAACCGACGTGAAAATCCTACGTCGCTAAACGTTGCACCAAAGGAAAATACTTGAAAATATTACGAAAATTAGGTGACTTGAATACTTTTCCAAATCTAGGTGCGGCCAGCATGTGCAGAGCTTTTGATGTAAGCGTGACACACGAACACACATGCTATCGTATTAATATAAAGATTATTTAATTATTATTATCATATATATATATATATATATATATATATATATATATATGAGAGAGAGAGAGAGATTTGCATTAATCAAGACTCTTTAGTCTGTTAATCCGCTCTTCCCTAATTATCTGAAATCCCTGATTTGCAAAAAAGAGCTATAAAATAATGCTTAAATTATTATAGACAAAACAAAAGATTCCCCCCTCCCTCTCTCCCTTTAAGTTGCATCAGTTATAAATAAATCCGATTTAAAAAAAAGTTATATATTTCCTCTTTATTATCTGTTGTTTTTCTATGTATCAAATCACTTGAGTTGTTAATGTTCATATTATGCCTAAGCAATTAGAGTCGATGTCCGTCTGGTTATATCTGTACCAATGTCAAAGGCGTCTGTCTGCGTGTTAGCATACTTACTAACTACGGTTAGGCAACTTTTAAAATCTATTAATAAACTAGCATGGTAACTCGGCGTTGTCCGGGGGCATGAACAACAAAATAGAAGAGTTGAAAAGGGTGTGGAGCATCTTTCTTTTAAAACTCCTCTCCTTCTCTCTCTCTAGAAAATGCACCTCAATGCAGAACATGTGATCATCAACTAACCATAAAACACATATTAATGGATTGCAAAAAATATGAAAATACCCATAGAAAATACTTTAATGAACAAACCCTAAAAACATTATTTGAGAAAGTAACACTTTACAAAATATTGCATTTTCTAAAGAAAATAAACCTTTTGGAACTCATCTAAAGATTTAATACAAAACAAACGAAATAGCCAAAATTGAATTTTAGGCCCTGAAACAGGGGCAATAAGATGCATTAACCTTAAACAATTTAAAATATCACTGACTTAAGATTCAAATGAAGGAAACTCCCTTCCACACTCATGGCATGAAATGACCCTTAAGGTTGATGTGCCGTAAAGCAACATCTTACCCCCCCCCCTCTCTCTCTCTCTCTCTAATGTGAAAGACGCCTGTCTGCGTGTTAGTATACTCAATAAGTACATTTAGGTGACTTTTAAAATCTATTGATAAACTAGCATGTTTACCCGGTTATATACTTAAATCCCCTTTTGTATTTGTAAATTTTCCAGCGGTAAGTCTGCTTATGCAAGTGCTAAGTCTGCGATATTTTGGATATCCCTAGGAATTTAAACTGCATTTTCTTTCTTTGTCTGCGTTTCTCTATCAACCCATCTCTAGCTTTCTCTGGCAACCAAAATGAAATTGTTGATGGATTACTACATAATAACATTAAAATCACTCTAAATGTCAACCACTCCTCTACCTAACTAATTCTGTTCCTGATTACTCACAAAACAATAAATATTTTTTGTTAACATGTGCCTATATTTTGCCAATGGCAGTGCCGAAAAAGAATATATCAGCTTTGTGGGCGTGTCTTGTGTAGTTTTTTTACTTTTAGTATAATTAAAAGCAAAATCCATTTTTCGGATTTAGTTGTTTTTTTGTTTTTTTGTTTTAACATTTCCATCTGCAGTAGGCTACTTTTTTTGTGTGGTATTGATAATTTAATATGGACGCTTCTCTGTACAAGCACCAAATAATTTCATGTGAGTAAACATGAGGGAGGGGAATGGAAAAATGAGGAAAACATTTTTTTATACAGTTCAGATTTTTTAAAAATAAGTTTGTTATATTTGTATATTTATAAAGTTTGGCCATTTCTCATACTAATAGTGAGATTAAAACACCAAATTCACATGATAGAACAACGAAAGCTGATGATATGTATGCGATTTTAATTGTAGGGTTAACTAATTTGCATATTGCTTTACAAAAGGACATCTCATTAATTAACTATTCATTTTGTTTTCTAATTCAATGATTGTTTTAATTTTAATTAGTTCTATTTCTTATAGAAAGTTTTTAAAAAATTGAATAAAAGTAGTAATATCGGGTTCAGCATTGCTCGGAATGTAGTGAAGTAATTTTAGTTTTTAATTTTTATTTGTTTGTACATTTTATAACTTTAAGATAGACAGCTATTATACTCAATTTAAAATGAGTTATCCCCCTTGCTGATTTTTATTTGTAGGTTATTATTTTAAAATGTTTCATATTAGCAGGCCAGATTAAGTAATTTTTAATATAAATTGTAGCTAAGTATGTTATATTGCCAATAACATAGTACAACAATAACGGATGAAAATTGGCTTGTCAAAAACAAAGTTTGATTTGTCAACTTTAATGCTATTTTGTATCTGACTTTGAAAATTCGACAAGATAACTTTCAATAACACGAAAAAAAATCTTTCTCAATTATGCATATAGATGAACATTAACATTTTGGGAATTTCGATGCAAAATTATATTTTAAATGTGACTGTAAAAAAAAAAGAAAAAGAAAGAAGAAATCAATTTGCCTTGGCTATGGTGAGCGTGTGTGGTGATTAACTTACAATTTAGAAATAGAATGTAACTTGTTGATAATTAGGTTTGTCTCCCTGAAGAAAAGGCCGGAAAGGAACATTTGAACACAATGGCGAAATATTTTTCTAAAATCAAAACAATCATTGAATTAAAAAATGATAACAAAAAAATAGTCAATTAATAAACTGTCTTTTTGTAAAGCAATATGCAAATTAGTTAACCGTACGACTTAGATCGCATATACATAAGCAGTATATAAAATAATAGGGTGTGGCTATTCTGTAAAAGTGAATTAACTTAAAATAGAGCACCTTGACTTCATCGTTAGTGCAAGAAATGAGCATAACTTTCGCATTTATTCATTTCGATATATATATATATATATATATATATATATATCGAAATGAATAAATGCGAAAGTTACTACTCTGCCTGATGAGATCTCAGTTTATAGTAACTGTTGATCGATAACATCGACATGCCAGTGTCGCAGATTTTGTACATGTCTGTGTAAATAAAATTATCATATATAAAGCTCTATTTTGATATTGAGCACTTTTTATAAACCCGGTTAAAATTCTCTGGATTACCACCCTGTGGATATTTTTCACCTGGATTATTACCATTATTATATATATATATATATATATATATATATATATATATATATATATATACTAGCAAAACCTACCTACCCTCCGGGCAGCAATTAAATGGGAAAGGGTATAGTTAACTAATATATTTGTAACACTAACCCTAAGTCCGACTGGCATGTAATTGCCAGGTAATCTAAGTTGTTGGTTCGTGTAAACATTCGCACGCTTAAACGTGACCAGAAGTTATTTGAATTTCAACGTTAAACGTTTTTCATAAAATCGTTGGAATTAATATTACTATTACTACTACTAATAATAACATTAATATTAGCAAAACTTTTGAATATATATAAGAAAACTGTAAAACGAAAATAGAACTGAATTGTTAAAAATATTTTATTAGAAGGTGTTTATAAAATTATTATGCTAATGAAGCATCGGGATGAATGTATTTACACAGTGTTCTGTTGGGTATATATAATGTATTTGAAAATACTTAAATGTATAATTGAATTAAATAAGTGTAACGTGTTTTGATATAAACATAGTTAGGATAAATGGAAATATATTTTGCATTTATTCATTTAGATATATATATATATATATATAGATATATATAGATATATATATATATATATATAGATATATATATATATATATAAATTCCCGAAACAGTTTGTCATGGTAAACAACTGATGATCCCTTAAAATAGTGTTAGAAACTAACTAATATAATAACTGTAAAAAATAAATTGACTTACATGAGTCATTTTCCACTGGAAGACTTGAGACTATAAGTTTTTTTTTTGTTTTTTTTTATATATATATATATTTTTTTAAATTTTTTTTTTTTATATAGTTTTAATGGTTGAGAAACTTCCGAGACTATATATATGTATATAAATATAAATTTTGTGAGTGAGTTGTTTAGTTTTGAGGAGAACGAGTTGTAAAAGGAATGATAATGATATTTGTATTAAAAAAGCCAGCTGTATACAACTGTTATGGCCTTGGGCCATTAATTTACTTAATCCAAGATAATCCTGACTTATCTGACATCAGAAACATGTGTACAGTCTCCGCAGATTAAACAGTCATATGCTGACCAAAATCGCCATGACAAATTAACCAAGCAGTTGACAACGCTCGTCAATTTTTTATTATATTTTTCATCTCCACGCCCTAGCTAAATAAATCGTGTTGATTTAATTGTATTTAAAGTTTCATTCATATATATATATATATATATATATATATATATATATAATTATCACATCTCACATTCAAGAAATCTAATATATATATATATATATATATATATATATATATATATATATATATATAGATGCGCGAGTTCCTGCCCACGTGATTTGTCGAACACTGTTAAGATGGCTTACTATGTTCCTATTTACTTGCCTCCCCACGAGGGAAAAGTTAGACACAAGGTCGGTTTTTAATGTGGGGAAAATCCAGCTCCCCAAAAAGGGGTACTCTAGATTGGAACAAAAATTAAAATTGCCTCAGTCTAGAAGGAGGACAAAACAGACTAAGTGTAGAATCAGAACAGTTACTACACTTTGTTCCTAGCCAAAAGACCAAGGCTATGTTGTCCACTTGAAATGACATAAATAGGGTTTATTTCGTTTCTTACCGCATAGCTGTTGAAGTTGGCCTCATTGGTTGGAGCTTTTGGATTTGAGTTAAAAGCTGACTCGTGTCTAGGGGGTTCGGGTCGTGCGACCGGCTGAACAGTTATCTCCACACTGAAGATTCCGCACGATAAAACGTATACATATGTGGATAATATTTATTATTAAATAATTATATATATATATATATATATATGTATATATGTATATATCTTCTTTTGTAAGATGGTAGGAAAAATCCAAAATTAAGAGCGTAATATTTATTTATTATTCAGTACAGAAGACCAATACAACATCAGTACCGTTGGTTTCAAGCTCAGAAGATGTTAACCTCCCGGCTATCTTCAGACGATACTAATTTAACACTTCAAAGCAAATAACGTATCCGATCGTGGCTTATACATTTTCTCTTCCAAGTGACAACAAAACTGAAAATAGCCTGGAGGTTAACACTCTGAGCTTGAAACCAATGGTACTGATGTTGTATTGATTTTCTGTACCGAGTAATAAATATATAGGCTGATTCTTGCCAAATTTGAGTTTTGAAGCCTATAAGTTTGTAAATGCATCCAAACATCTCTTTGAGTCTGTCTGTCGCCAACATTGTGGATTTAGAAGGTATAAGGTATGACTTCAACTCCAACTCATAGGATTCTAATTCCTTATTTTTAAAAGCATCAGTGTAAATAAAGAAGAATATCAGTTGAAATGAAACATTCAGGGTTACAGAGTCTGAAGGAATAAGGTCTGACTCCAACTCCTAAAATTCCAAAATATCTGACTCTGACTCCTTATTTTAAAATCTTCCAATATTCAGACTCTGTTGATTCTTAGGAGATTAAAACATGTGACTCTGGCTCCTAGTCCTAGCATTCTTACGAGTTCAACTTCAACTGCTTCCAAAACTTGCAACCCTGTCTGTCCCTATTTACTTGCCCCTCCCCACGATGGCAAAGTTTGGCACAAGGTCGATTTTTAATGTGGGGATAAGGTATCCAGGAGGAGTACGCTGGATAGGACAAAAATAAAAATTGCCCCAGCAGAGAAGAATTTCTCCTACCCTGATTGAGGACAGAAGAGATACTACACTTTGATCACAGAGTGACTGAACAATTTTTAAGGATATCCTTTCTGGTTAATTTTTTTTAAGTAGTATTAAAATGTTTGCACCTCCTATGACACCCTTCCCCCCCCCCCTCCCAAAAGTGGAGCCCCTTTTGAGAACCACAATCGTTAGAGTAGCAATCATTTTCAAGACCGACTTGTTAAGTCGTCCATGATGAATTACTCAAATCTCGAGTCTCTTTTTATTTTATTGATTTTTTATGTTGGTGTTTTTGTTTGTTTTCAACTGTTGTTGTTTACTTGCCCGACAGGTGTTGGATAAGCTTCGAGATGTGCTTAGCGCCCCCCAATGGCAACAACTGCAAACAGTCATGCAGGAGATTAAACGTCAGCATCAGATCGAGCTTGATCGAGTCAAGTCCCACTGTGAGGTAAGTGTTCTTCGTACGTAGACCCCCACATGCCTCTGTTAAACGAGAGGAGGCAGGATATTTACAACCCCAGGATTTTAAGGGGATGGATTTTACTACGGGATGCTAGCTGTCTTTGCATTTAGCAGGCTTTGGTGGCTCTTAAAGATGGTAAGTGCACGTATTGATGATGATGATGATGATGATGGTGGATATTTTTTTCATTCATGATTTTGTTGATTTTTTTTTTTTGATTTTTTTTTTTTACAATCACACAAGTCATGAAAAAAGTGTCTAATTATTTTTTAAATTGGCCAGTAAGAATCTGATTATTTCAACAGCAAATAAGTAGTGTTTTTTTGTTGGTTTTTTTTTTTTTTTTTTTTTTTATAGATAATTTTGATTTTTAAAATTGTACTTATTAATACAACGGGGGGGGGGGGTATTTAAGTTAAGCTCACACAACAAACTGAACCCTCTCCTAAAAATATAACCAGTCTATTAAAAAATTAAAAAAAGAACAACATTTTGTACTTTACTATTTTATTACTACGGGATGCTATCTGTCATTGCATTTAGCAGGCTTTACTGTCTCTTAAAGATGTTAAGTACACGTGTTAATGATGATAATATTGGATGCTTTTTTTTTTATTCACGGTTTTTGGATGCATTTTTTTTTTTTTTTTCGCCTGCACATGAGTCAGGAAAAAAAAAGTGTCTTATTATTTTTTAATAAAAGCATTTTTACATTATTTGTGTCTCACCACAACAAAGAGTTTCTTAATTGTTGGAACAAAAAAAAGTGTTTGAAGCCCAAATCAAAAACCGCAAATAATAGAGTAATGTTCATTTTATTTATTGAAAGGGAAAATAATACTACGATTGCATTAATCTTAATTATTTTGATTATTCGGATTTCTGCTGTTCTCATCTTGGATGTTATTCTCACAACGTTTCAGCCGATATAACCTCCGACCTTCTTTAGGTGCTTCTTGTCAAACTCGCAGATCTTTATTTAAAACTTATAAATCCGTACAGAGTTTCAAACGGAACCATAAACCTTGCAGACCCGTGGCGCAACAGATATAACTGCTAAGTAATAATAGGCATCTCCTGTTTTTGCGATAATCATATTTGTTCTTGTTAGCTCCTTACATCAAGTGGCTTCATGCCTTGCCTGGAGCGATTTCCATTTTTTTTTTTTAAATCAGTTTTTAGTGATAGTCTTCTGGAGGTTGAAGGTTCAATATTAAAAACACGATAAAAAATTACTTAAGACTTCTATCCGGTCATGGCTGAAGAAATGAGAGAAAGCTACCCTCGTGGATTGAATAAAGGGTTCCATTCAAAATTCTGTACAGATTTCCGAGTTTGACAAGACCCACCTGAAGAAGGTTGGAGATTACATCGGCTCAAACATCGGCTGTGAGAATAACATCCAAGATGAGAATAGTAGTTCGAATAATACTAATTATTGATCCTTATCTAAAGATTTCTGAAACAAATAGTAGTATATTTATAAATATACTCCCAACGAATCACATTTCGAATATAGCTTACTGATTCTCCTTCTGAATGTGTCAAGGCATGCCCTCATAGCGTCACATATGGTCATTTGCATCATCATTATGGCATCAGATAAGGTCTGTAATTGTCGCATAGGTGTTCAATTCCAGTGTGCAGCCATCATAATGCATTTGGCTGCAGACTTGAATCAAACACATATGCTTGCCTTTGGGAGAGATCAACGCATGCCAAAAAACTAGATTAATCATTGAACAACACTTACTGCTTGATCACTGGTTGCCTAAAGCCTAATAACCTGAACAACCTGCATCTTGCTCACTGGCATTGCTCCTGTAAATGTGAGACAGGAAGTTGTTAGTCGATTTGAGATCACAAAGACTATCAGTGATTGCCATCTCCTTCATGGACGTGAACTAACTGAAGTCAAGGAAAAGCTTTGTCAGCCATGTCAAATCCATAACAGCATCTCAGGAAGAGACCAGACTAGAACTGTGGACCAGACAGCTAGAGAATGACCCCCTATTGACATGGGAAGCTTTCCTTCTGAAGCCATCCCTCTCTGTTCAGAAGCACCCTGGCTCCAGTGGAAAACACTCAACCGCCTGAGAATGGGAATGGGGCGATCAAAAGTTTCTCTGGCTAGATGGGGCTACAAAACTGACCCTGTGAATGTGGAGAGGAGGACCATACAGTGCAACACTGTCTTGTCTGTCCTCTACTGCCCAACCGATGCAGCTTCAAAGATCTTGCAGAGTACAACAATAATGCAAAAGACTGCGTAAAGAAAGTGTGAAACTGTTGTATGACCACATGTTTCAAAGACATGCAAAGAAGAATGCATTTCGCTAGCTGGGGTCACTGTATTTTAGGGTTCGGTTCACCAATAATTAAAAGTTCTAAGAATCTCTGTGCATTTAGATAACAAATAAGTAGTTATGGTGTTTTTTTGGTTTTTAGTTTAAAATTTTATTTATTAATAACAACTCAACTCCGGTGAAGGGGGGAAGGTATTTTAAGCTAAACTTACATTACAAAATAAACTCTTCTAAAAATTGAACCAGTCTATTAAAAAACAAAAAACAACAACATTTTATAATCTGAAGTAATCCAAAAGGCTCTTTTTTCCAAAAAAATTTTTCTTAACACTTAGTTTTTGCTGGGGATGGGACATCCTACGGGATGCCAGATATTCACCTACTATTTCAGAGAGTCCAACCAAGAGATCTTTTTAGGATTCTAACCATCCCTTGAAGTGCAATTGTTTGGATTTCTCTTGCACTGACTATATTCGCCGGGTGTTTTTAGTTCTTTTTCATGAGCCCGGTGGCTCCTATGATTACTGGAATTACTATACCTTAATTTTAGCTCAGTTAGCTCTCAGAGATCAAGGGGCCCCCTTCCTGGGTCTAACACTTGATTTCTTTGAGATACATAGATATCCAAGCATTCATTTTAGGTTCTTCTCTACTTTCTATACCTTTAGTAAGTAAAGCATTGAAGAATCAAGGGAGGCGCGAGAGCGCTCTATCCCTTAATAGACTTCACGAATGGCCTATGCTGGAAATCTCATTTCTTTGATCAATCATAACTCAAAAACCAATAAACCAAATTAGTTAAAACTTTGCACAAACTTTTTATTTGATAGGTTCTATAAGTGTGTAGAATTTCAGCATCATTAGTCAAGGCAGCCCAGAGATCCAGAAAGTTCAATCATGAAATCATGTTATCCGTGTGTACGTACGTACGTATGTGCCACCCTGTATCTCATCAACTATTTAATGGATTCAGCTGATTTTGGTCAGAGATAGAGGCTCTGGGCTCTAGTTGATGGCTTTCTAATTTCAGTTTACCAATATGCCGTAGTTTCTCAGAAATTTTCAACAAACCTTAAAAAAATGACTAGTCCACATACACTTTCTTCTATATCTCATCAGCTATTTGATTAATTCAGCTGTGTTATGGCACAGATAGAGGTTGTATTTTGTTTTCCTTTGTACACTGAATATTTTATTGTTTACTATTGTGAATAACTTTATTATATTTCTCCCTGCTCCAAAAATGTTTGATTGATTTATTTTTTCATTCAAATTAAATATTTTTGCATTGTGTCCTTGTCAATTTTCAAACACACTGACTGTAAAATGATTGAATCACCATTTATTGTTTGCAATGAATACATGGTAAAGTATGAAAACATTTGTTCTAGTTTGAATTGTATCACGAGTAAATATACACTCATCATAATTTTTTTTTAAATATTTACCTGTGAATATTGGAAGAAACATTGATTAGTCAAACTACCAACTATATCAGTTGAGAAGGCATTGTATTGAGGCATAGTCTTTACAAAAGTAGTGACATTCCATGAAAAATGTCAGTATACTGAAATCATATGCTCTTAATAGGGTTAAGATGAAAATTCATATACACTAAATGTACAAAAGCAAGGAAATTCCCAAATTTTTACACTTTTATTGTCATTAAGGGTATGCGAGCACAACAGGGCTATGTATTTTACTGATAGGAATTTTTCTTCAGCGCACCTCACACACTTCATCCACTCATGCATAGGGATTTATACTGTAGTGATATGATAATGAAATGGTTTGGTTGATATGTAGTCATACCCTTAATGACAATAAAAGTGTAAAAATTTGGGAATTTCCTTGCTTTTGTACATTTACTGTATATGAATTTTCATCTTAACCCTATTAAGGCCATATGATTTCAGTATACTGGCATTTTTCATGGAATAATATTTTGACTCTCACTAATCGACCAATCAACTTTGTTATAGTTTATTTTTCTTGTGATCTTTGATTGGTTTTGCCGGACATTAGGACCAAAATTCATCTGGTCTGGTGGAGTATCTAGCTTAGTGTTGTTATTTGTCGTAGTATCACTAGGAGAAGGTGTACTATGTATTGTATGAGATGGTGTGTAGCCATTCTGAGGGGATCTTATTTGGGCTTTGAATACTATGTTATTTTGAATATTTGGTCAGGGTTTACTTGCAAAGGGTGAAGTATCCTCATGTTGGATTGTCCTGACAAACCCCTGAACAGAGAGCCCGAAGACTCTCGAGGATGGCGTCCAGTAAACATTCAAAGTCTCTCCAGTAAACATTCAAAGTCTCTCTATCTTTGTGGACTGTCACATACCGTTTCAAACCTGGCACAGATTGGAACTCTTTACTGCGTAGGTTGCAGGTTGCTACCCCTTAAAGGAGATAGTTCACAGGTTCTTTTGGAAATGACTGTGACTTGTAAGACTTGCTTTGCTCAGGCATACTTTACCACAGTCACCGCAGACCCAATCACATGGAATCATTTGGCATTTTTGAGTCCCCTTAGCTCTTAAAATCTTTCATGTTCAATGCATCTTCTCTCATATTCATAAACACCAAAGACATTCACAGCAAGAATTTGTCTTCTTTCACAACGAAAAAAGACTTTCCTTTCTCTCTCCATGGCCTAGTGTTAGGCAGAATTTCCATAGATAGATTCTTTGCAAGGGCTTGTCATGTGTGGATCAAATTGTCACAACTTGTCATGTGTGGATCAAATTGTCACAACTTGTCATGTGTGGATCAAATTGTCACAGCTTGTCATGTGTGGATCAAATTGCCACAACTTGTCATGTGTGGATCAAATTGCCACAACTTGTCATGTGTGGATCAAATTGTCACAACCTGTCATGTGTGGATCAAATTGCCACAACTTGTCATGTGTGGATCAAATTGCCACAACTTGTCATGTGTGGATCAAATTGTCACAACCTGTCATGTGTGGATCAAATTGTCACGACTTGTCATGTGTGGATCAAATTGCCACGGGTTTGCTTCCCTGCTTATCACAACTAGGTCGTCTTCAAATCTAATATCAACAAATTCCTGTCATAAACCACCCCAAAAGTAATCAAATGCAGTTCATACCATTGATCAAGGGTAATATTCCCATAGTGTTCCTCATGACATTCAAATACTGTCTCATTAACTATTATTCTCTAGTGGCTCTTGGCCTTGATAAGCGATGACATAAAAATAAACCACCAATACTGATGTCCCATCTCCATGTTGCTCTATTTAGTGCACTGTTTCTAATTACTGTTTATGATCCCATCTTTTTTTGAGAGATCTTTAGAGACTCCTTGTATCTTAGTTTCAGTTTATGAGGTGGCCTCTCTCTCCTTCATAAAGTTCTCCATAAAAAAGTTGCTTTGGGATACGATCATCATTCATCCTACATACATGCCCACTTCACCATAAGCGATGTTTGTATAACATGTATTCAATATTGCAACAAACACTGCTGAAGCACCTCCATATCACTAACAATGCATCTGCCATCTTACACCTAGGATCCTATGAATACACTGCTGATGAAAGTGTTCTAACCAAGGCCATCCTTTTAAGAGGCCAGGCATCATGCAACTGGGGTCTTTTACTCGAGGTGATGTGAATTTTCTTAGATAAAATCAGAGGAAAAACTCCCCTGTGAGATTAGTTTGATGTTTTTCTGTGTTTTACATATCAAATAATAAGAATCACAATGAGTGAATTGCTAATTAATAAATTTGACAATTATGATGAATTCCTTTCAATGAACAGACAGGTAACTTTGAATAAACAATAGCAAATGAATAAAATTGGTATTTCTTGAATAAACAATGCTGTCAACATGAAAAGAAAACCGTAACAAAGATTATGAGATGAAACTTTTACAAAATATATAAAACTAACTAGCAAATTTATCGTAAGAAATTAAAACAGTATTAACTAACATACGCCCCAGGCCTAACTAATAAAGCAACAACTTTCAGGCAAAATTCCAATGCTTATCTAACAATTTGATACCTTTTTGGTAGAACGATTTGTCTTTGCCCCCAAAATGCACCTCATTTTCCAATATCACTTCTTCATTGGAGCCAAATTTCTTTCTCTGGAGCATTCTTTTGAGGTCTGCAAACAGCAAGTAATCGCTGGGGTCCTGATCTGGAAAATAGGATGAGTGCGGAAGCAATTTGAAATGCAATTTATGTTATTGTGATTGACTTGTGACATGGTGCATTGTCTTAGTGAAAGAGCACTTTTTCTTCTTCATTTGTTGCCGTTTTTGGCGATTTCTTCCTTTAAACATGCCAATAATGCTATATTCGCTGTTGACGGTTCTTCCTTTCTCAAGATAATCGATGAACAAAATCCATTGCACATTCCAAACAAAACCAAACACCATGAATAAATATTTGAAGATATAAAGAACTTTTACCAAAATGACTGTATTCAGCATTAAATAACCCAAAAAGGTTGATATGCCATAAAACAAAACAACTACGCCAAACACCATAAATAAATATTTGAAGATGTAAAGAACTTAAAGCATAAAAACTTTTACTAAAATGAACTGATTCTGCATTAAATAACCCGGAAAAGGTTGATATGCCGTAAAACAAAACAAAAAACAAAAACATTGTGCATTCCAAAATCCAGAGGCCAAAACCTTTCCTGCTGATATTTGCATCTTTGGTCACTTTGGACAGCTTTCACCTGCTGCTGTCCACTCAGCTGACTACTAATTTGACTTCAAAGTGAAGTAGTGGATCTATGTTTCATCCATTGTCACATGTTGCTGCAAAAGTTGGTGCAGGGAAACAGTTGCAAACAACGTTTTGAATCATCAACACTTTGTTGTTTTGGATGTTTGTGAACAAATGCGGCACCCACTTTAAACACAGCTTTCTCAATGCAAAATAGTGAATACACTGCCTTCTGATATCTTTAACTTCTCTGCTGTATCATGCAACTTCAATTTAAGATCTGACAAAACAAGTTTTGTAGACTTTTTGGTGTTTATCAGGAAAACTGACAAATTTGTCGATCTGAACATTCAGCATTTGTGACTGTATGCCCATGTTTAAAGTCAGCATACCACGAAGCAGAGTTTGAATAGCACTTATCAAGATATTGCTTTGCTTGAACAGTATTTTTCCCCATCAGAAAGCAATGATTTATCAACAAATGGAATTCAGATTTTTTCATTGTTTTTAAAATTTGCAAGAGTAGTTTCACTTAAATAACTGTAATTTGTAAACTAATAATCGAATTGGGCTAAAAAATCTCTTCTCAATAAAATTAAATTTTGCTTTTATATATATATCTATATATATATATATATATATAGGATCAAAATAAATCAAAGTGAAAACTTTTAGTAGGTGGAACCTATTGTGAAAAGGATTAGCTCAATATACGAGATAGAGCAATAGTAGAGATAGAAGAAAAAAGAGTGATAAATATGCGACGATTGTCCAAATTTATTTCAAATTTCAATTGTTCAATGCAAGGTGCATTCAGTAATAAACTAGTGTTTATTATTCTTTCCTTAAGCCAAGGCTTTTCAAAGATCGAAATCTTATCATCAGAGGAGAAATACAGATGGATAAGTTGGCTTTCGAAAAAACCAAAGTTCAAATATTTGAAAAATATGAAAATTATTATTAAAAGCCAACTTATCCATCTGTATTTCTCCTCTGATGATAAGATTTCGATCTTTGAAAAGTCTTGGCTTAAGGAAAGAATAATAAACACTAGTTTATTACTGAATGCGCCTTGCATTGAACAATTGAAATTTGAAATAAATTTGGACAATCGTCGCATATTTATCACTCTTTTTTCTTCTATCTCTCTATATATAAATTCCCGAAACAGTTTTTCATGGTAAACAATTGATGATCCCTTAAAATAGTGTTAGAAAATAACTAATATAATAACTGTAAAAAATAAATTGACTTACATGAGTGATTTTCCACTGGAAGACTTGAGACTATAAGTTTTTTTATTATTATTTTTTTTATTTTTTTTTATATAGTTTTAATGGTTGAGAAACTTCCGAGACATATATATATATATATATATATATATATATATATATATATACCCTTAACTAAATGAAAAAGCCCCAGCTCTCAAAGGCCCTTTAAAATATCTTGTCAGAAGAAATATCGATACTTCTGAATAGTGAACAAGTGTTAGCGAAGGTAAAGAGTACAGACACGTTCAAAGGTTCGCAAAGTAATATATTTGGGGAACTTTTACTCGCTCTATTTGTTCTATCCATTTTTTTTTTCACTTCGGTCCTTACTTCGTCTAGACGAGAGATCGGAGATACCTGATACGATCAATCATCTAGTCATGTCATGCCCGAGTATCTATAAGTTCATCCCCAACCATATTATTCAAGCTGATTCTTCAAAAATAAATCAAGACCTTATTTCTCCTTTTTATTTTCTCCCCGAATAGATACTAGAAGGTGATGGCTGAGGGTCAATAATTTTGAGAACAAAGAAAATTACCAATGCTAAATAGTAATGTTTTCAAGGAGTAGTTTTTTCTGGGAGAAATATTTTTAATGCCCCACTCCCTGTAAGATTTCCTTCTAAGAGTAATGTTTTCTGGGAGTAAAGTTTTCTAAGATTAATGTTCCCACTCTCACTGAAATTTCATTCTACGAGAAATGCATTCTGAGAGCTGTGTATTCTAGGAATATAAATAATTACTCTACCTATAGGATTCCATTTGAAAACTTTATTCGGCATTAAATAACCCATAGATAGTTCATATTTGAGAGTTTAAATTACCTACTAGACACAATCCTCGAGTGTCTTCAGTCTCTCTGTACAAAGGTTTGTCAGGACAACCTTACATGAAGATACTTCATCCTACAAGTAAACCCTGACCGAATATTCAAAATAACATAGTATTTGAAGGACAAATAAGATTCCCTCGACACGGCTATACACTGACTAATACGAGGAATGGTGCATCTTATTCAAGTAATGTTACTTCAAGTAACAGCACTTAGCTGGATACTCCATCAGACTAGATAAGATTCTTGTCCTGGAATCCGGTAAGATCAAGAGACCACAATAAATATATACTATAACATAGTTAACTGGTCAATTGAGGGAAAGGAAAATTAATGTTCTTAACTTCTTTACTAACTCAACGTTTGACAGGTAAAGAGAACTTTAATGGAATAGTCGAATATCTATGTATCTCATATAGAGATCAAGTGTTAGCCCCAGAAAAGGGCCCCTTGATTTCTGAGACGTTCGACTGAAGTAAAATGAAACAAAAGAGAAAAGTTGATATGCTGTAAAACAAATCAAATCGAACCAAACCCTGTGACAGAATCAAAAAGACATTACAATGCATTAATAGTTCCTGATATAGGAAATAAACTATTGAATATAAATAAACTGTTGAATATAAATAAACTGTTGAATATAAATAAACTATTGAATATAAATAAACTATTTGATATAGATAAACGATTTAATATAGATAAACGATTTAATATAGATAAACGAATGAATATAGATAAACTATTGAATATAGATAAACTATTGAATATAAACAAAGTAGTGAATATAAATAAACTGTTGAATATAAATAAACTGTTGAATATAAATTAACTATTGAATATAAATTAACTATTGAATATAAATTAACTATTGAATATAAATAAACTATTTGATATAGATAAACGATTGAATATAAATAAACGAATGAATATAGATAAACTATTGAATATAGATAAACTATTGAATATAAATAAAGTAGTGAATATAAATAAACTATATACAAATGTATGTATGCACACGAAAGGAAACTTTGCCAACTGCTGGAAATGTAAAAAATGAAATCCTTCATTATTTTCTTGCAGTACAATGACGGCCAGGAGTGTAGCCTCACGGAATAAAGTACTGGCTTATTCCAGTTGATGGTTAGTGCTTATATTGTAGGAAAATGTTTTGAAATTAAATGTAGACAGAACTGAGAGGAATTTCATTTACTTATTCGCAATAATATGTGTATGCCATTTTTAATTTAGCAATTCTAATAAATGGAGCGATGACAAACAGTGATGTCATTGGATAAGAATCTTTGTGTGAATGACATGCAGTAAAGAAATTTTGTAAATCACTGGGCAGGATTAATCAAATATCGATTTGGCAGATAAAATCCTGAACATAAAACATGGACTATATTTAAACAATATAGATAAATATTGAGCTCTCCACATGAGTTAATTTCATTGTATTGTGTCGGTATATCTGCTTTTTCCATTCATCTTCTACATTGTGTATTTTATCACCATCACCATTAGGGTTTTGACCACTCCTGGAGGATGGAAGCCCTCTCTGGTTTCCGACCACCTTATTGGTGATTGTCATTCAGGGGTTTTTGCCATAGTCGCCATGCTACGCACTGCGGGTTGGCAACGCCATTTGTCATAGCTAGGTACACATACATACATATAATTCATGCGTGTGTATATATATATATATATATATATATATATATATATATATATATATATATATATATATATATGTTAGGTACGTGTATATTTTTATATATTTGTATGTACAAAACTTACTCTGAAACTGATTAACTGATCATTATGAATTTTGGAACACAGCTGCTAAGTGTAAGGGGTTGTAATGTGGGCTATATTTAGTTTAATTTAGCTTTATGCAAAGGGGGTAACACCTGAGTAGAAGCCGTTTGTGAAAATTCAGATACCTCCGATTTTTGTTAAGGTTTAACAATAGATATTAGACATCAATTAATAAATATTCTCCAAATTTCAGGGTTTTTTTTAGTATTTTAAAGGGGTTTTAGGGGGGGGGGCATAATATGCGCACAACCTCCTATTTAAAAATTCAAATATTTCAGATTTGCATCGATATTCATTATAGACACCAAGTAAGCAAGATTACCTGAATTTCAGTTTCTTTTTAAGACCCTTTAAGCTTAATCCTTAAATTTTAGACATTTTATAGAATCAAAATCATGTAATGGATTCTGGTCAAAACTGCAATAAGGATTCTAAACATAAGGTTTAGGAGCATTATATATTATTCATTTTAATCTTTGTAAGGGGACATAAAATTGATGCAAAACTGTTCTAATAGGAAAATTAATTTTACCTGTATTCCGACAGGTATTCTTCCAGTTATACATGAAAAAAAAATTTCTTTCTTTAAACTATTTAACCAAAAATTAAAATGGTTGACTTGTTTACGAATAAACTGAAAAGCATTCGGATGGATTTAATTTCATGGTTAAAAAATGTATTATTTTCTGCTGTTGCATTTTTGATTTCAATGAATAATCAATGAATAATTGATTAATAATCAAGTTAAGAGGTCGATCATAGTGGAGGGCAACCTGAAGGCTCTCTTTTCATTGGCTACTACTCCTTGATATAAGGAAGGTTAGGACTCCTTTCCCAGGATTGCTCCACTTACCCTTGATCCACACCGTATAATGCTGAGTGTTTAGCAAGAATGCATCTAGTACCATTTGTTTAGTCTTCGAAATCTAGTGGGCGATGCCCTTTTCTCCTCCCTACTACCTCTTTCTCACAGAAGAGACGTTGCTAGTCTTTCTCTACTCTATCGTTATTTTCATGGCAGGCGCTCGACTGAGCTTAAATCTATCCCCCCCCCCTCCTCCTGTAAAACAACAAAATCTCATCTAGTTACAACCACTGTCAATAGTCCCCCCTCCATCTCTCTCTCTCTCTCTCTCTCTCTCAAACTAAACGAAACTTCTTTCCTAGAACTGCCTTCCTGTGGAACAAAAATCCGTGGGCTGCTTCCCAGCTGACTACAACATGATTGTTTTCAAGTCCAATGTAAACAATTCTTGTTGAGCCATCCTCCTAAATAATAAAATTCTGACCAATAACCATCATTACTGCTAATCATCACGGTGGTGTCTCGCCATCCACCTGACACTCATTTAACCTTTCTCCTCGAGTGGCCGTTGAGCCTTGATAAGTGGTGACACCTTAGTAAAAGAAGAAAATGACTCCTCCAAGGATCAAAACCCCATCTCCGAGACCATTAGCAAACAGTCTAACCATTATGCAAAATGGGGCCGGTTCAACCCCCTCCCCCCAGGGTTAATGCCGTACCAGATACAAGTAGTTATCAATAGAGATTCTGTGTAGGTATTCAATTGCTGAACACCTTATAAAATATCGTACTTGCCATTGAAATAGAGATTCTTTTACCATCATTAGTATATCTGAAAATCCTTGAAACCATTTACGTTAAGTCGTTTATGCAAAATGGGCCCATCGATTAATAGTAAATAAAAAAATAAATAAATAAAATTAATTATGAACGTTATGTTGATGTGAGAAAAACAAAAATATGTGAATATAATGATTATTTCTATTCATTTATTTTTTTGAAATCTTTTTGTTTTTTTATTATTTATGCATGTCTATTTTTTGTACTCGTTAAAGTGAATCGTTCGTAATATGTTGGATTATTATTATCCATATTTAAGTGAGCGGAATGGGAAGTAGTAATTGATCTCGCTTTAAATGGGTCGTTTAGTTTGTAGAGCAGATGGATTGAAAAATATAAAGGGTGCTTCTGCTCTTTCACAGTGACATGTTAAAAATAAATAGCTAAAGAAATGTATAAACTTTGTTATGTACTTACATGGTAGCTTAATAGAAGATTGTATACCAAAAATTACGCAAATTCATCCAGTATTTATTGAATTAAAAATAAAAAAACGATTTTTATCGATCGTCGCCATCTTGTATCTTTCAATCTTTTTTTAAAAAAACGAGTTATCTCCCTTGCCTAAACTGGTTACAAAATGTCTCACGATACGTAAAATTGTTTTCTTTTTCTTTTTCTTATAATTTAATAAATATTAGATGAATTTGCGTAATTTTTTCTGTACAATCTTATTTGCAGGCAACACGTAAGTACATGATAAAGTTTATACATTTCTTTAAATATTTTAATGTCACTCTGAAACAGCAGAAGCACCATACAAAGTTATTTTTTACTTATGGAAATTTGTAATGTTTTAGTATTATTAATCAATTATTACCTTCATCGAGGAGGTTATGTTTCTGGTCAAGTTTTTTTGTTGGTTTTTCACTTTGTTTGTGTACTGCCTAGCATTCACATTGCTTGACCAATCGTTACCAAACTTGGTCAAAGTATCTGTCATGATCTAACTTAGAATTGATCTAATTTTTGGATATCTGTCAACGGTCAAGGTCACAGAAAAAGCAAAAGTCAAACCTTTGGTGATAACTTTGGTTCTGTTAACCTTAGGAACTTACTATAACTATAGTCAATGAGGCCCCACATCTTATATGACCATGAACATTTGGTCACGGTAGAAATTTTGACGGAATATCAACTTCCTATTTTTCCAAATTTGATGTGTGGATCTGATCTGGTGCTCTGGTAATTTCAGCATGATTAGATAAAAAGTTTTTTAAGTTATCAACGTTTTCATGGCATAACTTTGGGAATACTTCATACAATATGGAGAAGTAAAACCCAGATTAAACTTTGGTTCATTTTTATGTTTTCAGACAGAGGTTATTTTCTTGTTCTCTAATATTAATATAAATTGAATGAATACTGTTTATATATTGTTAAATTTCCCTGTGAGATGATGAATGCCACCTGAGTCCCTTTCTTATGTTGGTTTATTATTATCAATATAGATATATACGGCATGATCATGTTGACACACCGGTTCCCGTTAGATCACTGAAGTTAAGCAATGTTGAGTCTGGTAAGTACCAGATGGGTGACCATTTGGGAATACCAGGTGCTGTATGTAGGACATCGACACCTCCCTGCAAGAACTGAAAAAACCTAATGTCATCATCTCCCCTAACCATGCGACTGGGGACCGCTTGTGAATTTGATATTCCCTAGAAACTTCCTTCTTCGGGGGAAGCCCCCCCCCCCCAGTGAATGCCGTACCAGATGCAGGTAGTTATCAATAGAGATGCTATGTAAGTATTCAATTGCTGAACACCTTATAAAATATCATACTTGCCATTGAAATAGAGGTTCTTTTACCATCATTAGTATATCTGAAAATTCTTGAAACCATTTACGTTAATTCGTGTCAGACTCTGCAAATGTGAAGCAGTAATTGATTTCACTTTTTATATTATTATTCACCCCACTGAATGAAGCGTAAGGTACCGACTAATGTGATAGGAGCCAGATTTATAGAAGGGCAATATGTTTGTTCACATTATATTTAAATTTCTACATGTTGGTAGCTGCAATGTGGATTATGAGTTAACACCATGCCGTTTCCATATTGATATATATGGGGGCGGAGAATTAGATGTGCTTAGGCCCTGATCGCCAACTCTTTTTCTTCGTCCAAATTCAGTGCATGATTTCGACACTGTGTTCTCGGTCACTGCTGTAAAAAAAAAGGATTTTCCTCCCAAACAAAATCACAGCTCAAATTAAAACAAATAACAATGTTTTATTTTGAGAAGTTGTTTCTTTACCAAACGACAAACTTCCAATCAAAACAAACATCTCTTCCAACCGATCACATACAGTCCCTCTGCTTCAGGGCCTTCTCTCTCTCAGATCAACAGAGACTAAACTACACCTACTTTGCTCGTTTTGTTGGAATATATAGAGATATTACTGTCATTTGGTGTAGGCCACACATCCAGACCATTTGAGAATTATCGGCTGTTGAATCTATGAATATAAAACCCCAATTATCCAGGTGTCTATTATCTGTAGAATTTCAAGTGGTCTATTTTTTTTCAGCATGAACCCTCGTTTCCCAGAAGCCATTATTTTTCTAAATAACCCAGCCAATTTCTTGGGTGGTCTCTTTTCTCTTAATTAAATATTTTTCCCATTGCAGGTCTGCCGTTTGTAGCATGTATCTATGCACCTCCACTAAAAATGCAGTATTGTGCATGTTTACACTACCCCAACTGCAAAGAATTTTACTTTCTTCCTCTGTGTGTCTGGCATCAAACATAATTTCCATGAAGAGAGTCCTTTCCAAGATCATTCAACTGAAAATCCATCCATCTTGTCAACCTTGTGTGACTTTTCACCTTGATAAGTGACAAATCATTAGTTAAAAAAAAAAAAGAAGGTTTAAACGTTATTAAAATAGTAATCGAAACTTGGTTCCCTGCACTTGGTTGGCAACCAGTCTACAAGGATAACATTGAATTTAATACCAGTTTGATGATCTATGGCAGTGAAACGTGGCCAGTAAGGATTGAGGACATATGTTGTATGGAGAGAAATGATATAAGAATGATACGATGGATGTGTAATGTGAGTCTTAAAGACAGGCTTAGATCTGTTGAGCTCAGAGGAAGATTAAATCTGGACAGTATAGGGAGATGTGTGCTGAACCGGAGACTTTGATTGTATGGCCATGTTGAAAGAATGGAAGAGAGTTCTTGGGTCAGTAGATGTAGAACAGTTAAGGTAGCAGGGTTGACAAGATGGATGAATTGTCAGCTGAATGGTATTGGGAAGAACTCTGTTCATGGAAATTCCATTTGATTCCTGGCACACAGAGGAAGAAAGTAAAATTCTTTGCAATTGCGGTAGTGTAAACATGTGCAAAGATGTATGTTACAGACAGCAGGAGAAAGCCAAGAAAAACATGGGATTTAGTGAGAAGGATGGATTTGAGAGAAAGAGGGATAAATAAAGTTAGTTTGGAAGTCAATTTCTAAAAGCCATCCAATACATGCCAGCATGCAAAACGGACATAAACTGATTGATTGATTCGAGATTTAACTTTATAAAAGACTTTTTTTTTACTAAACGGTAACCATTTATCAAAGTAAGATGCCATTCGAGAATAAGGGTTAATGAGATGGAATGATTGTCAAGACCAGGTTTTTGTTGTTATTTAAACTGCTCTTGTGTAACTACGATCATGTACTCTATGTATGAGTTCAATACGTACAGCAAGCTCACCTGCAGATGATTATACTTTTAATTGGACATGAATTAAGGGGATTACATTAATGTTTATTAAAAAGATTCACTTATGAAACTAGGGTTGCAGGGGGAGTGACGGGTGCTTGATTATCTTAATTGGGTCTCTGTTAAAAAAGGCAAGTTCACAATAACAGCAAGGCCGAGGAGGTGGGGGAGGCTAATTACTGCTTATTTCTATTTCGTGTCTTATTATTATTTCCAATGTTGAAGTTACTATATAATTATTTTGCTGCTAATAACTAGGATTATTTACAATGAATTATAATAACCACAAAACTAATCGTCCTCTTGCGTCACGTCAAGACTATAACAAAGATTGCAAACCTCCTTTCATTTTGTTCTTTTGAGTAATTGCATCCTTGTGTCTGTGTATCTACTGTATATATATTTTAGTTTTTGTCTGGGGTTGGTTAGATGATTGGTTAGGAAGAAAGTCAGGATGAAGAGCGTAACTTGGTAGAGTTAGCCGTGTCTGGCCGCATCTGACTGAAATAGAATATTGAAAAAGAAATGGGTCACCATCTTCCATAAATAAGACCAACATCTCCACTACTAAATAGGTATCAACTTTTATTCAAGAGAACACTGGAACATAACGAGAATTGTTTGATAGGCTGGCTTTTGTTGATAAGCAAATGCGGTATCCTGGAATTCGTTGGTGCATATTGATTCTGCGCAGTCGCGTTCTAACTCCCATGCAGTTATATAAGTCTAGGTGTGAGCACACGAAACAAACCACAACTCAGTCTAATGCATGATACTACGCAAAATTTAAACAAAATAGTTCCCTCATGCAACTGCTACAATATATATATATATATATATATATATATATATATATATATATATATATATATTTTTGTTGGTGATTTTATTATTCCATTAATTGCGACAAAATATATGCTGTTTCATTAACGCTCGCAATGAACGTCAACTCTTCAAGCGACAATGGAATCAAAACCTTTTCATTTTCATTGAGCACTCTCATAAACCCGGTTTCAACTTCCTTCGGATTTATACCCCCTCGATATTTGTAACAAGTTAATTATATATATATATATATATATATATATGGGAAAATGAAAAAGGAAAACCAAAAAATGGATGTTTTTTATGTGTACATCAACGTTTCGTCTTTATTTATAAGACTTCATCAGGATGATAAAATAGAGAAAAAATGTCATGCAAGCACAGATACATGTAGGGTAGACATATTGGGAAAAATAGAATGAAATAGTGGCCAACTGCTGGGTGGACGTCCGTATTTGTTGGAGAAATAGAAATGAATGTAGAAAAGAATGAGTGGGGAAAAAATGGAAGGATGGGGTGAGCCAGGACTACTGTAGCTGGTGGTAAGAGAAAGAGGTGGGGGATGAGCAGGGGTAAAGTGGATGGCAGAGAGGGAGGTGAGGAAGAGGGGGGGGGGTTGACCAATCACGTCGGATTACTTTCATCCTTCTCTTCCCATATATATATATATATATATATATATATATATACATATATATATATAGAGAGAGAGAGAGAGGGAGACTCTATCTTTATTTATCAGTAAAAAAAATTATTTTTTTACAACCATTTCACCATCTATATAGACACTCAGGATATTCAAGTATATCTTGAATTTTCCAGACTAATGATTCGTAAAAGAAATCTGTAAAAAATGGATCTCTTTACTGGTGAATAAAGATATAGTCGCTAGAATTTGCTTTTCTATTATCTATTTATAAATTAATATCAATGAGCTTAAACTCTGAAAGTTTGACTACAAAAAATAAATATATATATATATATATATATATATATATATATATATATATTCAATGGACACTATACATTAGTTTGATCTTCGGTTTCACAGAAGCACTTGAAACTCAACCTGCAGATGTAAAGATACCCAATGTGACCGATTTATCTTGTTCTTTGCCACTTTTAGCATTTTTTTAGCTCTTGAAAAAGCCCACACAACAGTTGGGCGAAACGTTGAGTCTTAGGTCTTCCGCTGTTCCTTTTTAATTCGTACCGTCGGATTATTTTATCCTTTCATTTATCATATATATAGATAGATATTTCAAGAGATAATAAATTGATGAGTCCTAAATTAGTCACGTTGCTAGGTTCTCTCTCTTGGGAGATTGGAACTTTCTTTAGAATCACAGTACTTGTGTTTACATTGAAAGAATACAAAGCGTATTTTTCTCGCATTTCAAAGCGTGATCGTCACGCTGGCCAAATAGTTACAAGACCAGGGTTCATTTGGATCCGGGGTTCAAATCGTCCGACCAGCAATACAGTTACGTAATTCCATACTGACAAGCGTAAAATGAAAACCCGAAACATGTATATGTCTATGAATATAAAAATATACATGTAACAATATTTTAAAATATTTAACGTAAATACAAATTATCCTGTGACACTAATTCTAGGCGATTAAGTCTTGGCGAAAAAAAGAAAAAACAAAACAACAAAAAATAATTTAGAAATTAGAGTGGGGGATCAGTTTCACATATAAATTTAATGTAAAATGATCTCCGATTTCCCGGCCATTCTTGCCTTTTAGTGAAATTTATAAAATAAATAATTACTCTACCATAAACTCTAGGTACGACTAACCAGCCCACCTCCTAAAAATGTCTTCTTGAACGTATCGTACCATTAACCGTAAATATGAGTGGCAAGCCACCCCCTAAAAAACTCCCTTAACCCTAACACTAAGTCCGAATGGCAACCTCCATCCAAAACAAAACCCCTTCCTTAACTTTATCACTAACCCTAAGTCCGAGTGGCAAGCCCTAATCCTACAAAAAGCCCATTAAAACCACACATAATTGTCTAAAAAACAAAACAAAAAAAAAGCAGACACCCATAAAAAAAAAGGATTTATTTCTCATAGAAAAAAATTGATTAATGCCCTAAAACGCTAGAATGGCCCGGAAATGGTGAATTATTCTACATTAAATATATGTGAAACTAATCCCCCACTCGAAATTCTAAATTTTTTTTTTTTTTCTGCTAAGTTTTCAGGGTGTTCACACTTAATTGCCCCTAGCCCTACCACTAACCTGAAGTTCAAGTGGTATGCCCCCCTCCTCCCACAAAGACCCTCATAATCGTCTAAAAAGAAAAAACAAACAAACAAAACAAGAAAAACGCACAGGATTTATCTTCCATAGAAAAAATAATTAACTGTCCTAAAACGCTAGAATGGCCTTTAAATAGGGGGATTATTTTATATTTAATTTATTTGAAACTGATCCCCACTCTAAATTCTAAAATAATTGTTTTTGTTTCTTTCTTTCTGCCAAGTTTTTCAGGGTGTTAACATGTAATTGCCTAAATAAAAAAAGTAGAATCTCATATTTTGGAGAGGTAAGGGGGTGAGTTAGCGGAAGGTGTTAATCTACAATAATGCCAAAGAAATCTTGCAATATATTCATTTTTAAACAATCCTAGTATTAGATTTTAGTTTCTTGTACATAAAATGTATTACAATTCAACTTTGAGTTTTCTAACTTCTTTCTTTTAATGGATACATGGTATTTTTAAGGTATTGCAGCATATTTATGTGCACTTAGTGCAGATTACTTGAAAACCATTAATTTCTGGAGATTTTCAGTGGCACATTCTGATTCCTTGTACAAAAATACACTTATCTGGTAAATTGCATTGCTTAATCTTGTGTTTTAACATAGATATAACATTTTTACTGAAAAATTAGTGTAAAAAATGTGACGAAACGCATATGGTCTTAAAGAGGGGAAATATCCAATCATGCAAGGCACAAAAATAGTCATAACTTCCTTATTTTTAGTCAGATTTAAAAAATTTAAAAAGATTCTTTCTTAGATCATCAAGCTCTTTCTATATATGTCATTATTGAGATATTTTAAGCAATTTAAATTTTTTCATGTGTATTGCTAGTATATGTCTATGAATATAAAAAATATACATGTAACAATATTTTTAAATATTTAACGTAAATACAAATTATCCTGTGACACTAATTCTAGCGTCCAGGAATTAAAACGCACCAGTTTGTTGTTTTGACAATTAATAACCTCAGATACAGTGTTCTTAGCTGTTTTTTTTTTTAATTCTCTGTTTTTCTCCAGCTGATGTTCATTGTTTTTCATCACCTGAAGATGATTCAACGAAGAATCGAAAGTGCCTGTGATACTTATGGAACATTTATTATTTTTGGGCGGTTTGGCACAAAGAAGATTATTAGAAAAATCAAAAAAATAAAAATGGTATAATTCTGTTGTTAGCAATGTTTTCTTTAAATGAAAGAATTCTGCGTAAATATACACAATATATATACACACAGACATGAATGAAGTAAATCGACACCCTTATTATCTATATAATAAAAGTGAACGTATGTGTGTTCAGCTCGCTGATTTTATGAACAAAGAGGGGAGGCTTGATCTTAATTATAACTGATAATAATGAAAAAGAAAGGAAATAATTTTGCTTGACTGACTTTTCGTTGAAAGAACAACACTTTCAATCGTTTTTATTTAATTTGTTGATTTCTACTTTTAATTTAATTAATTTAATATCGTCTTCTTTTACTTATCGATTTGTTTAGTTCCAACGATTTCAAATAGTGAATAGGAATTAAATTGTGACGCGATAGTGATTGAGCGAAGCCAGCTAGTCATTAATAATGAAGACTGCTGTCAGAGGGTCCTGATGGACCTAGGCAAGATAATATTGATTATTTATCCTTATTGACAGAATTGGATAATCACTCGGTTAACAGTGGAAACTGGAATCCCGAGGTTTGCGATGAATTGACTCTGATTAAGTCCACCTTTATATTAACCTATAATACAGCCCCTCTGACAATTCTAATGCTTCTTTGGCCCGTGTCATACTTAAATGGTGATATACGATAAATGTATTGATATGTAAAACAAAAAATTTTAATTAGAATAAAATATTGATGTTCAAACATTTACTGCTGCTTTGTTTGGCTCCGACATTGTATGATCGCTGACAGACGAGACTTAAATAAGAACAGAAGTTCAAGACTAAGTGACAACATGTCGCTTAAAAAAAAAAAGAAAGAAAAAAATATTGTCTGTATCCTCCTGATGAAGATTATGAATCGAAAATTTGAATTTTAAATAAATAATATTTTATTTTAAAAAAATCAAAAAAATCGGCATTTTATTGATCTCTTTACCGTTTTAAAAATGTATATTTTATTTTTGTGAGGTGCCTCAGTCTATCTCAAAACCCCTAGAAATTAATTTGTGAACAAACAAATAAACAAGGAGGAGAGAAAAAGGCTAGAAGAAAAGGGAGAGGAAAGGGAGAAGAGACAGAGAAAGAGATAGATAGAGATGTGTGTAGAGGGATGGTGTTGGTTCCCCAGGCATCCAAATTTGGGAGAGGGGTTTATCCAGTCATATTTCTATAAGAGAGTGCATTATCATTGTGTGTGTTAGATGTTTACAATAAAGAATGGTCATTTGTATTTGTTTCAGCAGCCTATGACTTGGAAACTAAGCATTTCAAGACATATGCACATATAGGACCTAATCCCAAAGTTATGCCATCGATTTTCTAAACATCCTGTGTATGTGTGTGTGTATATATATATATATATATATATATATATATATATTTAGGCAAACATTATTAAATAACACAGTGTTTTTGCTTGATAAGACTTTTTTTATTTTGTCAATTTTCAGAATGGTTCATTTAGTGTTTCGGTCAAATTGCTGTATGTAAGGTCCATGGGGTTCTTGTTCCATTGTCCCACGGAACTTACATACAGCAATTTGACCGAAACTAAATGGACCATTCGGAAAATTGACAAAATAAAAAAGTCTTATCAAGCAAAAACACTCTGTGTTATTATTAATAATGTTTGCCTATATATATATATATATATATAGGATGGATTTTAGAGAAAGAGGGATAAAGACCTGGCCAGAAATAGGCATATTGTCAGGAAGAGCATCTGACCTATAAAAATCTTGCTTTAACTAAGGAAATGACTTTCAAAGAAAAACGGTTTCATTTCAGCTATGTATTTTAAATAAAGATCTGGCCAGAGACAGGTTAGTTTGGAAGTCAATTTCTAAAAGCTGTCCAACATATGCCAGTATGTGAAATGGATGTTCAACTGAATATGATGATGATGATGATGATTCCCATACTACAATCCTGAATGGAATTGAAAATTAAGTCTTTTTCTCTCATCATTGGCCTACTATTAACAATAAAAAATGAGCATTTTTCTGGCCATTGAATGTAGACTTTATATTTAATCTCCAAAAGTACATTCCAAGGAAGTCCAATAACAATTGATTTTTCAATAAGACAAATTGGATGATTAACTAAAATGACACTATTTCATGCCTTAGTCTTTTAAAGGCTGCTATTAGGTTAAGTGGGCACCGTTCATTAAATATTTCTGTACATAACAGTACTTTTCTGTTGAAATAATTATTTCAGATTTATTTAGGAGTTTTTATTTAGATTACTATATGAAGTTTTCGGTACGTAATCATAAAAGTTACATTCATTTTGTTCAACAGTTATGGATATATGTCAACGAGGTGACAGCTTGCATCGTTCCCAGGGCGTTGGTGCACCTGGATGTAGCATATGTTATTGATAATGTAGACCCGGCATGAGATAGGGAGAAACGAATGGTGTTTCTTGCAATCCTAGCCGTAGCTAGACTAGTGGCGTGGACGGGGTTGATTATTTTTCTGATCACAATCTGATTTCATTCTTTAAGCATCAGCTTAATATTAAAATTAGATGTGATAGTAAAAAATGTTACATTCCATCAGTTTAAGCAAGAGATGGATATGCACTGCTAGTTTTTGCATTAGAGGATCAGCTAGATATGACTGTGTTTCCTACCTGAGCATAGTGCACAAGGTTCTGGGTCTTTTTGGAACTCAATGAGTGAATCCTGTCCCTGTTTTTTTTTTCAGTATTAGAGATGCTCTAAGATGTCCACTCCCGACATCTATTTTGCCTATGACCTCCATCAAATTGTATTTATCTTGGAAGGAGACAATCCACTTCCAAACTCCATTTCTATTTCTTCTCATTCCACTTAATTCACACTCTCACTTAGAGATTGACTTGCTTGTTTCCTGTTCTGAACAAACCGGAAAACAGTGGGTGGTCTATTCTTAGAAAGGGTTGGGAAGCTCTTACTAACCTACCCCTAATTTTATTTGTTTTTTTTTTATTATTTATTTTTATGTATGTATGTATGTATGTATGTGTGTGTGTGTTTTTTTTTTAATTAAAAAAAAATTTTACCCCCAGAATAATAAAAAATAAAAAGGTTTAAAGTCCTCGGGTTCAAATAAGAATACATATAATGAACAAGAGAGGAGTAAGAAGGAATTTTTCTCAAGACACATGTAAAATGAGGAAAGACAAACGGTAAACACTTTGAAAGAACGGAAAGTCGACACAAATTAATGTTTTAAAATGATAAAATTTAGTTCCATAAATTATAGGGAGAGATAAGACAAAAAGAACAAAAGTAGCACGGGTAGGGTTCTTCGTAAATATTTTAAATAGCAACGAGCGAAGACTGCATGAATACAAAAAGATCAGCTTGAGAGAACGGAGGAGTTTTGAACTTACAATTTGCTTTAGTTGATGTAGTTCCAAAGTTCATAGAAAAATATTCGCATTGGTGTCACAGCAACCAAAAATAATACTTTTGTTCGAATCCCAATCAGTGCACGGTTGTCTTTCAGCATAATTCAAACCATTTTTCTGTTTTTCTCTGCAATTGAATATTTTCCATATAAGTCTGTTACTGTTTTAAAATAATTTCCCACCATAAATATCCATAAACTTTTACAAGGCAATCCAAAACGCTGAATTAAGTTTCTATCAGTTTCCATAACAATATCGGTAGATTTGGCAGAATATTTGCTCTCCTGACTTCAGCAGGGACTGACGAGATGATCGTTTTCGGCAGGAAAGGTGTTTTATCGGCCACGTGTACAATCCTGCATGGGAAAATCTCCTGCCTAACTGAGAAAAGAAAACAGTTCACATGCACTCTTAGTTAGGTTATCGTGACATATCACAAGAACAGGACATTTTTTTTTTATTTTACAAACGAGTTAACACTTATCAAGGCCCAGAGGCCACTTGAGGATACGGGTTATTGAGTTTTACAGGTAGACGGTGAAACACCGAAGGGATCAGTAATAATGGCTGTAACTGGTCAGAAAATGACTATTTAAGAAGACGGCTCAACAAGAATTTGTTTACATTGGACTTGAAAATGGCAATGTTATAATCAGCCGGGAACCAGCTCTGTGGTACTGTATTCCACAGATAGGCAGTTGTAGGAAAGAAACTTTGCTCATGGAAGTTCTGTTTAATTCTAGGGGAAGAAAAGGAATTTATTGATAGTGGTTGTAGCTAGACGAGTTTTTGTTGGTAATGTTTTACAGAGAGGGAACATAGATTGAAGCTCTGTCGAGAACCTACCATAAAAATAATGATAGTGTAGAGAAAGACTAGCAACGTCTCTTCTGTGAGAAAGAGGCTGTAGGGTGGAGAATAACATCGGCCACTAGATTTCGAAGTCGGTTTTGAACTCTGTCAAAGCAGGAAAGGGTGCTCTGAGCGGCACCTCCCCACATGTGGCAACAGTACTCCATCTTAGGACGTATTTGACTCTTATACAGGTAGAGAATTGTGTCAGAAATTAAATATTTTTTTGAGACGTAGAATGATCCAACCATTTTTCCAGCGACCTTGGCAACGGATTTGATGTAAGTCTTCCATTTTAGGTTTGGAGTGAAGGTCAGTTCCAGAAGCTTATAAAAGCAGAGGGCTTCCTCAAGGTGAGAGCCATTCATTACAATTAGGGCAAAGTAAGGATCAGAGCATTGATAGTGAAAGGAGAGAAGCTTGGTTTTAGGCGTATTAAAAGTAACTAGCCACCTTTTTCCCCCCGTTGGGCGATGTGCTCCAGGTCGGAAGAGAGAGAATCAGAAGATCTTCATCATTAATGCTCTTCAAAGTGTTGCCATAGATGGTTGTGTCATCTGTATAAATGTCGACGAATGATCTTAGAATGTGATTTGGGAGATCATTAATGAAGGTCAAAAAGAGAGATGGACCCAGAATGAATCCTTGAGGCACACCTGCGTTGATGCTATGAGCTTCAGATTTCTGCCCATCAACGGCTACCTTTATGAACCTATCAGAACGAAAAGATTTTACAGTTGAGAAGAAATTTCCAGATATTCCATAACTAAAAATATTGGGAAGTAGACCTCTATGACAAACCCTATGAAAGACCTTTGATCCGTCGAGAGGTATTGCTCTAGAAACAAAACCCCCCACCCCGCCCGGCAATAGATTCACTGATCCTGTGTGATATTACAGTCAATACATCAGCTGTTCTTAAACTTCGTGGAAGAGGAAAGATGAAATAATATTTTGAAAAAGTTTTCTCTTTTTTTCTTTTAATATTTCACAAGCTAGAAAATGTGCCTCGCTCGATAGTACGGTATATTGTCTAATATAATTGTAAAATATAAATTTCTATTATTGATGTTAATATGAAAATAAACAAGTGTTACTATGTAACAAAAAGAATGTAAACACGGACTTCGATAACGTATATGGAGAGAATAGTTTATTCGTGCTCCATTACAGATTATAGGTAAAACAATAATGGTGGTCTCATCACTTCCGTCCGGAAGCCGCCTCCAGCCTGGGAGAGTGTTCAGGGGGAGATCACTCGCATAGATTAACAATTGATATTGCGGATTTAGTTAAGAGTAAAATAGATAGCAAAGGACCCAACACACATACACATTTTGATGGCCTTGTGCCTAATGTTTTACACAATATATCATATAGCAAACTACATAATCAAGAATGTGAGTTCGTCGCTTTTAAACAGAATTCCGCATTTTTGTAAATCAGAAAAGCCGTAATTCCGTCTTTTATTTATATAAGGAAAGGACAAATCGCTAGAGCTTTACGTCCTTATTTCTTCCCTATTTGACTCTATTTTATTTCTCTTTCTCTTTCTTCTGTTCTTTCTCTCTCTCTCTCTCGTTTTATCTTTGTTTCTCTTTTCCTGTTTTTCTCTCTTCCTCTCTCCATCACATTTTTTCTCGCCCTGCTTTGCCTCCTCTATCTGAAAATGTTAATTTTACCATACTTCAAACGATTCATGAGGTAGAAGACTTTTGTTTCATCAATGAATGTCTTCCTGTCTCCGTTAAAACATATCAATCGATACTTTCAGTATGAAAAATAAAAGGTATTGTAGATTAATACCCATCGCTACTTTCTGACCCCCAAAATCAGATTCTACTTTTTTTTTAAGCGATTATGAGTGAACACCCTTGCACCCAGGTTGAGAAAGTCATCTCGATTTCAGATATTTTTTCATTGGCCATTTCTGATAATGCGAGGTGTAATATCTGTTCTGATAGTATACTTCATCTTTTCTATCCTCAGTCAGTGAAGGAGAAATCTTTGTAGACTGAGGCAATCCAGAATGCCCCTTTTTGGGGAGCTGGATTTTCCCCACATTAAAAACCGATCGTATGTCTAACTCTGCCCTCGTGGGGAGACTTTGTTTCAAATCGTCAGACAGGCATCTTTATTTTAATTTCAGGTTTAGAGGTAGCATTTTAAAAACGTTATGGGATAATCCTCTTTTTTTTTCTGACATAAATTTGCTAATACGCTGTTGTCACAAGTTCATAATATGAAATTAGAATAACACTTCACATTGTGCGCTTAATACGGAGTACAAGATTTGTGATTACGATATTGACAACCGTAACAATTTGGACGACTTAGAGAGACTATGTATTTCTGACCTTTGAGTTAGGATCAAAATATAAGGACACCACCCACTCTCTAAACTACATCCCCCGTTTTTTTCTCCCACTTAGATCCCACTCCCATTTAGAGATTGACCTGCTTGTTGTCTGTTCTGAACAAACCGGAATATCAGTTAGAAAGGGTTGGGAGGATATTATTAACCAAATTTTTTTTGTTTTTTGTTCTTTCCCCACTCCCCATTTTATTCCAATAAATTTCTGTATATACAACCTTATTTATGAAAAATAAAAAATTCAAACCAATTAGGGATATCTTAAGTAGGACGACCCCTAGAGTAAATGTGGTATTGTGGTGACTGAGATGATTCTAGTTAAGAGTAGGATAGACAATATTTTCACGTTAGACAAAAGATGGGCAACGACACCCATTAATCCCCACACTTTTGATGGCCTTGTGCCTAATTTGTATGGAATGTAAAAAAAATTATTTTATGCAAATAAATATTTCAAAATATGTTCAGCCGTCAGTCAGAAAAGGAGAAATCCTTCTTGACTGGGGCAATTGTTATTTTTGTCCCATTCAGAGTGCACCTTTTTGTGGTTGCTGGATATCTCTCGCCTTAAAAACCGACCTTGTGTCTAACTTTGTCCTTGTGGGGAGGCAATTAAATACGAACTATGCATAATCACGTAGACACACTGGTTCTTGTTAGATCACCAAAGTTAAGCATCGTGAACTTGGTCAGTACTAAATGGGTGACCATTTGGGAATACCAGGTGCTGTATGTGAGAGCTTATCTCAACATTATTTCCAGTTGTCCTAAATTTCTCCTTGCCACTGGACTCGAGCAATGCCGGTTCAGGAGAGGTGTGGTTGGAGATTGTGCAACCCTTGCTTTACAATAGACTCCCTGCGCAAGCAACCTTACGGGAGTTATCCATTGTCTCTCGAGACTGAACAGAGGCCTAACATAAGATGTATTAGATCGTTTCACGTTAAATGTTTTATCTTTGGAACACATTGCCATGGGACTGCTTCCCTGCAGACTACAACAGGGTTGTCTTCAAGTCAATTTAATGCAGGATGTTATGCTTGGAAAAATGTTCTTCTCTTTTCCTCTTAATATGTACTACTAGCTTTAATTACCCGGCGTTGTCTGGGATACAGTGAAGTCATTTTTGTTTTTAATTTTTATTTGTTTGTCCATTTTTAAACTTGTACGGAAAAAGAAATGAAATTTTAGTTGTTAGAGGGACAAGCTCTTTCTTGTAAGGAAGTCAAAGCAACAAATACTTATTGAGCCATTCTATTAAGTAATCAAATATTGTCCATTCGATTCATCGTTTTCAAGCCTCTCATCATCCAATTGACAATTTCATTAACCCTTATTGTCGAGTGGCTTTTGGCTGTTTGTTTTGTTTTGCGGCATATCAACCTTTTTCAGGTCATTTAATGTCGAATCAAGTTGGATTTATATGTTTTTAGATCTTTATATATAGATTAACTGCTTTTAAAAAGTACATTATAGTCTCTCTACTTTATTTTTTTGAACAGTTCCTTCATTGTACCTGCTGTGTAAAAAGTTTCTCTTATAGGAGCCAAATCAATGCATTCAGTAAGAATGTGATTGATTGTGTATGTATTTTGATCAAGTGAGTGCACAGGTGATGATATAAAACAGAAGATTGGAATAGTCCATTATAAACAATAAGGGATATCACCACAAGTATTAATACTATCTATTTAACCCATAGCTGGAGAGAAAGAGAGAAGGCGGATACATTACGAACAGAAAGACTAATTTTGAATTTTGTCTTTATTTTTTAAATTTAACTGGCTTTTCAAACTCACTTTTTTCTGATTCAAACAATCTAACCCTGGCTCAGTAGGTGACCCAACAGGTTACATTTTTTCTAGTACCATACAAAAAAAGTGAGAATTTTTTTATAGTAGCTTGAAAAAAAAAGTCGCAATTAACAACCAAAGGAAAATACATTTTATTCTTATACTAGCTGTATCTACCCGACATTACAAGGGAGTTTTTTTTAAACTTTTATACTTGTTTGACACATTGACACCCCCCCTCCCTTCCCTCTTGCCTTTTCTCTAAATTAATCCATTTATAATGTAAGGGGCATTTTCTCTGTCTGTCTGTCTGTCTGTCTGTCTGTCCGTGTCACCATTTTTTTAAACGAATATCTTAATTTCATTTAGAAATGGAAAATATTGCATTAAATAGTAAATAATAAATTCCCAACAAATAAAGTGGATGCCATGACCAGAAATCAAAACCGAAACTCTGAGATCTTCAGTCTGATGTTCTACGAACTGAACTATTTAGGATTTCTTATAAATAGATCTTAAAACATTACTGTAACAAAATAATTATAGTTTTGACATGATGTCATAGATTTATGATTAACGTCATGTTTCAAAACATTAATTCAGAATTAAACTAGCTACCGTAACAGTAGCAGAAACTCGCTATGAAGCGAGCTGACAACAGAAGATATTGTTGTTTGGAAGAAACAGCTTACCTTGTGGGCTTGTATATATATATATTTTTTCTTGTGTTTTACTGGTGGAATACTCCATTTCGGCCTCCAGACAATGTCGAGTTATCAGTAGAAAATACACACCCTGTTTCGGGGCCTTCCTCTCTCTCTATCGGTTCTTCTGAGACGGTAGGGATTTTCTAACCACCCACTCCAAAGCAGATATCCTGATGTCCTAAGAGAGAGACTTCTGGACTTCTTAGGTTTGAAGGTCATTCTAGCCCAGATCATCAGATCATCCATTATACTGAGTAACTTGCGCGTCTCAGCTTTTTTAGATGTGAGGATCGTAGTATCATCCATGAAAGCCTTCAGTGGTGACATTTGCCATTCTCCCCCTTAGATAGTAGGGTTTGCATTGCTTTCTGCTGCTTTGAGAATTATCTGCATCGCTAAAATGAAAAGTATAGGTGACACTGTACATCCCATTGTTATTCCCACCTCAAGTCTCATCTAGTTTGTGGTATAGTCTTTTGTGGTAAACCGCATAGGAACCCATCGAAATATGTTGCAAGCATCATTCGTATTTCCTCTGGAATGTGGTACATTTGAAGGAGTAGTTGAATTATTTGATGAGGCACAGATCCATATGCATTAGTCAAATTGAGCCATATAACATCCAAATCAGTTTTGTTAACTCTCACTCTTTGAATAGCCTCCCATATCATGCTTCCATGCTCCAGGCAACCTCCTATTCCAGGGACACCACCTTTTTGCACGGAAGTGTCAATATATCCATTTGAGAGTAGGTATTTTGTTAGTCTTGAAGCCATTACTGCGAAACATGTTTTTCCTTCCACATTAAGGAGTGAAATTGGCCGAAAATGATTTATAGCTTCTGAGTTCTGTTCCTTGTGTATGTACACACTGTCTGCTTTCATCCACTAGTTACTGACATGAAGGTTTTTCTATGCTAATCTCAAATTCGCATGTAGCCATTTAAGCACTTTAGGGCATCTTTTGTAGAGTAAGAAAGGTATTCCGTTCGGGCCCGGTGCAGATTTATTTCTGGCTTTGTTGACAACACGTCTTACTTCTTTGTGCGTTATTATGTTCATGTTGAACTTCGTATTAGGAATATCTTGCCACATCAGCTTGCTATTTTGCTCCAGTGGGATGTGCCGTTGGTGGTCAGAGTATGTATGTCTTAAGTGCGTTTCTAAAACGTCTTGTTCCGTTTTTAGCATTCCTGATTTGCGCTGGTCGAAAAGACTCCTTGCGTATTTATATGGTTCTTGAACGAACCATCCATGCTCTCTCTTCCGTCTCAGTCATTTTTTCCTGAAGCGTTCTGCCCTGCTGAGAGTGCTGTGCTTGTCTTTGAGATCTTTCCAGATCTTTAGTAAACCATCCTTCTGATCGGAAGTTGAGATGCAAAGTTGTCTTTTCAAATGTTTTTTTCTTATTTCTTAAGTTTTCCATCTCCCTCTGTCGTCTGTTTTTCTTGACTGATGGTTTAGTAGATTCCCCTATTCACCATACAATGCCACACAAATCCAGTATAAACATGACCACATTTTTCCAACCGTTAATCATATTTCTTTCTATCTAATTCTTATGTAGTGCATTGCTTATTGTATGGTCAAGCATGCACCATTCTTCCGAACTGCTGGCCGGTGGGTATTTTATTCTGGGAAGTTTCATCTCACTCTCTGGCACAACTGCATGGATATCCTCGACACTGTGAGTTGCGTCCTGGCCTTGGTTTTCCGACGTCTTATCTGTGATAACAATGCGCTGCTTATGAGTCATTGGGTGAGGAGCACATCCCATTTTGCTCCGATGAATCTTAATTCCTTTTTGGGAGTTAAATGTCCATCCACAAATATAAGTGATCATAAAAATAAATAAGTGAATGGTTAAACATTGTCAATAGTGTTGGAAATTCTTTTAATAGTCCAAAAACAATTTATTTTGCTTTAACTATATATTGATGTTAAAAACTATTTAATATGAAATATATACTAGAATTTGGGCCCATATATATCATCAGGTTTATTTGTTGAATCAGGTCACAATAAATTCTCTGGTGAGGGTGTGGCCTGATTGTCTAGTCTCGATCTAAGTCTTCCCCTCCATTCTTATATATATATATATATATATGTGTGTAAAATGAAAAAAAGAAAGTCAAACCCTATGTGATTTATGTATTCATCCATGTTTCGTCTTTATTGAAAGACTTCCTCAGGATGAAGAAAGCCATGTAGAAAAATCATACAGAATATTAATTTTGATATGTCAGAAAGTGTCCAGAAAAACTGCATTCACTAATTGCTAAGGAACAAATTTATGCCTGAGGGTCTGGAGGATAGCTTTTCTTGGTTCCTTGTTAAAGGTCTTTTCTAGATTAATGAAGATGTGAAGATGTTTCTTGCAATGTTGCGATAGGAAAAAAAGAGCATTCGTCGCCGACTTCAGTGCTCGAAAGCCGCACTGTTGTCCGTCTATTTCAATCACGGGAGGATCCGATTCACGAGTATTCTTTCATAGACCTTCAAACCCTGCTCAAGGAGTGTCAGTCCTCTATAACTTCTACGCTGAAATGTGTCTCCTTTACCTTTGTAACATGGGAACCGCGATGCTATTAGTGAATTGCTCTGATAAAGAATCATCATCTATTTTTTTGGAAAAGTCATCTGATGCCAATTTCTCTTTTCGTGTTTCAGCAAATCAGTTGTTATGCTTGACAGGCCTGGAGCCTTGTTTGTTTTTGATACCGCCATCACAATCTCAACATCAGCCCTCAATATTTCCAGCATTAGACCTGCCACCACCTGTGTTAGGAAATATTCAAATTCACTATTAAGTAATGTTTTAATATAGCCCCCATTTGTACCATCTTCACTGCCGCTGTACCAGATCTTGTTGCCATCAACAACCATGGCAGCTTTTCCACTGTATTTTGTTTCTTGTAAGCAACAAATGTCAATGTTGTGACACCTACACATGTTGATAACTTCTGTTGATTTTCCTTTCAAGGTTCCTATGTTGTGCCGTTCATAGCCTTATTTTTGTTCTGCCTTCCCCGGAGATTCTTAACAATCCTTTTACAACTCCTTTTTATGTTGGGTTTTCGTTCACGATTTTGTTAGGTGCTTAGTTTTACCTGCCTTTCCTGACGTCAACACACTAAATAACCGTGGTGCGACGGTGAGGACACCTTGCCGCTGTAAGACAGCAGACACAGAGGGTTCCCCCACCATCGTATAGATGGCTACCATCATGCACATGAGGGATTTTTGTGTGGATGATATTAGTCTGGAACTATCCATCATGACCTGCCCGTCTTGGGTGACCCTACCAGGAGTGCATGATTCTGGACAGTATAGCACACAAGATCATTAAGAACACTTAAGCTTCTTCACCACGACAAGGTTTCATCCAAGAAGTTTCTGAAATGAAGCTGTTTTATGCCGACCGTTTCCGTTTTTTTAATCTGATTTTTATGAAGTTTAATCAAATTATTTAGTTTGGTCATTACATTAATTGAATTATAAAAGTGTTTAAAATTACAACACAGTTAATTTAAAATGTTACGCCTGAACATGAATTGCTACAGACAGAAAATATATCTATTATTATACTTGTTACACCGGCCGTTCTTACACAGGAGAAACTGCACCGGTTGTCACTATAAACAGTGCGAGTCACCAGAGACACAGAGAAGACAAAGCACAGTCTTGTAACTGTCTAGCCAAGTGCTAGTCACTTTCTTACTTTGTTAATACACTTGTTAAACCAACCCTCGACTTGACTTCCTTTATTTATTATTTACTGTTGGACAACTTCACAACAATACTAAAGCTGAGTTAATCAACGTTTGTTTCCTTCTGGCTTTTTTCCTATGTATTTTAGTCACACAAAATACATGCCGAAATATTCCTCAGCTTTGTGATTGAGTTATGTTTGAAAAAACTTCCATTTTAATTGTTCTAATTTGCCATAATTTGCAATTAACTCATCAAGCGACCACTCTAAGTTAATATCTATCACTTTCACCCTCTCTCCTACTCTATGTTGATTGACACTCTTCTTATTTTATACTGTATTTATCACTCTCTCTTTTTCTCTCTCTCTTTTTGTTTATTAACAGTCGAAGATAATAAAGAAAGGAAAGAATAAAAAGATTGGAATAGCCATTATAAACAAAAGGGAATATCACCAGAAATAGTAATATTATTTAACTCATAGCTATAAAGAGGGGGAGAGACAAATTTTGAATTTGATCTTTTTATTTTTTCTATATTTAACTGACTTTCTAAACTCACCTTTTCCTAATTCAAACAGTCTAACCCGAGCTCAATGGGTGACCCAACACATCACATTTTCACATTTTTTTCCTAGTTTTATTGATAAAAGGTTTGCATTTGCATTTTTGGTCATATTGAAACGGTTAGCTTCCAAAATGATTGCTAAATTTTCTGATTTCCCAAGTGATTCCAAAGCAAATTAATCCACTGTATTAATTTGTTGTCTGATTTTTGTGGATTCCTTTTTTCTTTTTTTTTTTTTATAAAATATTTATTTCGAATTTTTGCAGATTGTTTTGCAAATAATTTGTTTTCTGATTTTTTGCGGATTTTCAAATTTTTTAATTTCGTGAATATTAATTAATAATAAAATCAAAAACTGTTTATTAAAAATTATTATTATTGCAACCCGGACTTAGGGTTAAAGGGGTACATTTTTTTTTTGTAAGAAACAAATAATAAAATGAAACTGTTTATTAAAAAGAAATCCGCAAAAATCAGACAAATTGATTAATGGTGGATTAACTTACCCTGTCATCACTTGAGAAATTAGACAAAATTAGTCGATAAAATGTGGCAGCCATTTTGGGAGCTAACTGCTTTTAATGTTTGATTAATTTGTTTAAAAAATGTAATATTTCTTTTCATCATCAGGCACAAAAAAAATGCAATTTTATGAACAGACATATTATCAGCATTATATTAGAAGTATTTATTGAATTTATATTATTCAGGAAGACAAGAAAAAGGGCAGGTTGGATAAATATAGCTGCCAGATCATCTTTGACATCACAACGGTCATCCAGATCATGGGACTGATGATGATCATCATCATGATGATTTATTTATTTATTTAATCAATCAACCAATCAATAATATTTGGCTTCTGGAAATCCTCCTCAAAATATCACTTATCTGAATCGCAAAATGAGTATTGCATTGAGAGATAATCTAAAATGCCAAACAGCATTTAAAAGTAAACGTGTTTAATCATGGTTTGAGGATTAGAGGATTTCCTTTTGTTAATGATTGTTTTATTTTCTTCGACTGCTCAATTCATTGTCTTCATCATTAAAATGTGATGGCTAAAGATTCTGGGAGAAAGGACAATGGGTGGGTTATCAAGCTTGCCCCAGTTCCTCATGTGGCGATGTACAATTTTAACTATAAAATAATTGTGCACACAGATTCACAAAAGTTGTCTATATATATATATATATATATATGATATAAATTATAATGTAAATGGCTGAGATGTTGGTTTTAGTTTTTTTTTTTTTAAGCTTTTATATATATATATATATATATATATATATATATATGCAGATAAAATATGAATACACAAAATGAAGAATGGAAAAACTAAATTTGATTTGAAAATCTTCACTTTTTATGAAGACGTTCGTTGATCCGAATGAAACCAATCAATCTCTTGTTTGTTTTTATTTTTCCTGTTTGATTTATTTTTTCCATTTTGATTTTCGCTATATATATATATATATATATATATATGTGTGTGTGTGTATGAATTAAAATTAAAAGTAAGAATTTTTTGACTTAAGAAAAGTATAAATGTACAATAGAATAATTCATCTGTAGTAAATATAGGTAAAGTCAAAATACAATCATTTAAATACTCTAAATACTGCAGTTATTAAAATCAGCTCAATGATGTTATAAATAGAATGATATCATCTTATGTACTAAGGGATTCTGTTTTCTAAAATAACTGAATATATATACAGGGTGGGCAAAAATAAGGGTCCTATTTTTAAAAATTCATAACTTTTTTATTTATTGATTTAAAAAAATTTTTTTTTTTAGAATAAGTAAAGGACCCCTTCCGAAGCAAGCATGAGCCGTATTAGCCCTAAGGAACGTACCCTCATTTAGAAAACATTATTTTTGCTTAAAAAACTCAAAACAGTGTAAAAGACAATACTTTAGTTTTTGTAAGTTTTAAGAAGTGTTTTTCGGCTAAAATTTGTTTTGTTTATTTCAAAAAATCTCGGAAGGGTCGGTCTACACACACATAAAGTTTGGTGAGTTTAACTTTTATTTTGTGGAAGTTATTCAAATTCAAGTTATTCAAATTTAAAGATAGGACCCTTATTTTGGCCCACCCTGTATATATATATATATATATGCAAACATTGTTGAAAATAACAGAATTCGTCTGTTTAATTATACTTTTTTTTATTTTTTCAATTTTTCTGATGGTCTTTTTTGTATTAAAATAAAATAAAAATAATAAATGTTCCATAGGTTTAACAGGTTTCACGAACGTTTTGATTCTTCGTTGAATCATCCTTAGGTGTCAAAAGCAAATGAACAAAAAAGCTGGAGAAAGAAGAGAATTTTAAAAAGACAGCAGAAACGCGCATAGAACGTTTTCCGCATTGTTCTAGGAAGTCATTGACGATTTAAATTCAGCAACGCTGGATGGCAGCACAGAACAAAATCGCATTACGTTATACATTTTAAAATGTTACCACTGGTTTCAAATGTGATGTTATTAATTTTAGGTTGTTGTGTTTTTATGTAGATAGCTTCCAGTATTTAAAAATTTTTTTAATTGGTTTCAGAATGTATAATTTTAGTGTTATAAACTAGAATTTGTCTTAAATCAGAGGGAGGGCAGTTATGTTCTTGTAGATCTTGGTAAATTGAGCTAGAGTTTACAAGATACATGGTGAGGCAGCGGGATAGGGTATAATTAAACAGACGAATTCTGTTATTTTAACAATGTTTGCATAAATGAGAAAATGCTGCCTAAATACACACACACACATTATATATATATATATATATATATATATATATATATATAAAAATAATTGTAAATTTGATGTTTCTCTTATCTTGTCTTATGCCATACTTTAATCAATTTGTGATGCAAGTAGAGGGGGGGGTAGCAGACTTTTGTTTCGTCAAAGAATGACTTCCTGTCTCCTTCCTTCTGCGTACACACTTGGAGTTTTTTTCTTAGACCAAACATATTTTTAATGTTTCAAACTTTTATTACACAAAAAAATAATTTTTGACACACAAAATAAACTTTGAATATTCTTTTTACACAAAAATCTAATTTTAACAAGTTTAAAAGCAAAATGAAGTTAAAACATCAGTCAATACTTTCAGTATGAAAAAAAAAGTACTGTAGATTAACACCCTTCGCTACCCCATTCCCCCAAACGAAATGCTACTTTTTTTTATTTTTTTATTTTTTTTTTTATTTTAGTTATTTTGAAAAACTTGAGATTCTACTTGCTTAAAGTTTTTTGAAAAAATTGGCGGAAAAAATAATTTTTTCATTTAGAGTAGGAGATCAATTTTGCATATGAATTTACATAAAATGATTCTCTATTTCTGGGCTATTCTAGCGTTTTAGGACAGTTAACCAACTTTTATTGCTATGGTAAATAAATTCTCTGCATGATAGAGGGTCTACTTTCTTACGTGTGGTTTTACGAGTTATCTTGTTGTGGTGGAGGTGCTTTCTACTCGGACTTAGAGTTACTAATAGGGTTAGAGAAGTTATTTTAGGGGGAGTGCTACTCGAATTTATGGTTAGTGGTAGAGTTAAGAAAGTTTTTTTTATCTTGCGGGGACTTGCCACTCGGACTTAGGATTAATGGTAGGGTTAAGGAAAGTTTTTTTTAGGAGGTTTACCACTCGGATCTAGGGTTTTTTTGTTTTTTTTCACTAACTTTTCAGCTTGAACCCCCCACCCCTCACCTCATCCCACCCTCTCCCCAAAAAACGCACAGAATTTATCTCCTATACCAAAAATATTTTGGTTAGCTGCCCTAAAAGCTAGAATTGTCTGAAGATGGGGAATCAGTTTACGTTAAAATTCACACGTGCGGGAGCGGGTGGGCAGGTTTGGAAATTCTTTATTTCAGTTTTTTTTTTTGCCATTGGCCACTCACATCTCTGTGTGAAGAGGAAACTGATATTTTGAACGATTTAATTTTTTGATAAAAAGGAAGGTGGATATTTTAAGGGATTTAATCTTTTCATATTTATAGAAACAAACAGGGAAGATATTTTTCTAAGCTGGAAAAAAAAAAAAACCCTTTTTATAAAATTCTTTCTACCTTAAAGCACCTATGTTCCGAAAACATCATCCTTTATTTTAATTTGTTTATTTAAACATAATCCTTTTCATCCTTATGTGGAGTGGGGGCAGGGGGATAATGATGTGCAGGGGTTATGGAGTAATGCTTATGGAATCTGATTTATTAATCCCTGCTTTCCTTTCATATCTACATTTCAACCTACCCCCATCCCCTCCATGCTGCCTGTTTTTTTTTATATATAGATTTAGCTCCTCAATGGATGAGTATCTCCCCTTAGGCGCTTAGCCTACATTCGCACTTAAACGGTTTCAATTTCAGAAACTATTACGACATTTGATGTTAATGAACTTAAATATAAGTTTTCTACTGCTGTCGCTTCAGTTGTCAATGTTGCACAAAGACTTAAAAAGTTGATGGGTGAGGTTGGAAGGTAATCTCTCTTTGTAATTATATAAGTTTATAGGTAAATAGTGTTTACTAGCTGAAACATTTGTATATATCACGTGAGAGATTTACAACTGTAATTCACAGGGTTACCCGGCGTTATCCAGGTTGAGAGGAAGTGTTGTCACATTACATGCAATAGTATAGTAAGGACTTGTTGTTGGTATCTTCTGTCTCAGGCGAGAATGGAGTTTTACACCTCAGATCTGTCTGTTCCCGAATTGCAACATTTGCTATCTGCTGTCACTGTGCAGGCATATCCTGGATCGGCAGGCTCCGTTGCAAATGTAGGTGAGGTCTGGTTTTGAGACCTCTGCCATGTGCTCTCACTCTTTTCTCCCCTTTCACTTCTGTTCCCTCCTCTCCTTACTCCTCTGTGAGCACGTCTTTCCACCACTTTCTCAGCCACGGGCTCCAAGCCTGCTGGGTTGATGCCACCTGCCATCATGTCTCGTTTGCAGACATGATTGTAATGCAGGACAGGTCTTCCTGCTGGTAAGGACTAAGGGTGTAAAAAAACACTAAAACATCAGAAAAATATTAACTTCGCATGTATAAAGCAATTTTATTTTTGTTACAATTTTTTTTTTGTTTTTTTTTTTTGCTTATATTGAACTATAAGAATACCCGTCCCAGAACAGGTAAACTTAATTCCCTGAACTTCCACTTTATGCCCCCTTACGAAGATTAAAATCAAGATATAATGATACTAAATCTTATGTCTAGAATCCTTATTCCAAATTTTTTTATCAAAATCCATTACATGATTTTGATTCAAGAAAATGTTGAAAATTTAAGAAGAAAATGAAATTCGAGGAATCTTGTTTAATTGTTATCTGATGGTTATAGATCAAATTTAATGCAAATCTAAGATTTTTGAATTTTCAAATGGAAGGTTGTTTCCATATTATGCTCCCTAAAAACCCTTTAAAATACTCCAAAGAAATTGAAATTTGGAGAATATTTATTAATCGATGTCTAATACCTATTATTAAAATTTCACAAAAATAGGAAGTATCTGAATTTTCACAAAGGGTTTCTACCCTCTTTTTGCCCCTTTTGCATGAAACTAAATTAAACTAAATATAGTTCACATTACCCACTCTACACCTAGCAACTATGTTCTAAAATTCATAATGATTGGTTAATTAGTTTAGCATCCAATCATGTACATACAAATATATAAATATATCCACATACCTAACTTTATATAGATAGAAATTATCTTAATACATATTGAATTAAGAACCCATTCAGCTCATAACATTATTTTATCCTTTTTTATTCTTACTTTTTACAATTGATATATTTAATTTTTTGAGTGGGGCCCAACGATGTAGTCAGCATTGATTTAGTTGGAAAGAGTGTAAGTAAAATGACATTAATTTAAATAAATTTTAGTAAATTTATTGTCTTTAAACCCCTCAAGGCACATCCAGCGTTTCCCAGGAACCAATGAGAAATACTGTGCACTCCTGCTCCAAGCCCTGAACCCCTTACTAACATTTCTATTCTTATTTTTTAATTTCTATTATTTTCAAGTTATAATTAGATAAAATAAAATGCATTTTTTTCCATGAATGTCAGGAACGAACAAAGACCCCACCATAATGTATCTCTTTCGATCAAAATGAAATATACTCATCTAAGTGCTTTGCGTAATGTAGTTTTCAGATTACACAATGTAACACATGTTTTGTTAATTTGTATTTTTTAATGTTTTTATCAAAAATCACATTCGTTTTGGCATAACATCGATATTTTTTTATTTTTTCTTAATTAGATATTTTCGAATTTTATACACAACCTTTCTCTACAGCAGTATGTTGTAAAGATAATTACACAGCATTTAGTACTTTTTCATATATTGAATGGTATTTAGTAAATACAATGTTAGTTAGAACAAAACAAACCATACAACTTTGCAATGTAAATGCTTTGATAACTCGTTTCTTAAACTTAGAAGTGCTTTGGCGATCGAGATTTTCTAAAGTGCACATTTTCATCTTTTCTAACAAGAGACCATATATAATCTCCCATAATTGCAGTATCCCATCGTCCTTGATATCTTCTTTCCATTGTAGCGATGTCCTGATGAAATCTCCCACCATGTTCTTCACTGATATCACCCAAGTTTTCGGGGAAGAAATCTAGATGAGAATGCAAAAAATGAACTTAAAGGTTCATTTTTTGCATTCTCATCTCATTCTCATCTCATTCTCATACGACAACCCAGTTTCCTGAAGTTCTCAATAAGCTTTGATACCAGTTGTTTGTAATTAGGATCCTTGTGATTTCCTAAGAATCCACGAACTACATCACAAAATGTGCACCAAGCTTCTTTTTCAACTTTTGTCATCCCTCTTTCAAGTTTCTCTGACTTCAACATTGCATTTACTTTGGGTCCAACAAATATACCACCTTTGATCTTAGCATCTGATAGCTTTGGAAACATGAGACGAATTTCTTGAAAAGCTTCTCCTCCAAAATCTAAGGCCTTCACAAACTATTTTACTAATCCTAGTGGAGTGCCACTCAATGGAGTGACACTCAGTCTGGTGACACTCAGTCGAGTGACACTCAGTCGAGTGACAGTTATCATAGAAATTGTAGCATGACATCTCAGTCACTTGGTCACCGAAAATAGTCTGTATGCTATCCACAATTTGGACCTGCTTTTTTTATATATAATAACCACACGCATAGCAAAATGTATCTGGAGAATTTTTTACATCCTCTAGTAGCCATCTTAATAAGAACAGAACTTAGTAATTGATCTGAAAGAGAAAATTAGATATACATTTAGTAGCAGAACATATAGCATTTTCCAATATATGATGACATTGAAAAGCGATGTATTCCTATAACGGTCGATGATACAGAAAAAATAATAACATTTTTGGAATCAGCAGAGAAAATTGATTAAAAAAACAGTAAAAGAAATACAATAAACAAAACTTTTGTAAAAAAATTGTTACGTTGTGTTATATATGGTTATTGGGTTCTATCTCCAAAATGATAGGAGTTTCTGAACAGACAGACAGGAACCACAACTTTATATAGACTAGACCCTCTAGACATAGACAGTTTGTTTAGTATATAGGCACACATTCTAGTATACATTCTGTATTAAATAGTTTGTAACGCCAATACGTAGTTAAAGCAAAATAAATTGTTTGGGAATATTAAAAGAATTTCCAACGCTATTGATAATGTTTAACCATTCATTTATTTATTTTCATTATTGTCACGTCAAATCTATAATTATTTTGTTACGGTAATGTTTTAAGATCTATTTATAAGAAAATCTAAATAGCTCAGTTCGTAGAACATCAGACTGAAGATCTCAAGGTTTCAGTTTCGATTTCCGGTCATGGAATTCGCTTTATTTGTTGAGAATTTATTATTTAGTATTAATGCAATATTTTCCATTTCTAAACGAAGTCTGACACACACACACACACACACAGAAAATTCCTCTGTTATTATATTTTCTTCATTATTAAAAACAATCTTACTATACATTCTGCTAGCCTGATCTCAAAAGTTAAACTATTTTCTATGATTATTTATAATTTACTAATAAGCAACCCACAAACACTCACCACCAAATGGCGATCTGGGCCTTATTGACCTGGACGATGAAACTCTGGACTGGTTCGCTGCAACTGAGCTGAAGGTCTAAAAAATCATATGCAAGAAGAAGGCAATTTGATGTTGCTCAAGAATTAATGAGGACCCTTAGGCACTCCTGCTTCCACCCCATAACCCCAGATAACAATTTTATATTATTTTTTAATTTCAATAATTTTCAAGTTATAAATACAATAAAATATAACTAGTTGGTACCTGGGTATGTCAATTTCCATCTATCCCTAGCTTCTATCGCTGTATAGCTAGTACAAAGAAAAATATTTGTGAAATTTTGTAGAAAAAAAAATACTATTTAGTATTTGCATGAGAGAGTAAGTAACTACGATGAATGTACTTGTATATTGTTTATATTAGCAGAAAACAAAAAATAATTCATGTTGAACTCATGATGCATATCCTTCATGTCTACTTTTTTGTGGATAATCCAAAAAAAAAATGGTCACTTAGTTTTTTTTAAAAATATTTATATAATGTTTTTTTTATGTTATGTTGTGAATTTCTTTAAATTTATAAAACACATATCCAATTAATAAAAAAAAAAATCCGATTAACTTATTGCACTTGTATTCCCTCAACGAAAATACCTGCTAACCCATCTGACAAACAGCTAAATCCCACCCCTTCACTGTAGAGGTCTTTAGGTGCTGGAAGATTTTCTACTCTAATAGCTTCTTTCCTCGGACCACTTGCCTTTAGAATTCCATCCCTGCTCACTGTTTCCCGACAGTACCAACATGCAGAAGTTTAAATGTAATGTGAACAAAGATCTTGGCTGCCCAACTTCTCACCCAGGTTACACCCCTATAAATCTGACCTCTATCACAGTAGCCTCTTATGCTTCAGTGGTAATATGCCTTGTTTGGGGTAAACAAAATCATATAAGGGAGTGGGGACAAAATGTCTTTGGTTAAAATAACCAAAATAATTCTTTAAAAAAATTCCTGTTCAGCAATTTACACAAATTTATGAATTTTTCTATAACGATTTCTTAAATCTTTTTGTTTTTTTGTAGGATGAAATTGACCTTCGTGTTAAGGCCGCACGTCTCACCGTAGAGCAAGTGTACAAATCCCAGTCGGAACTGATGAAGGCCTCACTTGAAGAGAAAAAACAGGGTGAACTGGCCGAGATACGAGACACTTTGGCTCGTTACCACAACGAAGAGATCAGTCGGCGGGAGACGGAATGGAGTGGACATCTGGAAAAACTACAATCACAATATGAGCACCAAATTGAGATTGGTCAAGAGCCCGCACCAAAAGGTAATGGAAATCTTTTACTAATCACATTATTACTGCTATCTCTGTGCAGTCCTAGAACGTCCACCCTCCCAGGTTTTACCTCTTCCTTTGAGAAGAGGTAAAAAGTAAAGTAAATTTGTATAGATAAACATGGCACAACTTCGTTGACCGTCATCTATCACTTGAGCTGCCTCTACCGTGAAAGGCTGACAGGGCTTCTCAGGCATTTTTTTGTAGGTCAAAGTGCACTTTCTCTAGTATGCTGGTTTTTCAAATCTCTACCTGACCTTGTGTCTAACATCCTGAGGAAGAGGTAAATAAATACTACTAATAGAAGTCCTGGACCCTGCCAGGGTCATAGGGGAGCTGCCTTCAGTGTTGTTGGCTTCGGATCAATTTATTTCTTCACTTGACAAGACATAGCCAATGAAGGTGGTTGAGCAGCGGGAGCTGGAAGTTTTTGACAATGATTGCTTCCGCCACATCTTGCATTGCTGGCGGGTCGACCGTGTCTCAACTGCTGTTCTTTGCTGACACCTCAATCTAAAGTTTCTGTCATCTGTTGTAGCGACATCTTCGATGCTTTGGGTATGCAGCTCATTGCCCAGAGGAAGAGCTAAATCGAGTGGTGCAGGACCTGGACGAAGACCATCAAGGAGGACTTACCTGAGCTCTCAGGTCCACAGGTAGTCGGCCTTCAATGGTGGAATAACGATTGGTTAGTCATCTCGTGCGACCTTGCTCAGGACCACCGTGTATGGGTTGCCATGATTCGAGATGTATTGCAGGCCAGGAAGAAGCCGTCTCAACCCAACCAGGGTGAATTTCATTGCAACAACATTGCTTCAGAAGTCTGTCAAAATTGTCTGACTTTGATTTTTAAAAAAATACTGGTACATCATGGAAAAAGAAAAAGAAAAAGAAAAACGATGACCACAATTTTTAATAATGGCACAAAGATTTTTATATTTTTTGGTTTTGGACATTTTTCATTGTGTATCAATTTTCTTTTTTTTTTTTAAATCGAATTCTTTAGATTTCTTTATAAAAAAGCTAAAATAATACCTGTCTTAGGATGGGTAAAATGAATTCCCCAAACAAAGCTGTTTTGTCCCCTTACAAAGATTAAAATCAAGATATAATGACAGACCATATGCTGTTTCAAACTGAATAATGACAGACTAACCGATGGACCCAGCCTCTTTAATCTACTCCTTATGTGATGAAAATCCTATCTCAAACCTACACTTGACATACAGAAGAAAACGCTATTACAAACTTAAGCAGATCAAAGGAAATGTTATTTCAAACTTAAGTATGACAGACCAAGGAAAATTTTATTTCAAATATGACAAGCTAATGGAAATGCCATTTTCAACTTAAGCATATCAAAGAAAATGCTATTTCTGACCAAAGCAGGACAGACAAGCAAAAAGCTATTTCAAAATTAAGCATGACAGACCAAAGGAAATGATATTTCTAACTTAAGCAGGATAGACCCGCCATTTTGCTTAACATGTATTGATGAAAATGCTATTTTAAGGGATGTGATTTTCCACATTTTTTTTTTAAATTCAGAAAAAGGGGGTTTCCGCTTAAATTGCTAGAGCCTCCTCTGGCTGTGAATTCTCTAATTTTGTGTCAAAATTAAATTTCTGCCAAATTGCCTTAATTTTTGCGTCACTATTTGGCTGGAGTTATTTTTCATTCTTCCTCAATCTCTCACCTTATCTTTCTTTCTCTGTTCCTGTCTTTCTCTCTTTTTCTCCCCATCTGGGCTTGTCTTGCCGACCTTTTCCTTCTGATGACAGTTCTCTCTGAAAACTGAAAATGTTAATTTTTCCGTGAAGACTAAGACTTCAAACTGACCAAACAGACAAATCCCCCCCCTCCCCCAGAAATACGAAGACACATCTTTAAAAAAAAAAAAACATAAAAAATTAAATAGACGTAAAATCTGCTGCATTTGAAACATTGTTGTTGTCTTCTCTGTTGACAGGAGCTGTTGGAACACTGGAAGGAGCATCACTTATCCAGGATCTTACAAACAGACTAAATGAAGAGCACAAAAAACTCATTCAGGTAATATCATGGCCCTCGTTTTATCTAGTTTACATGCTCTTTTAGCTCTATTTTCTTCTCTTTTTTTTCTTTGTTGGTATCTGAGTATGTATGTTTATCTGTGTGTGTATGTATGTATATATATATATATATATATATATATATATATACACATTGTTAAGTGTTGATTTGCAGAACATCATAATATTTAAATATTGTGTCTTAAATTTTGTAATCTACTGAATTATAATATGAAAGCTCTACTTGACATAACTTGTTAACCATTGAGCTTATTTTTATCTGCAGTATTTAATATATTCTGAGGATTTATAAGATCTGATTTATTAATTAATATTTTGGGGTCTGTGTTCACACCAGACGTACATAAAAAAGAAATATGACACAAACTCATCCTAAGAAGCAGTCAGATTGAGAGGTGTATTTAAAAAGTGACATGACTGAAAGGAAGGGGGTACAAAAAATATGTGCCCCCCCCCCCCTTTTTTAAAAACTATTCTATTTTCTTTTCAAGCAAGCCCAGGCATTGCCGGGTACCCCTGCTAGTTCTATATATATATATATATTTCATATACTAGAAAATAATTCTATCAACCATTGATACTGTGATGGATCAAGATGCGATTCGAACCAACACCAAATGGCTTGAATAGCCACCCTATTTCTTTCTCCAGTTCATTGGGAGACACTTTTCACTTCTCTTCACTTCAAAAAGCAAGTTTAAGATTTCACAAGAATGTGTTGACTCAATATTTTTCAACCAATAAAAATCGTTTTTAACACAAAATCTAGCAAGGCTATGTTCAATTAACAAAGCTTAATAAACCAGTGACCTAGTCAACAAAATCAGAGATTCAACCCAGTGCACCTCGGAACACAAAAACGTATATATCCCCATTTAATTTTCTTTGCCATTTACAACCCACATTTTATAATTTGTATTAATTGTCCGTATGGTTCTTGGTAAAATCCCAACGTTGCCTAAAAATGGCCCTACCAAGACCAGGGGCCACTCTACAATACTTTGCATTTCTTTCCTAATGACTGTCTTTGTCTCCGTATTCTTAAAAGTTCCAAGATATCAAGTTAGACTGACTGAAGAGTTGGATTTTTCTACTGACTGGATGGATTTTAATGACCAGAGTTTCTGCCCATCTGTAGAACAAAATATCACAGGACTGCTTCCCAGCTGACTAGTCCAATGTTAACAAGTTCTTGTTGAGCCATCCTCTTAAATAATCTAATTTCTGGTCAGTCTCAACCATTGATACCAAATCCTCATGGTGTTAGTCTCACCATCCATATGACACAAACCATAAACCAAACCTTGTTCTTGAGTGGCTTTTGGGCCTTCATGAGCGATGACTCATTAGTAAAAAACAAAAAAAACCTCCAGTATCAATGGCTGATAGAATTATTGTATAATATATTTGAGCACTGGTTTTATTTCTCCTATAACTCAATATTATATATATATATTAATCAAATTCAAATATATTGACAAAATGAACATAAAACCAATATTTTTTCAAAAGTGCTCAATAGCGAGTAGAGCATTTATAAAAATAAATAAACACTGGTACAGTCAACACCAATTAATCTGCGTTTCAATGATTTTACATATTTTCAAGACATCAGGCAGTCTTGAAAAGATGTAAAATCATTGAAACACAAACTAATTGGCATTGACTGTATCAGTTTATTAACTCATCAAGTTTTCAAGCAAGGAATACAAATATAAATTGGCCTTTAAACCATAGCTTTTCAAAGATAACACTCTTATCGTCAGAAGGACTGACCAGTAAAATTCAATATTAATTATTGGAGGTAAATATCTTGAAAATGCAAAAATGAAAAAGATTTTTGAAAAACATTATAAGGAAAAAATGTCCTGAAACAGATCAAACCCGATTCAAATTATAGGCAGAGAGTTGTATCAAATGTAAATGATTCAAACTGCTTAAACAAAGGAGTCGAACTATGTTCTATGTTTTTTCCAAACCTTGAGTGCTCCAAAATATATATATATATATATATATATATATATATATATATATATATATATTCTCTTTTATTGTATTCTATTTTATCGTTGTAATTTTCTAATATTTCACTGACTGCTGTAATGGGAGTTAAGGAACTTGCTTAAGCTTGCTTTGCATTTTGACTTGTTAATCGCCCTGTTTGGCACTTGTGATTGCAACCCTCAGATACGATGCCTTCATTTGGTTAAAAACTAATTTGTTGATGGTGTGTCATTTAAGGACTTAAATAAAATAAAGTTCCTGTAAATAAGATTATCAATTTTCAAAGATTGTTTGGCAAATATGTGAACTGCAGGTTGTTGCTAGTCTTTCTCTACTCTATCGTTATTTTCATGGTAGGTGCTTGACTGAGCTACAATTTCCGGTCCCCCCCCCCCCCCTGTAAAACATGCATAGCAAAAACTTGTCTAAGTACAATCACTGTAAAGAATTTCCCTTTCTCTCTCTCTGTGTACCTAAAACTAAACGAAACTTCCATGAACAGAGTTTCTTTCCAAGAAGTTCCCATCTGTGGAACACAAGGCTGCTTCTCGGCTGACTACAACATGGTTGTTTTCAAGTCCAATGTTAACAAATACTTGTCGAGCCATCCTCTTAAATAATCAGATCCTTTCTGTTTTTCTAGTCCTTTCGGTGCATTATTCCTCCTCCAACTGACAAACTTATTAACCCTTATCCTCGAGTGGTATTTGGGCCTTGATAGTATTTAAAATAAAAAGAAGTAAAGCCAGTGTCTTTATCATTACTTTGTCATCGATAGCTTTCTTTCTACAAAATCAATATTAGTTCGATTTTATAAAAAAGGGAGGAAAGGCTAAAAAAGTCTTTCCCCCCCCCCCCCCCCCCCCCCATAAAAAACCCCAAAAAACTCCGGCATTAAATGACCACATAGGTTGATATGCCGCAAAACCAACCAATCCAATCCAATCCAAAATCAATATTTAATTCTGGTTTGTCAGTTCTTTTCGTGGATAATTGCAGCATGTTGTTAAGAACAATAAAATTCCTTCCAGAAAATACTTTAACCAGATCGGAATTATTTTCATATGGACACGTATTAAACAAAGGGGGGGGGGGGTGTAACTCCATATTCATCCATGCAGAGTTACTTCCCGTTGTTTGAAATAAAGAAAATAATATTTTGTAAAATAAACCGGCATAGTTTTAAAAAAATGTTCATATTTTAATAATATATCTTGGCAGATAAAAAGTGTGAACACTAGCGAAGCATTTTCTTTTTTCATAATTTTTGGTGGAGAGTGTACACTAGTTTAAAATATTTTCCACTAAACGTTTCCAGAAGATTCTGAATTCATTTAATGAATATGATAGGATTTAATAAATATTTTTCTCATTCAAGTTTCCTTTTTTTTTTTCTTCTTTTTTTCTTTAGGCTATTCTTCTTTTTTTTTCTATTTTTTTAGGCTATTCTTTTTTTATATAGTTAGAAACTTAAAAAATTATTTTTTAATTTTATCCTGTCACCAAATTAATCATAATAAAAACTTTTTTATCGAGAATAAAGTACTTTGTGTTCTTGAGATAACAATTCCCGCTACAAAATTTAAATACGATTCTAATTTTCTTTTATGCTGGCTTGTTATTGTGTAAAAACTCAAGTAAAGTGATCACCCATAGTCAGGGGCAACCCAAAGGCTCCCTTTTCATTAGCTACTACACCAAGATGTAGAGGAGGGCGCAAATCCGTTCTCTTGATTTCTTCACTTACTGTTGATCCTCAGTTTATAATGGTGAGTATTTAGCAGTAGGACATCTATTATTTGAGTATATGACTTGATCGAGGATTGAACCATGGTTTCTCGGCCCATAACGAACAACACTCTAACCATTATGCTAAATAGACCAGTCTGTGATTGTGTAGACAACTAGTATAACAAACTTTAGTAAAAACAAACAAATACTTTGTATTTTTAATTAAGATTTTCAATAAGGTTTAAAGCATTCAAAGAATCTTTAAAATACCATTGAAATTTTCCTTTGATTTAACCTGAGGTCACTAGGAACAATTATCGGTTCGGTTGATAAAATATCTTAAATATATTAAAAACGTAAAGAAACGAAATTTATTTTTTAACTAGATTTTCTTTGCTTCAGAAAACAAAAATAGAATTAAACAGAATATCTCTGTGAAGAATGCATTAAAAACAGTTTTAAACATTTAAATAATCATTTTTATTAGTATTTTTATGATTTAAAATAATTAAATAATAACAAATTTGTTCTGATTTGTTAGTTATTTTCCATTTTACAGAAATGCAGCAAGTAGCTTCTTTTTTTTTTTTAAGAAAATACCATTGCGCTAACAGTATTTTTTAATTACTTGATCTGATATTGCAAATGTTATTTTTAATTTTTCTTTCAAGCCAAAAATTGTAAATATAACTTTATTTGAAATTATTTCCGACCAGCAATATATCTCTACACAGACAACACCAGATGAATATCGCTATTAGCAAATAAAAATAAAAACTGTTCTTTGTTTTTGTTCAAACTTGAAAAAATATTTGTCTACACAATAACAATTTTGTCTAATGTACCATTCGAATATTATTATTTCTTTTTACCAGGGATTGTTATGCCATGAATCATCGTACAAATTAATTTAATACTTTGCATGTATTAGTAGTTATTGTCGGTGATTTTAATAATTTTGTTTTAAAGCATGTTCATTTGGTCTTGCTGCATGCTGTGTTAAATAGGACATTTTTTACAGAATTTAATCTAATGAAAAACGTTTTTAAATCATATCTTCACATGCAGCAGTATTCTACGATACCATTACTGAAAAATCTGATTCTGAAGTCAGTTTTAAAAAGATCTGACCTCAGACTCCTACATAATTGCCGATTCCCAACTATAACTCCTACAAAATTTGCTGACTGAGACTCATAAAAATTGCCGCCTCCCGACTATTACTCACGCAAAAATTGCCGCCTCCCGACTATTACTCACGCAAAAATTGCCGACTCCCGACTATTACTCACGCAAAAATTGCCGACTCCCGACTATGACTCACGCAAAAATTGCCGACTCCCGCAAAAATTGCCGACTCCCGACTATGACTCACGCAAAAATTGCCGACTCTCGACTATGACTCACGCAAAAATTGCCGACTCCAGACTATGACTCCTACTAAAATTGCTGATTCCCAACTATGACTCTTAGAAAAATCATTGACTTCTAACTATGACTCATGCAAAAATTGCGGACTCCCGACTATGACTTCTGTAAAAATATTCAGTCTCCAGACTATGACTCCTACAAAAATTTCTGACTCCCGACTATGAATTCTATAAAAATATTCAGTCTCCAGACTATGACTCCTACAAAAATTTCTTACTCCCGACTATGACTTCTATAAAAATATTCAGTCTCCAGACTATGACTCCTACAAAAATTTCTGACTCCCGACTATGAATTCTATAAAAATATTCAGTCTCCAAACTATGACTCCTACAAAAATTGCAGACTCCCAACTATGACTTCTGTAAAAATTGCTGACTACAATTTCCAACTATGACTCCCACAAAAATATATACTGCACATGAAAAAGCAAAACAAAGGTGCTGTGCAGTAAATTACAGCCAGCTTGAAACATTCAAAACCAACCAATTTAAAGAATGGCCAATTTTCTGGTATTTCCACATTTTTGCAACCTGGATACGCAATTTGGTACCTGTAATATAAGAAATTAGTTAAAATTTGACTTCAATTAGAAGGTTATCTCTTCTCTCCCTGATGAACGCGTCTCTGTGGCCCGACTGTAAATGCATGCAGAAGTTTTGGGGCAATTTTAGTTTACCGGTACAGACATGTTTATATAAAGATACAAGACGACAGCCAAAAATCAATAGCTGACTCATTTTCTTGAAAATAAAGTTAATTTATAATAACCGTGAAAAATTAAAATCCTTGAATTAAACAAAGCCTAATATGATGTTAGGCTGTCTAATTAAAAAAATTATATAAATTCTGAAATAAATACAAACAGAAAATTTTACTGTTCAATTTTTAGAATGGGGATTATGTGGTTAAAGACTGGTCAGAAAACCAAGTAGGTAGGTCATTTTGAATGAAAATTGAACCCTTGCAAAAAATTGAATACATAATTAGTTTTTATTGTTTTTTAAAATCTGAACAATTTGGTGCTTAATCAATAGCATGTGAAAAAATTCTATTAAAAAAATAAAAAAAATAGGATTCAGTGATGGACTGATTTAATCATAAATATTTTGTACCGGTAAACTAAAAAGTAGCCAATTTTTTAAATCTTGTTTGATGGCATCTGGTGACACTGTCTGTGTGGTCTTTCATTTAGGCCTTTGTACGAATGGGCAAACCCTCGCTTGGGCTCAAGTGGTTGGCCGTCTCATCGGTCACAGAACCTTGGATGAGCTCCTTCTTTGATATCATCGTCACAGATCAAGACGTACACCATCTGAGGGAGGTAAAATAAAAAAAAAATAAAAAAATAATAACTTTTATAACCACTGGTTCGCGGTTACCTCTTTACTTCTTTTATTTTTTCTCCATAATTTATTATTTAACACTTGTTTGTTTTTTTTTAACATCTTTAATTTTTGCACGGGTTAAATATCACATTTTTATTTCTGTTGGGTTGAAAAAAAAAATTTTCTTTCCTCATCAGGATTTGAGTTTTAAATTTATTTTATCCAATTATTTAAAAAATTCTTTTGCTTTTTATATTTTTGTTGCGTGTGAATTTGAAGTGTGCAGCATACAACTCTGCGATTAATGATTTGCTTTACTTGTATTATTTGTTTTATTCGGACGACTATCGCCATCTTGGTTGTTACTTTCACAACGTTTTGGCCAATCTAACCTTCTTCAGGTAAAACTTTTTGAACTTGGGAATCTTTATAGAATTTCAAACTGACCCCTTAATTTAATCCACAGGAGTATATTCTTGTTCCCTCAACAATAACCGGATGAAAGTGTGTAATGGGCAAATAACCCCCCCCCCCACCCCACCCCACCCCGAAGTACATATTTTTCTGACATATTTTCTCAAATTTTAAAATGCTAAAAGAATACACATAGAATAAGGTCCCAACAATGTCTAGACCATGGATTCCCAACCAGGGGCCACAAAAGCTTTAAAATTGAAAATTGCCAGGTGTAAAAATGCCAGGTCTAAAAATGTGGGAGAAAATTGCCAGATGTAAAAATGTCTGTAGGGAGAAAATTACCAGGTGTAAAAATGCCTGTAGGGAGAAAATTACCAGGTGTAAAAATGCCCGGGAAGAAAATTATCAGGTGTAAAAAAATGTCGGTGAGGGGGTGATTGCCAGGTGTAAAAGTGCTATAGGAGTAATTGTCAGTCAATCAAAAATGTCGGGGGGGGGGGGGTAGGTGTAAAACTGTCCATGGGGGAAAATTGGCAGGCGTAAAAATGCCCATGTGGGAAATTGCTAGGTGTAAAAATGTCCAGTGGGGGGGGGGGGGGATTAATTTCTTCCTTTTAAAACTATTATTCATTTGGATCAAAACTACTATTTATCTTTTTATAAATGATGAATTTACTTCATTAAAGAGATTATTTTATTCTTTGAAGTGTGATCTTACTTAAAAGAATATCTCTATTCATATACAGTTGGGTATGTATAAATGGTTATATATTTCTATTTGCTATGATTCACTCTTGCTGTGAATGTCTTACAAGGAGGATCCAAAGATTGGAGTTCAATCGAGCACCTTCATGAAAATAACGATAGAGTAGAGAGAGACTTGCAACGAGAAATCTTGGATCAGTATCTTTAGTTATCGCACATTTTTTTTTTTTTAATGATATTTCACCCCAAACAAGGCAGGACCCCACTGTAGACGTAAGGGGCTACTGAGAATTAGGGTGTCATTCTAAGTTGGGAGCTGTGCAGCGAGATGTCTGTTTACATTAGTTTTAAACCTCTACGGTACTGTCGGGGAAACAGGAGGCGGGGAGGGAGTTCCATTTTGGCATTCATTCAAAAATATTACCACTCGACGAAAACACTATAATGTTGGTACTATGAAGGAACTATTTAAAGACATTAGAGTGGAACTCATAATGTCCTTTCTGAAAATGGTGGGTTTATACCCCAAAATCTAATATCTATAAGTTCAATAAACCAAACATCCCGAGGAAAAAATTAATCTATTGCAAACTGTTCACTCAAGAAATATATACATCTGAAATAAATTCATCCAAATTTGTTAAGCATTTAAAAATATTATGAACCTCAAGCATAAAATCCTTTTACCAATATAAATAGAGTTTGCACTAAATAATCCAAAAGGGTTGATATGCCGTAAAACAAAACAAAAAAAACTCAAAGTTACAAAGAGAAGGCTATTAGAGATGCCGTTATCTCTGAAGAGGTTGAATCAGAAACCAGAAACCCCTAAGATTTCAAATTTGCAATTTTCCGTTTTAAGACTGATAGTTATCCAACTGGGTATTTTTTTTAAAAAAAATTTTTATTTTTACTTATGGGTCACTACTTATTGAGGATAAGGGTTAAAGAGATTTTCAGTTGAACGATAAACACCACCATAACAGGATTGGAATAAGTGAGTGGAATGGGCAGAATATTACTCAAGAGTAAGGGGTTTAGGGTTAGCCTTTTGGTCGGGATCAAAGTGTAGTATCTGTTCCGATGGATACTACACCCCATAAACTGGTATTGTCTTGGCCTTCGGGGCTTGATTTACGCCGATCTATGGGTTTGTCCTTTGCAGTTCTAGGAGGTCCACCCTCCCAGGCTTTGCCTTCTCACCCTTTGAGAAGAGGTTAGTTAATTGCTAATCGCCTGAGGCACCCCTACCAGGGAATGCCGACGGGGTTGCCCAGGCATTTTTTGTAGGTCAGAGTGCTCACCTTCTCGGGTGCTGGCTTTTCAAATCCCACATTTCCGACCTTGTGTCACATCTTACCACTGTGGGAGGTAGATAAATGACAAGTATTTGTTTACATAAGACTTGAAGACGACCATGTTGTAGTCGGTTGGGAAGCATGGTATTTTGTTCCATAGATGGGATGCTCAAAGAAAGAAACTTTGTTCATCAAAGTTCCATTTGGTTTTCCATGCACGATTTTTTTTTTTTTATATATAAATTTTGCTCTCGCGTAAGCTGTATTTTGTGTTGACTAAGCACATTTATCTGTATTGATTAGAGATCAAGTTTACTCAGTATTATTTAGTAGTACACAAGAAGATAAAGAGCTTTAGAAATAATTGCTATTATAATATATCGACAAAGGTGTCCGTACCCCACAAATAAATAGCTGTCTGGAGTATATCTACCTAGCTACACTGCTGTATCATCACTTCTTAGGGTTTCAAATCATGTTCTCTGCCTTTAGATCCTACGGAACTTCCATTAGCAGAGTTTCTTTCCTAGAACTGCCAGCCTGTGAGACACAATACCATGGGGCTGCTTCCCAGCTGATTACAACATGGCCATTTCAAGTCCAATGTTAACAAATTTCTGTTGAGCCGTCGTTTCAACCATCGTCTCCGATCCTCTCAAGGTGTTTGTCTCACCGTCCACCTGACAAACTCATTAACCCTTATCCTCGAGTTCCTTTTGAACCTTGATAGGCGGTGACTCATTAGTACCCTCTCTTTTTTAAATCCTATGTTTGCTTCTTTCCTCCTCATTTATCAAGGGCGATTCCAGCATTTGTATTATAATTCTGCTAGGATCCTTTTTTAGCGTGACCATTACCAACCTGTAATTTCCTGTTTAAAATTAATAAACTAATGCACAAAGAATAAAATGGGCTGATCTGGTTAGCAGGGTTGCAGAGTTGGAACGTATAAGGTCCGACTCTAGAATTCCAAAAATTTTGACTCCGACCCCTAGAATTCCAAAATATCCAACTTCGACTCTGCAACCATAAAAGTTCTAGTATTACAAGAAAAGAAACTATGTAAAAATAATAAACATGTTCCAAATGTGAATATGTAACGATATATAGAGAGTAAAAAGTGAACCTTGGGTTTACTTTCGGCAGCCTCGTAACTCTCGCTTCCCTTATTTTGTCCTTTAGTCCTAACATTCCATGTGCAATGTTTTTGACAAAGGGCGAAGAATTTCTGTTTTCTGAGTCGGAATCTATCCATCTTGCACTTATCATTGGCTAGTTTTTGATCTTAAAGTATTTTTTTTTTTAGCTCTTTACATCAACTGGCTTCATGCCTTGTCTGGAGCGATTTCCATAAAAAATACATACTCTTATTAAATCCAACTCCTTGTCTTATTTATTTTCGGCCCTTTAAGGCCACAACAGAAACCAAGAAAGATAAGTATTTGTAAAAGAATTAAGAGTTAATTCCCTTATATTTTAAAGATGTCTGATTTATTTCCAAACAAAAAACCCATTCGTAGACTGTTTTTTGTTTTGTTTAAATCATTACACTAAATAAAAATCTACAGTAATTAAAGGATTTAGTTTTAAGCAAATAAAATAACGTTTGTTGAATCATGAATGCATAACTACTTTTAAACAATTTATAATAAAATAATATTTGGTGTTATTAATTTGTAAGTTTCTAGTTCTATTTTCCTATGTATATGTAATAGTTTGGTCAATATTAACAGTAATTAATTAAAGGAATTTAATAAAAAATAGATGAACTACCAAAATAATTCTTAAAATGTTATGTTCATTAATTTTCAATGGAAATAATTCAGATGAAAACTCTTAGTTTTTAAAATTACAATAAATTTATATTAAAGGTATGTCAGTTAGAGTAACTCTCGCTTTCCTTATTTTGTCCTTTAATCATAACATTCCATGTGCGATGTTTCTGACAAAGGGGGAAAAATTCCTGTTTTCTGAGTCGGAATCTATCCGTCTAGCACTTATCGTTGGCTAATTTTTGATCTTAAAGTATTATTTTTTCATCAAGTGGCTTCATGCCTTGTCTGGAGCAATTTCCATAATATATATATATATATATATATATATATATATATATATATATATAGGAATTTTAATTTCAATTCCTGGATAAATGTTTAAATAGATATTATGTGATTTTGAATAAAATTAGTTGAATTGAATTGGCTGCAGCCAGGGTTGTGGAGTCAAAAGTTTGGGAAGGAGTCGGAGTCAGTCAGATTTTTTAAATTTTGGTCTGTGTTTTCGCTTAACATCTATAAAATGGAAATACAACGTTTTACTTTATTTTAAAAATTTGAAAATTATAGAAATTAAGAAAATAGAATAGAAATGTTAAGGGGTTCGGGGGTTGGAACAGGCATGCGCAAGGGTTCTCATCAATTCCGGAGGTGCCTCGATGGAGTTAAAGACTATTAACTTACCAAAATCAAAAGTTTCACTTTCCATTATAGTTGCACTCCTTTACACTCAATTAAAGATGGGTACATCATTTAGCCCCATCCCACAAATTGAATTTTATAATTATGTAAAAAAAAAAAAAAGAAGAATAAAAAAGTTTATATGGTGTTATGTGCTAGCCTCCAAAGGACATGGGGTTCCTTATTCAATCAATTAAGGAGAGTAGAAAGTTTATTTTGGGTTTATTTTCGGTAGCCTCGTAACTCTCGCTTCCCTTATTTTGCCATTTAGTCCTCACATTCCATGAGCGATATTTCTGACAAAGAGGGAAGAATTGTTGTTTTCTGGTTCGGAATTTATCCATCTAACATATATCGTTGATTAGTTTTTGACCGTGAAGTAGTATTTTTGTTTTAGCTCCTTACATCAAGTGGTTTCATGCCTCGTTTGGAGTGATTTCCATAAAAAAAGTTTTTTTTAATCCCGGACAATGCCAGGTCTTCTTGCTAGTATAAATATAAAACCATAGACTGTTTGCTTCAAATCTCTTGTCATTCAGATGATCTGCAATATCTTTATTTGTTGCTTTTTCCTGATTTATATATTTTAAAAAAAAAGTCTTAGATTAAGATGTGTCCAATGCTTTTCTCTTTTTTGTGTGATTTTTGCTTTTCATTAAACTGCTTTAATTTTTAATTGGAGTTTATTTGCTTATCATATTTCTTTTTTATGGTGAAGGGTTTTCTTTTCGTGCCGTTTAGAGGTTCATTGCTTTTAGTCAAGTTTTGCTATCAAATAGGCATCTGACTGTGTGTGTCGACTAGCCACGCCTTGGTAAGTGACTTCTAAGTAGGTGCTTATTGCAAACTTACAGTTGCATATATTCATACTTTCTCATAATGTCATAGCCATATACTAATTGAGTGTTCTTACTAGTTGCGACAAAGTTTTAACCATTCAAATTTAGAATTGCATTTTACAATGCAGAATAATGTCTGTATTATCATCTAATTGTGGAATTGCAAACTTATATATATAATGTACATTTTAATTTTTTTATTTATTTAACCAATGTAAATGTTAATTGTTTTATTTATTTAGTAAATTTAAATTGTGTAATTTTTTTTAACCAATTAAATTTACATTTTATGTCATTAACTAATAAAATGTAAATTTTAATTGTTTGATTTATTAAACCAATGTAAATTTTAATTGTTTTATTTTATTTAGTAAATTTTAATTGTATAATTTCTTTAATCAATTAAATTTAAATTCTATAATGTCGTTAACTAATCAAATGTAAATTTAAATTAATTTCTTTAAACAATGTAAATTTTAATTGAATAATTTCTTTAACCAATGTAAATTTTAATTGCATAATTTCTTTAACCAATTAAATTTTAATTCTATAATGGCATTAACTAATCAAATGTAAATTTTTAAGTAATTTCTTTATCCAATCTAAATTTTAATTGTTTTATTTATTTAACCAATGTAAGTTTTTATTGTGTAATATCTTTAACTGCTCAAATGTAATTTTAAACTGTTTCAAATCTTTAACAAATATAAATTTTAATTGTGTAATTTCAATAATTAATTAAATTTACATTAATTTCTTTAACCAATTTAAATTTTTATTGTGTTATTTGATAAACCCATGTAAATTTTGTTTTATTTTTTAAACAATGTAAATTTATTTAATCAGTCTAAATTTAAATTAATTTCTTTAACCACTTAAATGTAAATTTAAATTGTTTCAAATCAGTGAAAAAGGTAAAACTAATTTCAACACAAGCTTTTTTTGCACGATGCAGTTTTTTTATGAGATGTCTATATGAACATATTAAGTCTATAAAAATCGACCTATGCGAAATATTAAAAATTGACAATTATCAATCTGTGAAAACAGCATGTATTTTTGACAAAGAAATGTAAACAATCTCATTTTCATTTTGCGCAAATTTTGGATGAATTGATTGCTGGTCTTAATTGTATTTCTTGTCTTGAAATAAAATTTTAATTTACTTTTTAAAATTTTGAGAATCGAACTTTAATTCAATGTTTTAATCGCTGGCAGCCATATTGTTTTACCATGCACCAAAAATATTTTTACGGCGTAAAAGTTTTATTATCTACAAAAAAAAAGTTTTTGATACCAGATAAATTTTGAACATTTTGTTTTACACAAAAAACTTGTTTAAAACAAAATAAAATGATTAAAACTAAAACATATTGGTTGGTATTTAAAGAATTCCATAGAATATTTATCAGAGTTTGAAAGTTTAGAATAACTTACCTAAGTAAATTTCTATTCTATTATACACTGCTTGTTTTTACTGTCAATTTCTTTTTTGTTACACACTAAATAATGTCTAATGAAAATACTGGAGACATGTGCATGGTTTGTAAGGAAGATATGGGTAACAATGTTGGGGATACGGTGACAATTACCCAAAATGCAACCAGCACAAATATCACCAACATTATTGATGAAAATAAATCTTACATAGTTCTATCCAATAATCCCATATCTATTTCTTTACAAAAACAATTCAAATCTGACATAAAAATAGTAACATCAACTTCTAAAACCATTAAGGATTTAATTAAAACAAAACCCTGTCCCCACCTACCCCCTAAGGACACTTCTTCCCTAGCCGGCATTTACAAAATAAAATGTGCCTCATGTCCAATGTTTTATATCAGCGAAATGGCCAAAAATATAAAATCCCACATTTACGAACATAAACGGGACCTCAAACACAAAAGTCCCACTAACGCACGAGTCATTACACAGAAACATTTTTACCCGCAATTTTGACTTTACAAACTGAACCCTCCACAAAACTGAAGCCCCTCTTTCGCGCCGCAAATGTATCGAAAGTGCTGTTATCCTTCTCTCATCACTTTCTCACGTAAACCTTAGACTCGGCTCTTGTTCTGTAAGAAAACATCTGGCAAAAGCTGCACTCAAACAATGCAATATATCTCGCCACTGCATAACAAACTCCGATCCCAGTTAAAGTACTACTCGTTTTTACTACATTTCATCCCTGTCTCCATTTCTTTTCCTTTTATTTTCTTTTTCTTTCTCCTTCCTTTTTTCCATTTTAACATCTTTGTCGCACACGCTGCATCATTCTTTTTTCCAATAGTTAAGCATGTGCCAAAAAAATCTTGTTGTGCGTCTTCTTTTTCCTATGTTTTTCCATTCTTCTATAAATTAAAAAATCTTTTTCTGAAAACGTTTGTTGATCCGAACGAAACTGGTAAATCTCTCGTTTTTATGATTTCTTCCTGTGTTTAATTTGTTTTTCCTTTTTCATATATTTCTCCACAGCATTTCATTTTATGATATATTGTGCATTTTATCTTCATCATCATTCGGTTTGTTTGTTGAATGATATGAGATATATATATATATATAAAATAAGAAAATTAAATATGGTTTTTAATTGTCTCTGAAACGATCGTACACCAGACTATTGTTGGAACTGTAATAAATATTTTGATTTCTTTATCACTATTCATTATATATATATATATATATATATATATATATATATATATAAAGGTATAATTAACAGACGAATTCTGTTATTTTTAACAATGTATATATATATATATATATATATAAACATTGTTAAAAATAACAGAATTCCTCTGTTAATTATACCTTTTTTTTCTGAGGGTCTTTTTTGTATTAAAATCAAAAAATGAATATATGTCCCATAGGTTTCATGAACGTTTTTGATTCTTCATCGAATCATCTTCACGTGTCAAAAGCAAATGAACAAAAAAGTTGGAGAAAGAAGAGAATTTTTGAAAAGACAGTGGAGAAACGCGCAGAGAATGTTTTCGCATTGTTCCAGGAAAGACGTTGATGATTTAAATTCAGCAACGCTGGAGTGGCATCACAGAATAAAATCGCATTACGTTAAGCATTTTAAAATGCTGTCACTGGTTTTATATGTGATGTTATTAATTTTAGGTTGTTGGTTTTTATGTAGATAGCTTTCAGTATTTTCAATTTTTTTAAATTAGTTTCGGAATATATTATTTTAGTGTTATTAACTAGAATTTGTCTTAACTCAGAGGGAGGGCAATTATGTTTTTGTAGATCTTGGTAAATTGAGCTAGAGTTTACAAGATGCATGGTGAGGCGGCGGGATAGGGTAATGGTTGTAAAACCAATGTAGCTATTAGCTGTATTATTATTATGGGAGTTACATTCTCTCAAACTTATAAATAACATTGGTTCTTTCTAGTGGTGTTTGGGTTGGGAAGGAGTTGTTTTTTTACTACAAGATTTTGGGTTTTAAATTTCTCATAGTAAATAATGAGTCTGATTTTATTATTATTGTCAATTGGGGATATGCATCTATGTATAATATTTTTCATGGCTTCTTCTAATCTGAAGTTTGGTTGCATTTGAAACTTCAGATTAGAAGAAATATTTAGAAAAGCTCTTGAGGAGAAATCGACTGTGAAACTTCTTGGTCTTTTTCTCTCATCAAATGTTGCTAGTCTCAGTCTTTTCTATAAGTACTATTATGGCATGTGTTCTTCGGAATTGTGTGATCTATTCCCTGCTTCTTTTGTTCCAGCCTGTTTGACGCGTTGGTCTAGTGGTCGCCATCAATTCACTATTTTGATACCTCATTGTAATATATCTTCCTATTCCAGTAGCTTTTTTCCAAGAACTGCAGGCTTATGGAACTCTCTTCCTGCTGACTGTTTTCCTCTTACCTATAACCTTGGTCTTTTCAAGACTAAGACCAAAAGGCATCTCCTGTCTTTGCAATAATCATTTTTAGTTCTTGTTAGCTCCTTACATAAAGTCGCTTCATGTCTTGTCTGGAGCGATTTGGATAAAGAAAAAAAACAAAAAAATATTACAAATTGATGGAACGGGAGCAAGTTACTTCCGTGGATTTCGTTCGAAATTCTCAAGTTTGACAAGATGCACCTGAAGAAAGTCAGAAGTTACATCGACATAAATGTTGTGAGAATAACATCGAAGAGTGGTCTGAATAATCCAAATAATCCATAAAAATTATTTATATAAAAGTTAAATCCGAATTCCAGAAAAACGTTGTTATAGCAAAAGTGAATCCCTGATTTATCTGAAATGCTCCCATACACTTGTATTCTTCCTATGATCCGGCATAACATATGACTAATTAATACAAAAACACATGAATTTCTGCTAAAAGTCCACCAAGCTGGCTTTGGAGGGCAGCATATCTTATACAGCCTTACTCTCACTCCCTTCATCTCTGATTGCAGTCCAGCCTTTTCCTATGGCTGACTGCTCTATTTTTGGAATTGAGTAGAGTCTCTTTTAGGAAGTAAATAGAGGGAGAGGGGGTAAAGAGAGAGAGAGAGAGAGAGAGAGACAAAAAAGGGTGAGGCTTTGTCTCCCCCCTTCCCACATGCCCTACATCCTCAGCTGGAGATTTGAAATTTACTTTTTTGTTCATTCTACATCAGTCAGTCACATCCCAATGTTTTTGCACACAATAGGACAAAAATACAATGATGGTCATCAGAGAGGTAAAAGGACACAGAACAATCTTTTTAAAATGGTATTATCACAATACTTGTGTGCCTATGTATGTATATATATATATATATATATATATATATATATATATATATATATATATATATACGCCAATGTCTGTTTGTGTGTGTTCCCTATAGAAAGAAAGCTTACATAATCTAAGCAAAGCTAAAAGTCTATTCATATGTAAACTTTTCCGGGTGAAAAAAAGACAATGGAAGTGGTGTCGAATCACTAAAACCCCCCTAGCCGCCCAAGAAAACAGGGTGGGTGGAAGCAGAACTCTCCCTTAAAACTTTAAATAAGTGTATTCGCTTCAAATGAAATTTAAACCATATGAATATAACACCGACTATATTGTCAGTAAAGTTTTAAAAAAAAAGAAAAACAAAAAAGAAAAGAATATGGTGTTCCACATTCAATACGCCGGCTCTTCCTGCTAATGTGTGTGATTAAAAAAAAAAAAAAATATATGTTTCTCCCCATAGTTGGGCCATCACGTTGGCGAAGGGAAGAATTATTCCCATCTAGCATTTAGGTAAAATTCTTTTCCATGTGAATCGCAAATAAAGTAAACAAATAAATGACATCGATATATCTATGTAAAGTTAGTGGACGAGAACCCCAGCAGAGTGCTCGATTATTGAGAAAATTTAAAAAATAAGAGCGTAATATTTATTTTTTTATATATGTATTACAGAAGATCAGAACAACATCGGTACCGTCGGTTTCAAATTCTAACAAACGGAACCTTTAATAGGCCTATTTTATCGGACTAGAGGCTGAAGGGAGTTCGGTAAAGGAGGCCTATTATAGGTCCCCTTTGTTAGGATTTGAAACCGACGGTACCGATGTTGTTCAGATCTTCTGTAACATACACACACACACACACATATATATATATATATATATATATATATAACACACACACATAAGTAAGTCTCATCCAGAAAGAATCATGTAGTTTGTCACTTTGGTTAATCAAACTCGCATTTATGTTATTGTTAAGTAGCTGAAGTAACGATCTATACCAGTGATAGATTATTTTATAACTAAAATGTTCTTCCCGGATAAAGGAAACAAACCGTATGTGTGTGTGTGTACACAGACACATGTTTCTTTAAATAAGATTGGCAACTATTTTTTCCGTTTGTGTGTGTGTGTTTGCGTGCTCACAAATAATGATTGTTTTCTTTCGAATAGAATAAAGAAAATTCCAACTTGATTTTTCGTTTTAATGGTTTTATCTTAATTTGTCTGTGTCTGTGTTAGCCCTAAAACAGGAATAATAGTAATAATCGCCTTCAATCATTAATAATGATCGTAATTCATTGTAATGTGTTTGTGAAATTAGTTTGCAAATACGGCCAAGACAGCAGGTCGGCATTCGTATAAAAGAAGGTTTGCTACTCAAATATAATTTGATTATATATATATATATATATATATATATATATATATATATATATAAGTATAAATTTTTTGGATTTTGGCTACATACATATATATATATATATATATATATATATATATATAGCTAAAACATGTTTGTACATATGTAGCTAAAAAGTGTTTGTATAACTAAAAATTATACTAAAATACAGCTCTACTTGTTATTGAGCACTATTTTATAAACACCATAGCTTCATGGGATTAACGTCTATGAAATAACAACCCTACAAACACTATATATATATATATATATATATATATATATATATATATATATATATATATACACACACACACACATTATAAAATAATATAATATATTACATGTATATATGTTTTCATTATTTATTTCAACAGTGCTCAATATGTGAGTAGAGCTTAGTATGAAAATATACTTGTGGCAAGTAAGCTACACATAAACATTTGTTTCATTCCCGGGGGAAATCATTTGGCTAATGTGCATGTATATATATATATATATATATATATATATATATATATATATATATATATATATATATATATAATTCTTATATTTACAACTTATCCCCACAGATCATAAAATTACACCGGGTTTCATGTGCCTAAGAGTGAATTGTCAGATGCTGCTTTTGTTGTGGTTTAGTTCTTATTTATATTCTTTTAACGTAAAAATTCAGGATGCTAATCATGTCAGGCGATGATTTAATATCTCTGTTTCCTACTTGTGCTGAAATAGTCCTTTTTTGTTTTAATGTTTTTATGTATATATATATATATATATATATATATATATATATATGAATTCTTGCTATGGTGGTTGTGACTGTTTTTAACTCCCTCTAAACTGAGCCTCTTTCTTTCCACACCACACAGGCCAGGTTTTTTTTTTCTAAAGTTTTTCTTCCTTCCTCTTCTATTTCCTTTTCACTTGACACATGGTGAAGTTACACGTCTACATCTACCATCTTTGTTTTCATTCTGTAAGTTAGTCAAACATGACTCACATGAGAAAACCAAATATTTAAAAAATCTTTTCCTTATTTTTGTAGAGAGATATATCTACCTCCCCTCCCAACATTTTTGGTCACTTCCTTATTGTCACATGGCCATGGAACAAGTGCTGTATTATTTATTAAACTAACAGGACCCTGTAGAAATTCCATGCTGCTTTCTACATCAATCCATATAATTTACTGTTAATAATAATATTCTTTTTGAAATAATAAATGTCTACTAGGATCAATACTATTAATAAAAAAAAACGACTCCTTCTCCTTCTGTAAAAATAATTGTCATTGTCAGCTAAATATTCTTTAAATAAATAAAACGAATATGTCTCCTCTTTATTTATTTATTAAATTGTAGCAATTTAATTCTTTTTAAAACAATTAACATCCTCTGTCTTTTTACTGTAAAAATAACTGTTTTTCAAATCAATAAAACGAACGTCACTTTTTGGGATGTAGTTCTTTGAAATTGTACTGTTTTCGTCAAGGGTAAAACATAATTTGATTTTGGAACAATTCATTTTAAAATGGATAAAGCAGGAATTTTTGTTTACCGTATCGACATCAGATAAATCACCAATCACCATCTTTGCTAACGGACGATCTCAATTTTTTTTAAATGTGTGTTAAAGTTGATAACGTATGTATGAATATGAAGTGGCTTTGCATATTATTATATAGATAAGCCAATTTTTTTAAGCGAATACTCTAATACTTATAAACGTGTCGAACCTCGGTGCATTTTTATAACAAACAACTAGTTTTTAAATTAAACATTTAAAAAAAAAATTTTTTACTTTTAATTATTACATGATACGATTACGGGTGTCACCATGTTGTTAGTTTCTGTCTTAAACTATGGCAATACAAAATACTCATTATATTTTGACATTTGGCGTGCTTATTTTCAACACCGGCAACAAAATCTAGTGGGGGAGGGGTGTAATCACTTCTTTTCCCTACGGCACCTTTCTCACAGAAGAGATGTTGTTAGTCTCTCTCTACTCTATCGTGATTTCCATGAAAGGGACTCGACTGAGCTCCAAATCTTTGGTTCCTCCTTATAAGACATAACAACTCTTATTGCTACCACAACGGAAAAAGGCTTTCCTTTCTTCCTCTATGTTCCTAGCATCAGGCAGAATTTCCATGGACAGAGCTTCTTTGTAAGAGCTTCCCACCTGTGGAACACATTACTGCCAGACTACTTTCCTACAGATTACTACTTGATTGTCGGCAAATGCAATGTCAACAAATGAACAATGGAACAAGAACCCCACAGAACTTACATACACCAATTTGACCGAAATACTAAATGGACTATTCAGAAAATTGGAAAAATGAAAAAAAAGTCTTATCAAGCAAAAACGCTCCATGTTATTTAATAATGTTTGCCTATATATATATATATATATATATATATATATATATATATATATATATATATATATATATATATATTAAAAATAACCGACAATTTTTGTCTGGTTATTTTAGTACTGATCCCTTCAATTTTCCGGATTAAAATCTTAATCGCGGAAGAAAATTGGCTGATGAAACTGCCGTAATGTACATGTTGGTCCAGAGTACTTTCTGACCCGTCTGGGTCCATCGTCAGTGGAATAATGACAAACAGGTAAAGACCTCTTCCGAGATTAAGATTTTAATCCGGAAAATTGAAGTGATCAATACTAAAATAACCAGACAAAAATTGTCGGTTCTTTTTAATAATACATGACTTAAGGAAAAAATGCTGCCTCGATATATATATATATATATATATATATATATATATATGTTGAGTATTGACCCATTTTTCACAGATGACATTATGACCGAATGGTTGTTCTATCTTCCTGTATCCCCCTTCCCCTCTCATCCATTTTCAAAACCAAACACATGAAAAGAAAATGTTCTTATTTTTGTCGAATATGTTTTCCTACTTTGTAAATATTTATGGCAAACTAGTCGTCGGCGTGGTCAGGTGAATGATCTTAAGAATGTCATCTTTTAGATTTCTTGATATAGTTTTCGCTAGACCATGTTTGAGCCGTTGTTGGTGCTGGTGTATTTGAGCAGTACCAAAATTCTGCCCTCGAAAATCTCGCTCACACCCCTATTCCGAATTTGTGGTTGTGGGCTGCAATCAATAGACTGCCTCTCCTGCACCAAACGGTCATAATTTTTTTTTTTTTAAAGTCACATTAAAATTTTTTGGGGGAAAAATTTTATAATTAAAATTTATTACAGTTTGCTGGAATAATTTTTTAAATAAAAATTTAATATAAAGTAAAATTTTTACTTGATTACTAATTAATAATTTGAATAAAGAAAAAAATTGTTTTTAAATTTAATTATTTTTAATGTGCAATCATTTATATCGGTTTGAAACTGTCTAAATTAAACTTAAAACGTTGTCCATGACCGTTTGGTACAAGAGAAACCGTCCACTGATGGCGGCCCACGGCCACGAATTCGGAATAGGGGCGTGTGAGCGAGAAAATTCCATATCGCGAGAGTCCCTATTGTACAATTGAACCTTTTTACATGTAATCAATACTAAAGGTTATTAAAAGCTGGTACTGCTCAAATACACCAGCACCTCATTGTTGTTGAGGTGGTGGAAATTCCATGGAAGTTATCAGTTGGAATAAAATAACTGTCTCCTAATTAAAAAACAATAAAAACATAAGACCATCTTTGGAGATAAAATTTGTAAAAATGAACCCATTTTCATTAACTATTTAAAAAAAACCTTTGCCGCCATCAACATTTGTTGAAAACTAGTAGGACCTGTGTCCCGGTGTTGCTCAGGAAAATTGAGGAAATCAACCCCCCCCCCCCCTCCCAAAAAAAAACCCTCCTTCCGGAAGTAAATTTACTAGAAAGACTCTTTTCACCCAAAATGCTAAGCCTATTCACTATTGAAAAAAAAAAAGGAAAACTTATATAGGTACAGGAGAGGATTAGGTTTTAATTTATAATATAACAAAAAAATGAAATGGCTGACTGATGTATGAATGAGCCCAAATGCATTAAACAAATTCCATCGTCAACAGGAAGTATAAATAGTCCCTACAAAACTTTTCAAACTACTTACATTTCCTGTCAACAACTATTTTCTGAATCATCACCATCATTTTACATGTTGGCATGCGATTGACGGCTTTTAGAAATTGACTTCCAAACTAACCTGTCTCTGACCAAGTCTTTATTTATCCCTCTTTCTCTCGCATTCACCCTTATCACTCTATCCCATGTTTTTCTTGGCCGTCCCCTACCAACTGATTCTGCTACCTCAACTGTTCTACATCTACTAACCCAAGAAGTTTCATCCATTCTTTCAATGTGGCAATATTATTGTAGTTTCTTTACACATCTCCCTATACTGTCTAAAATTTAATCTTTGAGGTCTTTAAGACTCAAATTACATAGAACGATTACTTGCTGCACAACTCCCCACTTAGGATGCCCCCTATAAATCTGGCTCTTAATTCACAGTAGCCCCTTATGCCTCAATGGCAACATGCTTTGTTTGGGCTGAATTAAAGTATAAAATTACAATGGAATTTTTTTTTTTTTCCAAATATAACTCAGTCCTTAAACTGAGGAATATTTTAGCATGTATTTTATGTGATTAAAATATATAAGAAAAAAGCTTTTGGGAAAGAAATATTGACAATAGATTTACAAATAAAATTACTAAAAAGTTAACTGCATTTCCAAGCACCAAATAATGTTTCCTTTTTGTGTCATACATTCTTCTTCCTTGGTATGTCTACGTGCAATAACATCATCTAAACCTCTCTACATCGACCAATCATTTTGACGTTTAATTTTCAAAACAATCTTTTTCAGGTGATCTCCAAAGAAGAGGGTCAAAGAGACCAGTTGTTTAGCTACCCAGGCTCCATTCAGCCAGACTTGCACACAGCTGACTCCCTGGAGTGTCTCGATTCTGCCTCCACCACAAGCCAGGACGGTCAGTCGAGTCGATATGCCGTGTCGATGTCTGATGATGTCATCCATCGATGCCTTGAAGAACAGAAAGAGGAAATAATGCTCCTTCGGTCTAAGATTCTTAAAGAATATGAACAGCTGCTGAAAGCTCGGACCGATTCCATGGTCATCGAGTCACGTGGAGACATCGGTCGATTGCAGGATGAAATAGAAGCTCTCCAACGACAATATGAAATACAAATTGCTGGAATGGGGAGCGATGTTACTGCTGATACTCAAGGTATGTACGAGCTGAGCCCGTGGAAATTCCATGGTAAATTAAAGCAAATAAGTCTTTATTTTATCATTTTAGCTGTTATACAGAAAGCTCCCTGCTTCGATAAGCTCCTAGAAATGACTTTCACTTCATACCTGAAATGGAAGACTTATATCAAATCTGTTGCTAAGGTTGGATTATTTTACACTCTAGAAAGTACCTCACTCCTGATGCAATTTTACACCTGTATTAAAGTCAGATACGTCCTAAGATGGAGTACTGTTGCCAGATCTGGGGAGATGTAACTCGGAGCACCCTTTTTTGTCTTGACAGAGTACAAATTTGACTTCGAAATCTGATAGGGGATGATCTCTATTCTTACCTACAGTCTCTTTCTCATAGAAGAGAAATTGCTAGTCTTTCTCTACTCAATCGTTATTTTCACGATAGGTGCTCGACTGAGCTCCAATCAGTGGTTCCCCCTGTAAAACATTCACATCAAAAACTCATCTAGCTACAACCACTGTAAATAATTCTCCTTTCTGTTTCTGTGTACCTGAAACTAAACGGAACTTCCATGAACAAAGTTTCTTTCCAAGAACTTCCCAGCTGTGGAATGCAATACTACGTGGCTGCTTCCCAGCTTACTACAATGTGGTCGTTTTCAAATTCAGTGTTAACAAGTTCTTGTTAAGCCGTCCTCTTAAATAATCAAATTCTGCCCGTTTTGAACCATCGGCTCCAATCTTCTTAAGGTGTTGTTCATCTTCCAACTGAAAAACTCATTAACACTTATCCTCGAGTTGCTTTTGAGCTTTGATAAGCGGTGACACGATGTACCGTGATCCGTTGGGTCACAACCACTACCACTTTTATTTAATTCGAAAATTTATAAACTGAAATATCTAGGGATGAACATTGAAAGTGAAAATAATTTGTATTTTAACCAAAAAAAATTTTTTTTTATACCTCTGATTGAAAAAAAATTCACAAAAGATCAGAGAATCATCCGATTCTTAATGAAAGATCCGGTGAATAAGGAGAGTGTTCCAATACAGTGATGTTTTTTTTTTATTATTCTTAGGGGATAGACTTTTTTGTCAATCAGCATGATAACCCCTTCCTTCCCTATTGGGCTCTTGAAGGGCTTACCTTTCCACTAGCCTGTTTGAAGTCTAGGGGATTGAGCGCTGATGGTGGTGTCTCTTTTAGGCTTAGTTTGTCTGATACTTACTTATCGCTACTTGTTCTGGCTTGCACCTTTCAGGTTGAGCCGGCTCTTTGATTCGCACTGTCATGGATAAATCTTGCCCATTGCGTCCGGTTGAGCGTCAAGTATCGACGTACACCGTAGACTTGAGGGCTAATGAGGGAAGTGAGATCGGCCTTGACTGTGTCTAACCAAGTCTTTAGCTGTCTATTATGGCGGTGGCGCCAATACTGAAGGGGTTGAGGATTGAGAACATTCCTGAGCATAGTTGTGTCAGGACATCTGTAAACATGCCCAAACTATCGCAGGCGGTTTTGTTTCAGAACCCCTTCAATAGGTTGAATGTTGCACCGCGAATGGATGACAGCATTGGGAACTCAGTCCAGCGAGGTGAGTCGCAGGATTCCCGCAGACACCAATGGTCAAAAACATCTATCCGGCAATTTTCTATGGCTCGGAGAGACCAGGTTTCGCATCCGTACAGCAGAATGCTCTGAATTTGTCTGATAACTGACAGATAATGAAAGTAGCTAAGTATCTTTGGTATAGGATGAGGTCATAGTGCTTTTCTGGTCGGCACGTTCCCGGATGATAATACAGAAGACAGAACTGAGGAGAAGCTCTTTGAGACGTGTATGTCGAGGTATTCTCGAATGCAATGTTGCGCACAGGTGTGTGTGCCTTAGGGTATTTCTGGTGTGGATGAATGTGTTCGTCACTGCCATGCTAATGTTTCGGCTTTAGGTTTTGATTATTTTGCATCTGAATTTATCACCGTCACTTAAAAGACGACCTTGTTTTGAAGTGATTCTACCTTCCTCTCCCTTTTTGTTATTATGCAACTTAATCATCTTTCGTTCTTTTTAGCTCCTTACATCAAGTGGCTTCATGCTTTGTCTGGAGCGACTTCAATAAAAAAATTTTTTTAAATTCATTGCTTGGTGTTTACTGTTCATTCCTCAGTGCTCATAGTTGAACGAAAATAAAAGTGTAAACAAAAGCATGTACAAAAAATACAATGTTTGCAGAAAGCTAAAATCTTGTGTTAGATGACAACACAATCTGTTCATCCCTCTTTTGCCCATAGCTCTCGCTGCACACCCAGTCCCATTACTTTTCAGACAAGCCACATATATTTGAATGATTCAACCAGGGATGTGACTTCTCCACTTTTTGGTTGCAATCCTCTTTCTTTTTTTTTTTAATAAGTAAAAGATGATTTCTGTCAAATTACTATAGCCTTACCTCCTTTTTTTTGTCAGTATTTGGCTCGATTTTATTTCTTTTTTTCCCTTTTTTTCCCCCTCTCTTTCTCTCTCAATTTGACTTTCTCTTATTCTGTTTTTTTCTCTCTTCCTCTTTCTCTCTCAGCCTTGCCTTCTTTTCCCTCTTATAACAGTTCTCTCTGAGAACTGAAAATGTTAATTTTGTCGTGAAGGTTTCAAACGATTCGTGATAACTTTTGTTTCATCAAAGAATGACTTCATGTCTCCTTCCCCCCAACATGCTCACTCAGTGGCTTTTTTGTCATAAAAATAACATGATTTCTATGAATGATTTTTGACAAATATATAATGAAATTTTAATTTTATTTATTTATTGGTTTTTATTTTTTTTCTCCATGCAGATACCAAAAATCTTTCCTGGTGTCTCGATACGGACCAGCGCCAAACCCTGAACAACCTGCTTGAATATTTTAAATCCAAAGTAAATTCTATCGAGCAGCGCTTTAATAACCAAATCACTGGCCTCAAATTTCAGATCGAATCAGATCTTTCCGCCAGCTTTGGGGAAGCCAGTTGCGAAATGGATGGCAGTTTTCAAATGGATGCTAGTGTTCCCCTGACCAGCACTGGCAGACATTCCTCATCAAACAATATGATTTCTCCAACGATTAACAAGGAGACCATGTCTGGCAGGAATTCTTTAAGAAGGTCTCCAAGCCCAGAGGAAGACTCTTTAGAAGAAGGGGATATTTCTGTGGATGAAAGTAAAGACATATCTGCATATCAGGATGAAATACGGTCGTTACGGCGCCAACTTGAAGAGGTGATTACGTCAAAGACTTTGTTACAACGTGAGAAAGAAGAATTAGTGTTTACCCACAAACAAGCCTTGTCGGGCCTACAAGAGAACCTGGAGCATAAACACCAACTGGATATTCAAGATTTGCAGAGTGAATTCGATATTCAGTTACAGGTTGAACTCAAAAAACAAGCGGTCGAACTCTTGGAGAAATACCAAGCCGAAAACCAGGAGAGTACCGTACAAAATCGTCGTGATTCATTTGAACGTGAATTGGTTAAGCGAACAATGACTGCTGGCCATTTTGACAGTTATGATGCTAGTGATAGCCGTAACGTTGCTGATGGTACCCATAGGTTGGAGGTGCCTGGAGAAAAATATGCTTTGAGCAAAGTCATTGATTACGAACGGAGAACTGCAGAAATGCAGAGAAACTTTGAGCAAAAACTGCAGAGTCTGCATTCGGAGTTGTCCGAAAGGAGAGAAGCTGAGAAACGGGAATTAACGTCCAAGCACCAGACGGAGTTGAAGAATCTGCGGAAACAGTTGGCGGACTTGGAAGAAAAATATGATTCAGTGATGGAAGGTAAGAACTATATATGTTGTCTCTTTTGGGAATTTTTTTTTTATTATAAATAATCTATTTTTTTAACAATAAAAAAAATATAAATTATATAATTGTTAGACAAGTTATCGTCTGTCTGACAATTCATATTCAAACATCAGTCAATCCCATTGAGAATTCGTCTAAGATTTTCCTGATTCATTCCAGATGTCTTCTACAAGTCGGTCAATGTGTATGTGATGAGATCTTCTTCCTCTTCCTCTCTTCGTCTTGTCTTGCCATGCCTTCCTTTTCCCTCTTATGACAGTTCTCTCTGAAAACTGAAAATGTTAAACTACTCACCTATGCTTCACGTTTCGGCATTACATAACCCCAAAAGAGTTGATTTGCCATAAAAGAAAAAAGTGTTTTTTTTTTTCTGAACCTTTTTAAGATTTTGTTTCCCATAAGTTGTTTCAAAGTCTAATTCTTCATTTTTCTCTGATTCATCGGCACAGATAATATTTCCTGTATGCAGGGATCTGAGTTCTCCACTTTTTAGCGGAATTCTGCTTTCTTTTCTTTTTAAATCCAGAAAAAAACGAATTTCTGCTTAGTCTGCTAGAGCCTTCCATGGGTTTGAATTCCCCACATTTTGGTCGAAATCCGCCAAATCGTTTATTCTTTCATTGCGAGTTGGATGGACTTGATTTCTATCTTTTTCGTTAGCTTTATATTCTTTTCTCTCTTCCTCTTGTATAGCCAAGCCTTCCTTTTCCCTTTTATGACAGTTTGCTCTGAAAACTGAAAATGTTAATTTTTCTGTGACTTCAAACTATTCATGAAGGGGGTAGGAGAGTTAAATGACTTCTTTTTCATCAAAGAACGACTTCCTGTCTCCTTCCCCCCACTTGATGTATTTCTCTTAATTTTGACTTTCTTAGTTGAAATTGATTGGAGTTGTTTAGGAAAAAAGTTTTTGTTTTTTGCGCTGCCCTCTCCACACACACACACAGAAGTCCTCCAGAGTCTTCTACAAGTTGATGTGATTAAATCTTCCAACCGATCTTTTGCCACATAATAAATTCCATAAGACGGCGTTGTTATAATTGTGGTACTGGAACACTGAACGTTACCTACACGTAGTTCAGCCACGAATGTGAAAATGTGAAAATGTGAAAAGGTTGAAAACCCGGTGAAAGGAAATCAACCCATACTCCATAAAAATGAATAACACATCGTATCACAAATTATAAACATATATTGTATAAACAATCGAGACACATTAACAATACATAACAAGTATTTATTTATTTTTTTATTTTTATTTTTTTTCTCAAAAGATCAACTAATATTCTTCTGCACAAACGGAGATATCTATAAGAGGCTGGTTTTTGTTATTCCGAGAAAGTTGATCAGTCAGGATCAGAATTAAAAGTTCAAATATAGCAATTAAGAAGGCTTATAGCCTTTATGAAAATGAAAATAGTAAAGTCTTTTTTTTTTTCTTATGTAATTCGAGGAAAACAAATGAGAAGTCCTTCTCCTTCCACGGGAGATCGAGATATGAAGGTAAATGTGTTAAAATCGCGGGGAACGATTGAATGAGATCATTTAACACGACAATATATAACAATATGAAAGTTTGATTTAGGACGAATTAATATAGTATTTCTTTTTTCTTTTTTTTTTTTTGTCCTTATGTCGTAAACACATACCTTTTTTGTTTGACAGCGGAGGGAAGGATATTTTAACAGAATTTTAGATTCTGTGGTCCATTCTTAACGAACTGTTTTTAGAGTACCGAGATATACGTAATCTCGACTTTGGAGAGGTCATATGATTGATTGGTCTGTCGTAATCTATTTTATTGGACCAGGGTTTTTCTTTTGGTGTCCGGTAGACAGCCGTATTAAATGTCGCTGTATTTCTTAAGCGTTAATTTTCGAATTCCACTTTTCCTATTTTTGATTTTGTGTGCGGGGATAAATTGTCCGATATGACAGCGAGGTGAGCTGTCAATCTCCTAGACGTCTGCTCTTAACGCTGCTCGAGGACCTTCTCCTTGTGTTTCTTCTCGCTTCGATTTTCCCGTTCTCCTGGCCTATCCTCTGCATAGCAACAGTATTCTCTCATTTGATTGGTTGAATCCTCCGCCCCCGCAAATGCGTGGGCTGACTTATGAAAGCCTGTCTGTCGAGCTTCCCGTTGACCCACTTTCGACAAATGTCGCCTGCCCCCCTTTCTGTATGTGTAGGGGAACATGTGCCAATAAGTCCCCTGCTCCCTTTTTTATGCTTTATGGGGCAAAATATGTAGATATAACAGCGTCACTCTCAAGTTCTGACTTCTCCACGAGTCATCAACAAGCCGAAGTTTTCTCTCTTAGCAAGATTGAGATAGGAGGAACGTTCCCACATAGGTTGGGTGTTTCTTCCAGCTGATATCCACTTGTATTCCTTCAGCATTTGTGATGCGATTAAAGATCTTCTCAATGTCTTCGACCTCTTTTAGTGGATGGCGTCATCGCTTTGTGATATCATCCAGTGTGCAGGGGGACAAACAAGCAAGATCCGCAGAGTTTTAGTAGCATACTAGACCCTTTGGGTCTGGACTGTCCGTCAAGTATATATATATACAGTCACTGTCCACATAGATGACCGTGACCCAAAGAGACACAGGTCATCTATGTTCTCTGTTTTCATTGATGACGTCATAATGTAATAAAGGATCTCTTCCAAGTGACTTCAACCTGTTTAAGCGGATGGCGTCATCCTTTCATGACATCATAAACGATTTGCCCGGTGTCTCCCAACTGTGTTTAAGTTGATGACATCATCTAATTGTGACATCATTGGGTGTGTACGGGGACAAACAAACAAAATCTGTATAGTTTTGGTAGTATACTAGACCCCATATCATCCATCCGGTTATCTTCCAATCTCTGTTTTAATGTATGATGTCATATTTTAGTCACATCATCAATTGTGCACAGGGACATAGAAGCATGCAGAATCCACAAAGTTTTAGTAGTATCGAGATAGATAGATAGATAGATAGATAGATAGATAGATTAGCAACAGCCAGCAGTTACAGCTGCTGATTAGTTTATTTGTTAAGCGAGTTGGCCTTCTGCATAGAGCTCACGAAGATCGTGCCTCAGGGTTGCCTGGTCTGCACAAAGTCCTCTTCATTGGTCGTAGTTCTTCATTAATCTACAGGATTGCAAGTTTTTACCCTCGACATCAAGAGCAGCAAGGCTCAGCAGTTGCATGCGAAGTCGGGGAAGGTTGGACCCAGAACACAGAAAGGAGTGGTGCAGAAACAATGTTTTCACTCCATTGATTTGCGGTTCCATGCTTGACACATCTTTGCTTACCACACGCAATTGCAGAGACAACCAGAGGACGACAAATGCTGATTCATCCTGCATTTTCACCAGAGCCCTGTCAGCCGAGTTGCGGTCCTAATATTGCTTGGTGCCAAACCTGTCACGTCTTTGCTTGCCACATTCGGAGGCAGAGACAACAAGAGGACGACGGATCCTGATGCCGATTTTCACCAGAATCATGTTAGCCGGATTGCGGCTCTAATACTGCTTGGTACCAAACATGTCCGCCACGGGTGGCCGTGCCAGAAACTGAAGTTCCTGACGGCACAGATCTGACACTACCACGTTACCACCACAGTGAGGAAGGGTTGGACTTTAAGGAGGTACAGCTGCTGATCTATCGATCGCGTCTGTAGGTTTTCGCAACTACCATTCATCCTTTATGACATCACACTGCTTTTGGCAACTGCCATTCGTCATTTTCAGTGTAATATATACATTTCTCTTTTGAAGCCATAAAATATTTGATGAGTAATGACAAAACCGATTTTAAGTAAAAGTGACTATACATAGAAAAGTACCACACGAAGTTCTGTTTCGGATCAAGAATCGATTTTAGTGCAAATAATACCACACACACACACACACACACAAACCCTCCTCCTCCATTATATTGTCTTATTTCCCTTAGGGGTCTGACGTTTTCTGACAGCCTACAATCGCAGTCTCCGAGCTTGTTAATCTTGAGGATTTATTCTCTTCAAGATACTTCCACCGTGAGAACAAGTGAGTTGCTGGGGAAACTTGGTCTTGCAGATCCTGATCCCATCTTGAGGGAGAGAAGACGCTGCTGGTATGACCACATGGACAGATCCAGCAGTGCAATCAACTGTGCACTAAACCTACAAGTTTCTGGTAGGCGTGGAGTTGATCGGCCAAAGTGGTCTTCAAGGGAGCTGACAGAGAGACCGCAGAGACTGGAGCCTCTTAACCGGTGACGCTCAGGATCGACAAAAGTGGAGATCTGTGGTGAGGACAGCCATGCGTGCAGCTAGCCAGCTGTCTGGAGGGAGGTCCACTGGTGTGGACATTGCCCCCAATCCTGCACGATAATCAAAAGACCGATGATGATGATGATGATGATGATGAAATTCCACTGTCTAAGATCCTTTTTGATGATTTGCATCAACGTTTTCTTGGATTGTCCAACTTTACTCCAGCCCTTCACCTCAAGTTCTTTGCATTTTCTTATCCAAGAGTCGCTCCTCTTAATGTGGCCAAACCAACGTCGTCAACCGATCGTCAGGAGTTCATCAAGCTGTGGTTAATATGAACTAGATATTTCAACGGATCTTAAGTTCAATGTTTGAACTGCTTTTTCAGGCCAGAAGGCACTTTTGAATTTAGCACAAAATCGAGTAATTATTTGATTTTTGTTCAAATTTGAATTTGGGGTTATATTTTTTAATTTTACTGTTTTTTTTTTGTTTGTTTGTTCGTTTTTTTTTTTACCTTTAAAATTTTGGTGCTTTTATAGTTGAGGGAACATATGAAAAACGTAGTTAAACAGGTGAAAATCGCAGTTCCAAATAAATTAACCAGAAAACTCTTTGATATACTTATGTATCAGACAAAAATAGGTATCTACACTAAAAATTATCAAGTAAAATTTTAATTAAAACTAAAAATAAGTCTCATCGTATTTTAAGGGTCCACCATTGATTCGAGCGAAAAACAAGGCCTGTCATATTAACAAGTAATAAATCAATGGCAATCAGCAAAATACGATGAAACTGATGTTTATTTTTAATTCAAATTCTACTTGATCATTTTTCCTCATTTTTGGTGAGGATACTTCTTTTTGCCTGATACGTAAGTATAAACAAGAGTTTTTATTTGGAAATGTGTTTTCCATATGTGCCCTCATCTATATAAGCACCCAAATGTTTGGTTGACAAAAGCAATCGTTTTTAAAAATCACTCAAAAGCTCTCTCTTCATTGGCTACAATACCGAGATCTAGGGGATAGTGCCACTTCTTTTCCATTCCTGCTAATATGACAAAATTACTTTGAATTATTTTTATTTCCATATATATATATATTAGTATTTCATGTATCCACATAAAATTTTATAAGGAGATATAATTTTTTATGTATCAATTTTCAGTATTTACTTTAACAGTGATCGATATGTAAGTAGAGCTAGGTAGTAAGCTATGAAAATATATTTATGGCAATTAAGCTACATAGAGGCTTCCGCGTTTCATTTTAGCCTGAAGATTCCTCCCGGGGATTAAACGCGGGAGCCTTTGTGTAGCTTAATTGCCATAAATATATTTTCATAGCTTACTATATATATATATATATATATATATATATATATATATATAGTTAGTTAGTTTCGGAAGCTTCTCAACCATTAAAACTATATAAAGAAAAAACCCCAAATATTTTAGTCCCAAGTCCTTCGGTGGAAAATCACTCTTTTGTAAGTCAATTTACTTTTTGCAGTCACTATATTAGTTTGCTTCCAAGAATTTACGCTAGTCTTAACATTATTTAAGGGATCATCAGTTGTTTACCATGAAAAACTGTTTCGGGAATATATATATATATATATATATATATATATATATATATATATATATATATATATATATATTCTTAAAACATACTGCCAACTACATTTCCAAGAACTTTTTGCACTGACTTAGCCTTGGCAGTTAACATAAAATGTCACAGTTGTACCATACATATGTTACAGCCCAGTTTTAGAGATCAAACAAATCATGGTTGGGTTAATTAAAAGTGAAAAATACAAGTTGACATAGGATTTTTATAGCATATCCAAATTGATGGAACTCTATTTCGATCATGGCTCGAAGGTCAGTGCTCCAGTGGTTTTCGACATTTTATCAGACATTCAAGCTCGGATCAAAGTGTAGAATCTGATGGTATTGTTTGTCACTTGAAGCGATATCATTTGCGAGGAAAGTATTTTTCTGACTCCTCACCAAGTTTTGGCATAACATAAGGTCGACATAATATAGGGCCGTCAAATGGGACTACTATAATAGGTTTTGAGGCATCTGTTCCTACTGTGTTGCTCTTGTTGCGCAAAAAAGTTCTGCTTGACGGTAAGCTGTAATATTCAAAGATCTGATTTTCTAACTAAAATCGGATTCATTAAGTTTGCAGTCTTTCTTCTAGAATCATTTCTTATCATCTCATCTACAGATGTCCGTTGTACTACAACTTCATGTTTCTCACATTGAGAATATTGAATTTAATAGTCAGTGTTTAACTCTCTGACCAGTTGAGCTACAAATATTTATTTCTAAAATATTTACAATAGAAAATAAAGTAGAAAAGGTGGCACAAGGCCAAAAAAGGGGAGAGAGTCGGTCAACACTAACTATTGTTGACTAATCTAACTTGACTAGTTTCATTTATGCCCGTAATTTACCAAAATACCCCATTTATACATAACATTCATACTCCATTTATACTTAACATTCATACTCCATTTATACTTAACATTCATACCCCATTTATACTTAACATTCATACTCCATTTATACTTAACATTCATACCCCATTTATACTTAACATTCATACCCCATTTATACTTAACATTCATACTCCATTTACTAAAAGAATTCATACCATGATTATCCTACTATCATATAAACAATATCCAACTATCGTATAAAAAATATGCAATGGGAGGTTTGGGCAATAAAAATTTTATATACAAAAAAAAAAAAGGAATATATACAGTGAAAAAAATTACCCCCCCCTTACTAGAAATGTAGCAGATACACAGATTTGTTAGTCAAAACCAGTAATTTTTATTTTAAAAAAACACCTCTTTCAAAAATTTCGAAGGGTGACCTGCATCTTTGGCAAATCAAGCAACCTGTCACCTAATTGGGGACAGGATTAGGGAATCGGCGAAACAAATAAACTGACAAGAACACTAGAAAGCCGGTTTATAAGAAGGCTGGAATGTTCCATTATGCTTAGATGGGCAAGTCCATTCTCTAAGTTCTGTCCATGAGTGGATAATTTATAAGAAAAAAATTCTTGCTTGAATTAAGCAATATTTACATATCAACTATTGAAACCATTTATGTAGGTAAGTGTCAAATTAATTCTACTGAAAATAACAGACATTACATAGAGGGTGCCGATTTTGATGATGTTAGGTTATCCAGGGAGGTGTCAGACAGTTCTCCCAAATACAGCGTCGGGTATTCCATCTTGTACTGACCAGGCTCAATATCTCTTAACTTATATTATCTAATGAGAACCGGTCTATTATCAATATGATTATGACTTTAGACGAACTAAACCGAAAACTTATGCTAGGGTTAGTTTAGGGTTAAGGTTAAAAAGAAAAAAGCATTTTGGTTCAAATTCTGTAGAAATACCTTTTTTTTATTTCTTTTTCAGGCTGTTTACAGTTAATCGCTTAAAAACAGGAGAATCTCATTTTCATTTTTAGAATTAGCAGAGTGCAGGAGACTCCAATAATGCCAAAAAAATTAATTTAAAAATGATGACCATTTTGGAAATACAAAAAAATGGTTACTCGTTTCCTCCTACCATTTTTTTTTTTTTTTTTTTTTTTTTTTTTTTCCCCCAAAATGTTTGGAGTAGCAATACAATAATAATAATAATAATAATAATAATAAAAATGGTGTCAATACGAAAACAAATCTAAAATATGTTAATACTTTTGAAAAAAAAAAAAAGAAAAAGAAAAGAATAGCGGCCATTTTTTAAGTACAAAAACTGGTTACTCGTTTTCTCCTACCATTTTTTTTTAAATTATGGTTTGACAAATGGCTACATTTACAGAAAAAAAAAATTTTTTTTAGAACTATTGATATATTTTAGGGTTTTTTTCTCCTCATATTGCCACCCATTTTTTTTTTTTTTTTGCCACCACAGACTTAGAGTTAGTGGTACTTTTGTAGACTAGGACCCAAGCTAAAATCAACTGATTTATACGTTCGTGAATGTGTACGAGTATGGTACCCTAAATCTTCGTCTGCAAGGCGGAGATCACGTGATATTAGCACCGTTTTTATCATCGAAACATTCCACAATCTGCTAGTCAGATTTCACATTTTTATCATGTCAATTAATTTTTTGTTGTTTATTTTCTTTAATAAATTAACTGTTTTTTGAAAAGTCAATTTTGACACTCAAAAGGAGAAAAAAAATCACATTTATCACATTTTTCGTTTCAAAAAACTGTTTATTTTCTATTTTTGTAAATACAAAAAAAGATTCTATTTACATAAATATATTTATTCAATTTTGACACGGGAAAAATCGCATTTGTTATATTTTTCGTTTCAAAAAACGTTGTTTATTTTCTTTAATAAATTATTTTTTGACAATCACTTGTTTGTATTTCAACGATTTCAATTTACGAAAACGAACAGCCCAGTATGTTTTTAGTCGGGACATAAAAACGGTGATACTAATATCACGTGATCTCTGCCTTGCAGACAAAGATTTAGGGTACCATACTCGTACACATTCACCTATACGTTTCGCTTTTGTAAATATTGATGTCCGGAAAGACCAATAATCTCGGTAAAAATCTAAAATCTAGGTCAATGACCTTTTTTTTTTTAAGTAATAACATAAAGTTAACATAATGGAATAAAAAGTAAATAAAATAAAAAAATTTAAGTCTTGGGATTCTTTTTTTTTTTTTTTTTTGCATAATTTTTGGTGTTTACTTAGAATTACATAAACATTCGAAAAAAAAAAATTAGAAATATCTGTTTGATGTCACGGAATGAATATATCGTATACCAAAAAATCACGTAAATTAATCAAGTAATTTTTATTTTATTAAAAAAAATCAAATTATATCGATAAACGAAAGGGTGAAATATCGGCGTCATATTTTTCATATTCAAAGGAAATAATACAAACTTTTGCGAACTAGAGAAATAAAGTCGGGAATTTTGGGAGTTATTTCCCGTAGTTTTCTTAAATATAACCAATAATGCCACCGAGATGTCAAAATTAACCACAGCACCCATTTTAAAAAATATTTATATTAAAAAATTAAATAAAATTCATGGAATTTTTTCATTTACAGACATTTCTTAAAGAAAATGTGTATGTGTCCAAAAATGTGATTTTTAAAAAAAATATTATTTATTAATATTAAAAAAAAAATAATAATAATAAAAAAATTAATGCCATGGGAGTTTTCAATAATTTGTTTTAGTCCAAAATTTATGTATTTTTTCGGAAGTTGAGTCGAGACCACCGTCTGCGGTTGAGTCGGGTAAGTATGGATGTTCGAAAAGGCAATAATCTCGGTAAAAATATAACATCTAGGTCAATAATTTTTTTAAAGATATTACACTAAGTTAACATAATGAAATTTGTTTGTTTTTTTTACTTACAATTTTTATCCATAACTCGAAAGCAAAATGAAAATGACGATATATGGACGTAATACTAGCGTGTGAAATCAAAAACACAAACAAAATGGACATGTGTACGTAATCTTGCAGGAACTTAATGTAGATTTAGTGCCACACGCGCAGAGCCGAAGCTACCGTAATAGTAAACTTTTACGATAGCCACGGTAGAGCGTGATAAGGTGTTTACCAAGATTATTGCCTTTTCGAACACCCATAGTTACAAACGCTAAACGTACAAATGCTTTGTTTTGATGACTGGACTCAACTTCCAAATTACCATTTATTCTGTGTTTACAAATAATTTATTTCTTTAAACTTCATAATACATGAAATGGCCGTCAGTAATTTAGCGCCACGCGCGCAGAGCATCATTATAACCGAGATTATTGTCTTTTCTGACATCCATACTTACAAAAGTTAAACGTATAAATCGGGGCTGTGTTACTTTTCCGAGTAATCATTTTGGTACTTGTCCAGATATTGACCCTAATTTCCGTGACTGCCCGGCAGCAACAAGCCGACAGCTAACGGAAGCGTCCGAGACCTGCCGAGTTGGCAGACGACAACAGTGTAAGACGATGAATATACGTAAAGAAAAAGAAATGCATATATTTTTATACAAAAAATGAAATAAATGAACAAACCCATAGCTGAAATAAATAAATAAACTTTTTTTTATTATTATTTTTTAACCATTTTTTTTTAAACTTTTGTAGAAACGCTAACTTTTTAAAAACTTTTTTAAACCATTTTTTTTTTGTAATTTTCTTTTTTTTGCAATTACGCATTGTTTTTGTTTCATTACTTTAGCTTTTTTTTTTTTTTTACATTAAGCATTTTTTTCCTTCATTAGATTCTTTTCCTGGAGGGGTAAGGGCTTGTTTTTTTTTGGGGGGGGGGGCTTAGCGAAATACAGGCAGAAGAGGAGGATGGGGTCGTCGTCGAGGATGTGGAAGGAAGCGGAGCAGAAGATTGTTCCAGGAATATTTCTCCGTCACAGTCTTTCGCGGTACTAGCCAGCAAAGTCGGCCGCCGCCGCATCGCATAACTTTTGCCAGCAGAGCTTTCTGCTGGCAAAAGTTAATGCACTGCTCCGGAGAGGCAATTGTACGACACAGCACTTCGAAATTCAGTTTCTACAATTGCCAAGCGTCTCTCCTTCAAATCGCTATCGTCTGCTTTTGACGCCAGGCTCGTTTTCGACTCGGCAGGTCTCGGACGCTTCCGTTAGCTGTCGGCTTGCTGCTGCCGGGCAGTCACGGAAATTAGGGTCAATATCTGGACAAGTACCATCATTTTAACAATATTGGTTTATTTCGTCTTCCTTATAGAGAAACGTTTATGTTATCTGAACATGCTGGAAAAGCAATTATTTTGAGTGCTGTAATTTATAGATTAGCCAATGAAATCACTTGTTTCATCTGACTTTAATAATCAACCAATCAGAATCGCGTTTGTAAAGTAAACAAACAAAATGGCGACCTTTAATTGAAGATTACACGACAAATGTAAACAGTGGACAAAAGTATCGTTTTACGTACTCCCCCCTCCCCCCACAGTACACATTTGGGCAGCAATTCTGTTTAAGAATCCAAGATCCGGCGTGGCCGGCATACAAAATTTTACGAAAAAAAAAGAAATAAATAGAATGATTCAGCTAAACAAAAATAAACAACGATAACATTTCTTTTCGTGCTACCGTATGATTTTAGGTAAAGAGTTTTCGGTACTTATCTAGAATACGATCCAATCTTCGGAAATTTCGTGTCGGTAGCTTTCGTAAGAAGCCGGAAAAATCCGACGTGAAGACTGGCAGACGATAAATTCAAAACGCAGATGTTTAATTATATAAGACAATTTTTTTTTTTTTTTTTTTCGAGAAAAGTTTCAAATAAATAAATTTTGGTACTTCTCCAGCTAAGTTTTTTTTAGACGAAGAAAATAGAACTAAGCAACTCGTCAAAGTAATATATATATATATATATATATATATATATATATATATATATATATATATATATATATATAACGAACAAAACATAGTTAAACAACTGTGATCGATCAATTTATTTTTCCAAGAAAAGTTTCAAATAAGTAATCTTTTTATAGTGAATTGGTAAAAAAAAAATGTTTTTTGCTGTGTTTTTTGCTTTTAATTTTTTTATATATACAACGAACAAAATATAGGTAAAATTTGGCTTGGAGTGTAGTGTCTGCTCTGTTGGTCTATTTTGTCGTCGGTCAGTGAAGGAGAAGTCCTTCTAGACTGAGGCAATTTTAAATTTTGTTCCAATCCAGAGTGCCCCTTTTGAGGGAGCTGGATTTCCCCTGCATTAAAAACCAACCTGTGTCTAACTTTACCCTAATTGAGAGGCAAGTAAATAGGAACAAAACAAAGACAACTGTTGTTAATCAATGAAATACAACTTTCTTTAAGAAATTGATAAGATGCCAAGATTTTTTTTTTGTACAATAAATCAAATATTTTGGACGTCAATATCCGTCCTTCTCAATGAAAATAAGAATCCGACATTATATATATATATATATATATATATATATATATTATATATATATATTATATATATATATATATATATATATATTATATACGTGCAAAAATGGCGGTCTTTTGTATGGACTATGTTTATTAAAAAGCGCTTATCATTAATTATTTAATTAGTTTCCGTGTAAACTTTGATTGTGTTTGAAAGATAAAAGCCTAAACTTAATCTCTAAACGAAAAAAAAACTGCATATTTACGTGTGAAAAATAAATTATAATGAAATGTGGCATAAAAAAAAAATTCAGTGAATTTTGAACTTTGAAAAAATTACTTGTAAAAATCCCTTGAAAGATAAACATAAGTTTTTGGGAACTATTTCGAAGATAATTATTAAATTAAAGTCATAAGACACGGAATTAAAAAAAAAAATTCCGACATTTTACTAAAAATTAGCAAAATTATCCCTCCAAAAGTCATAAATGAGTCAAATCTGCCATGACTTATCAGTGAAGGACTTTGTTTACCAATCGACTATCGCTATGCAAAATATATGGAAGACAAAAATATCATAATTTATCATTTTTAACTTTATATATAAAATGGTTTTGTAATAGTTTATAGAAGTTGAAAAATTATTATCCATTAATTTCTTTATTCTTTTTTAAGGTTATAAAGAAATTTAAGTACCTTATTTTGTTATAATAAAAAAGGAAATGCTTATTTAATTAAAATATTTGTGAGTGTGCACAATTAAGATCTTACTTTATTTTTAACTAAAAGGTTCATATTTAACTTGGTATTAGTTTTTAATTTAGTAATACTCTGAAATTATTGATGACGTCTGTTTACCAATGTTTTTCCTTAGAATTTGAAATACAAGTTTTTTTAAATGTTTAAAATTATTTTTACGTTACGAACTGCGTTAATTTTATCAATTTTTTTTTTTTTACATGATTTAAAACTTTAGTTACTCGATTTATTCTTAACGTGCCGTAACAATAAATGACATTGATTCTTTTTAAAATAAAGTTGTTGTTTTTTTTAATTTTAAGTGTGAAGAAGTAAATTAAAGTCAATGACTACACTGACAATTTATTCATTGGAAAAAAAAGTTAAAACAGTTATTTATTGATAAACAGAATTCAATTTTGAAAGAAAATGTCATGTTTGAATTCTCTTTATTTATTAATAAATAATTGTTTTTAACTTAAATTTTTATTAATGAAAAAAAGACAAAACAAATACAAATCTTTCCAAATAATTGACGATGAATTGTGAAATTAACGAAATTGTTGAATCTCTAAAAATAAAAATTTGAGGCCGGTGTAAAAGTGAGTGCTTGTTGGAAGGCTAATCCCACCTGGTTATTACAGAACGGGGCTACCATATCAATCAAAGTTCATCGTTAGTAGAAATTATCCAATTTTTTAAATTCTTTTTTTAGTTAACTTCCTGGGTCTCAAATTTGTCAATTTTTTGTTTATTTTCAAGATTATAAAAAAAATTTCTTGCGCTGATGATGCCACATTCATGTATGAAAGAGAAATATAATTATGTCGCATTTTTTATTTTCCCAAAAACTCTAATCATTAAAATCACATGAAATATTTTTTGCAATTATATTATTTTTGGGGTGAAAATATTGATTAAACAATGCTTTATTCAATAATAATATCGCTAATTCAAGAAATTAATTTTTCTTCGAGTTATAGTGATTTTGTTAACACGGTATTTAGGGGCCTTTTTCGTAATATATAAAAAATATTTTTACAAATTTATTTTAATTGTTAACATCTACAATGCTTTATTTTCATAAAAAACAAAAAAAATTAATGCATTTTTTTTTTATTAATATATAAAAATATAACTTTAGTAAAGGTGTATTTTGCTATAAAAAAATAATACATTTTCACTAAGATTTAAAAAATAATAATGGTTTCATTATATTCCGTGATTGTTGATTAATAAATATTAAAAATTTCATTAAAATTGGTTGATTTCCTGAATTTTAGTGAATTTTTAAGTAAAGTGGTAGTCAAAATGTTTTTACATTTTGGGAATCGGCCATTGATTTTGCACGTACCTATATATATATATATATATATATATATATATATATATATATATATAGTATTTCTCTACGATTTTTATAATATTAATTGTAATGGTAATCATAGTAGTATTTATAATCATAATTAATTTAGTAAATTTTTTCGTTTATTTTGGTTAATTTTAGTTTATTTTCCTAATGTTGTCATCATTATTAGTTTATTGCCTTTATTGCCGTCAAATTAATAATAAAATGTAAAATTAAAAATAAGATAAAGAATTATAAAAAATATATATATATACAGGGTGGGCCAAAATAAGGCTCCTATCTTTAAATTTGAATAACTTGAATTTGAATAACTTCCACAAAATAAAAGTTAAACTCACCAAACTTTATGTGTGTGTAGACTGACCCTTCCGAGATTTTTTGAAATAAACAAAACAAATTTTAGCCGAAAAACGCTTCTTAAAACTTACAAAAACTAAAGTATTGTTTTTTACACGGTTTTGAGTTTTTTAAGCAAAAATAATGTTTTCTAAATGAGGGTACGTTCCTTAGGGCTAATACGGCTCATGCTTGCTTCGGAAGGGGTCCTTTACTTATTCTAAAAAAAAAATTAAAAAAAATCAATAAATAAAAAAGTTATGAATTTTAAAAAATAGGACCCTTATTTTTGCCCACCCTGTATATATAAAAAGTAAAAACTAAAACAAATAAAAAGACAAAAAAATCAACACGATTATGTGTGTGTGTTATCCATTTTATATATATATATATATGTGTGTGTGTGTGTGTATCCATCCAACCATGTGTCTAATGGAAATATTATTTTTGGTAAGAACCCCCCACCCTCCACACTCCCGTGAAAGAATTTTTTTTTAAAATCGGTACTTCTCCAGTATTTGAACCAAACTGAGTTTTTTTTTTGTTTAACCCTAAGTTTTAGATCTAGTTCAGCACAAGTCAGTTTGAGTTGGTTCGGTTCAAATTCTGTAGAAGCACCAAAGAAAAAATTTTTTTAGTTGATATCGTGTAATTCAAGCTCAAAACATTTGGGTTGTTAACAATAATGTTAAATATTGCAAATAATAATTCAGTGAAATGAAATGCCAAATGTTAGCAGATACTGTTACTGTCAACCAATTAGACGTTATGATTTCTGTACAATCAAAAAGAAAAAAGACTATTATTTTTAAATTGTTTATAGATCAATTTAAATAGAGAAAAAGAATTTTAATTTTAAAATATACTTCAAAATATTACCATTAAAATATACTCCAAAATAATATTATTAAAATAACAAACGAAGGATATGTATTATTTGGGTTATTTGGATTACTGTTCTCATATTGGATTTTATTCTCACAATGTTTTGGTCGATGTAACTTCCAACCTTTTTCAAGTGCATATTGTCAAATTAGCATTACGAGTTGATTTTTCTTTTTAACTAATTGTTATTTTATCAACTTCAGTTAATAGAACTGTGTAAAAGAAGCCCCAAACCATTTGAATTATGCAAATACCATCAGTGGTTCGAAAGTTATAAGAATTTAAAATGCCGACATTTTTGTTTTTCATTGGATATTTTTCTTTAATGATCCTTAAAAAAAAAGTGGGCCAAAATACAGACCTCATCATTTCAAAAAAATTCAGTAATTTCTCCACCATTTATTTAATTTTTAAGCTATTCTTATGAAACTTGGTACTCTTATGTAAAATTATGTGCTCTTCCTGATTATGCAGTCAGATTTTATATATCTTTTTACCATAAGCCATGAATTATAAATTACATGTGTAAATTTCAAAGTTTTTAAAACTGGCACATTGTATCATACAGATTGTGAGGTATTTCAATACAGCTTTAACTTCTTTTAAATCACTACATAGTGTCTGTATAACAATGACCACATTATTAATATCTGTTTTAAAGAAATTGTGTAACTCAAGATCAAAACCATTTTTTAAAGCATTACACTGCATTAAAATGTTTCTTTCAACAAAGTTGCGGCAGGTTTGTTGCGGTTCTTCACAGTAAGGTCCTGTATGTATTTCCTCCATAATATAATGGGGAAAAAGTAAGATTGGATAAAATTTGTAATCCTTGCACTGCCACCCAGACTCTATAAGTCCGGGTGTCAGAGAAAAACAAGAACATGGTTAGATCTAATATTTAACTAAAAGTATTACCCGTCATTAAAATGCTGTCGGGTCGGAAAGTTGGTGATCATCTTCCACACAGGATTATACTTATACAGCCAACAACTAGTAATATATAATAACACATATTTCTAGTTGTGGGCGCTGTTCAAATAATTGGACCGCTGACAACTGAACTAATTCATCTTCCATACAGCACAGCTTTTCTCTGTTCTTGCTTTGTGACATCTTTTCCTAATTATTCACTTGTGCCATTTTTACCGTGCACCATTACTCATATAAGAAAAAATTAAATATCCCAAATATGCATTTATTTATTTTTTCCAATTTGCAAGTTTTTTTGTTTGTTTTTTCACGATAACAAAAAAAAATGTAATGCTTTATTTTTGACATCTGGCCTTTTGGCTAGAATCAAAGTGTAGTATCTGTTCTGATACTACACTTCATCTTTTCTGTCCTCAGTCAATGAAGAAATCCTTCTAGATCGAAGCAATTTTAATTTTTGCTCCAATCCAGAGTGTGGAGCTGGATTTTCCCACATTAAAAACCGACGTAGTGTCTAACTGCCCTCGTGGGGAGGCAAATAAATAGGGACTGAGAATGAAAAGGTTAATAAAAACTTATTTCAATTTTATCGGACTTTTAATTTGTAGTCTAGTACGTTGCTAATAGTAACTTTGTAAACAAAATAAAATTTAAAAAAAAAAACATTGCATAGAAAAACAATCCAGTAGATATTAAAAAAAATGATAAATATGAATGAAAAATACAGATAGTTTTGTTTTTATTTTATTTTTAAATAAAACATGTGGAATATGTAAACAAAAAAGATGTTCTCTTTAAATATTGTAAAAAGGTTTTCTGATATTAAAAAAAAAAAGTGAAGAGACGTCTTTTTTTTTATATATCCCCAGTTTCATTAAAAATTACGATTGCATCTTTAATTTATAATCCATCATTTAAAAAAAAAAAATTATTTAAATTCTTACAAGTGAGTAATTGTAAATAGCAAGATAACAAAAATACGCCATAGACTTTCTCATGTGTATACAACGCGTGTAGTAAGTATTTAAAAAAAATCCCTATTTACTTGCCTCCCCACAAGGGCAGAGTTAGACACAAGGTCATTTTTAATTTGGGAAAATTTAGCTCCACAAAAAAGGGCACCCTGGATTGGGACAAAACATTAAACTGCTTCAGTCTAGAAGGATTACTTAATAAACAAACAAAAAACAGTCTGCCCATTATTTTTTCGTAAGAAACTTTGAAAAACTTGAACAAAAATTATTTTGAAAATTCTCAAACTCAGAGTAAAAGAGTAGTCTAATGAAATGAAAACACAAAAAAAAAGAATTAGTTGTTAATATGAAACCGTTTTCTGTTTTTGAGAAGGGAATGCGAATTTGCTATGCGACTATAGTGAAATCAAGTTAATGCTCGCTATTCTGCTAGTGACTTGTTGAATTCAACCAAACATAAAAGGTTTTTTAAAAAAATTTGCACACCATTAAAAATGATCAGATATTTACATATTATGCATAAAATAATTTTGAAACGATTATCTATATGAAACTTAACGATTTATGTCGATTTACCTTACTAATTTAAAAATATTCTTAGTTGACTTTGATCATTCATATCTTCCGTTCTAATGTTTATAAAAACCTACATCATATGACACTAGAACTAGCCTGTGAAATCTCAAGAATACCCAATCAAATCTAACCCTGCATATTTTAATCGGAATGTAAGATATAAAATATAAAAATGAAAAAAATGTTTTCTCTTTCTGGTTCATCAGTGTTGAGCGTTTTTTTTTTTTTCATTTTTAACTTGGAGTATAAAAATATTGAACATAACGGCACATGGAATTAATATCATTGGAATGCTAATTTTATTCTCTTTCAATCCATATCACTGTTTTGAAAATTGTCCCACAAATAAGAGATATATGGAATGTTTAAGCACATTAAGTATGAAATTTTGCAAATGTCCAACGAAAAGACGCTATTGGCTTCTAATGCTAGTCAAATTCAGGAATCTGTACGGAATTTCAAACTGAACTCTTTACTTAATCCACGGGGTAGAATGTTCTCATTCTGTCAACCATGACCGGGTAGAAGTCTTAAGTAATTCTTAATTATATTCTTAGTTTTGCCTGTACTGATGGTTTAAACCTTCTACCTTCAGAAGACTGTCACTTAGAACTGATTATTACTTAGCACTGTATCCGTTGCGCCACAGATCCAAATAATACAAATTGTCAATCCTCATCTCAAAAATTCCAAAACATAAATGAGGAATAGTAGAAAGGATTATTTTTAAAAAATAAAACGTGGAAGGCTTAGAGAAAAATAATTTAAAATATAGTTATTTTTACAACCTTTTTAAAACTAAGATTTAAGAAAAAAATGGTTTAGTTTGCTTTTATTTTATTTTTGACTAGTAGGGCTGCCCAGCATTGCCCGAGGCAAAAGTGTAACATATTTCTAATAAAACTTTTATCTCTCTCTTTCCTGGTTTCTCCCTCCCCTTCTTCTTCACCCAGCCCATTCCTCTCTAAAGATATACACTTTTTATAGATTACTAGAGTCAGCGTAAGAGCAGTAACTCCTTGTAAAAAAAATCAGAGTTACTTCCCTTTAGTTAGTACATGAAAATGATAGGAAACCCAACACCGCCATGACGAAATCGTCTGCAGTTTAGAGTCAAAGAATAGATTATTTTTCTCTAAATTTTAGATATTATTCATTCTGGGCAACACTGATCATGAAAATATCAACTTTGATGATGTTTGTTTTGTAATTTTTAAGTTTAAACTGGACACACAAACACATACAGACAACTTCCCTATATATAATAGATTTCAACAAATATTCGACTAATAGTAAATAATAAAAACAAATTCTTCAGTGTGTATTCATCAAAGTTACATATAGGCAAGAAACACAGGCACACCAGATCTTATCTTATAGTTTTGTTAATACCAGGATTAGCACTCTACCGCTACCTCTTCTATACACACACTCACATATATGTGCCTATTTAGTTGCCTTCCTCTGAGTGCAAGGTTAAATGCAAGATCGTTTTTTAATGTAGGGAAAATGCAGCTCCGCAAAAACGAGCATTCTGGATTGGGAACAAAAGTACCTGTAAAGTCACATCAGCACTCACTCAGGATTGAGAACACCTCCAAAATCATCATGATACAGAGTTTAACGTCCGTTTTACATGCTGGCATGTGTTGGACGGCTTTTAGTAATTGATTTCCAAGCTAACCTATTTCTGGCCAGGTTTTTATTTATCCCTCTTTCTCTAAAGTCTATTTTTATCACTTCCTCCGATGTTTTCCTTGGTCTTCTCCTGTGTGTTGACTCTGCTACCTTAATTATTCTACATCTACTAACACAGGAACTCTCATCTATTCTTTCAATGTGGCCATACCATCAAAGTCTCCCTATACTGTCCAGATTTAATCTTCTTCTGAGCTCTTTAGATCTGAGCCTGTCTTTAAGACTCCTCAGATTGAACAGATATTGTGACAATATTTTTAAATTATACATTAGACGATCGCGAGACACACTGGTCTAGAAACATACAGTTCTGTCAAATCACGTGTCCACAGCCAGAGACTAAAGTTATTTTTGTCTCCTAACATTCACAGCAAGAACACGTCTTCCTACCACAACTACAACAAACTTTTCTGTTCTTTCTCCATGTGCATAACATCAAACAGAATTTCCATGAAGAACTTCTTTCCAAGAACTTCCCATCTGTGGAATACAATATCACAGGACTGCTTCCCTACAGACTACAACATGATCATTTTACTAATCGAATGTCAACAAATACTTGTCATAAACTGTCTTTATTAGTCATCAAATTTTGTTCACTCGATTCATCATTTTCAATCCTCTCATAATATTCTTCATCATTCAACTGACAATCTATCTATATATCATTAATCCTTATCCTTGAGTTGCTTTTAGCCTTGATAAGTGGTGACTCATTAGTGAAAAAAAATAAAATATATATATATATATATAAAGTAAATAAAAAAAAAATAGAGTTACCTTTCTGGATCTGCAAATCGTTTTGAAAATTTGATCCTCTCATAATATTCTGCATCATTCAACTGACAATCTATCTATATATCATTAATCCTTATCCTTGAGTTGCTTTTAGCCTTGATAAGTGGTGACTCATTAGTAAAATATATATATATATATATATATATATATATATATAAGTAAATAAAAAAAATTAGAGTTACTTTTCTGGATCTGCAAATCGTTTTGAAAATTTGGAGAAAAGTGTTGAAAGTTTGGATAGGTATAGAGGCGAAGAGACAGGGTTATTGTTTGTGTACTTTCTAAATGGTCATGTTTTTTTGTTTTTTTTTACACTAAATCAAAAGTTTGTGTGATAAAGTTTTTCTTTTCTTTCATAGGTTTACGTACCGGTGATGCCCCTGAAGTAGCTCAAATGATGAGGGATAAATATGATACCGAACTCGAACTGGCTAAAGCTCTCATGCAACAAGAATTTGATGAATCTCTCGAGGGAGAACAGGTAATAATTTGCTTATTTATCTTTATAATCTTGCAGTTTTAAAAAAATTATTGGTTATTACTCGTAGTAAGGCTCTTGCTTTCCTGACCTTTGCGCTGGGATCAAAGTGGATGGAATCTCGAGGGGTTGAATCTTTCTCTTATTAGAATCTGATTGCATTCTTCAAGCATCAGCTTAAGGTCAAAATCATGTGATAAAAAAGGATTACATTTTTGGAATTCAGCGAAAAGTAGATACAGGTTACAAGCTTGTATCTATGAAAAGATGTCAAGTATTGGTTCCCTGCCTGGTGCATGACGCATGTGGTTCCTGGTGCTGTCGAACCCCAGCCCGGGTGAGTTAGGTTCTTAGCTAGTAGAGTGCATGAGTCTTGTTTCCTTTTTAATTTTTTGGTAATAGACCTCCTCCAAGTTGTCCACAACCCACATTTATCCCCCCCCCCCAATAATTGTACTTATCTTGGAAGGACACTATCCACTCAACCCAAACACTATTTGTACTTCATTTTCTCACACTTAAGTCCCACCTAGAGATCAACCTGCTTGTTTTCAAAACAATGGGCGGTCTATTCTTTCGAAAGGGTTTAGAGAGTTTTACTCACCATATTTTTTTTGTTGCCCCACTCTCCACTTCCAATGAATGTGTGCATATATATATATATATATATATATATATATATATATATATATATATATATATGATAAAAATTATGGAAATAATATTCCAACATGATGAAAAAGGAAAAACCAAAATTATTTATATATTAATCAACGTTTCGTTTTTATTTCAACACTTCCTCAGGATGATTGATTTGAAGATATAACATACAAGTACAACAAGTACAATATTTGAAAATATTTGTGACGTGAAAAGAATGTTTCGGTTCTTTTTTTTTTTTTTTTTTTTTTTTTTTTTCAAACGTTGCTAGAATTCAAAATGTGTGATGTGTTTATGGAATGCAATGAGTGTTTTTTTAATTTTTTTTTTTATTATTATTTTATTATTGATATTATTTGCAAAGTTTTGTTATGAATGTGGTGTAAAATAGCTAACGTGGATCTAAATTCATCAGCAAACTTATACTTACCAAACAGAACTTGAATTTAGATCCAGGTAAGCTATGTTCCGACATAAAGTATGAGTGTTCATTTCATCTCTTAGATCCTATTATAATTTCTATATATAAAGTTAACGCTGAAAAAAATTATAATTATAAAATAATATATATTGATAATTATAAATATATATTGATAATTATAAATACATATTGATAATTTAAATAACATATTTAACATAATTTTTACTAAACCATCAAATATATATAATATATGTATAATATATATATATATAATATATATAATATTTATATATAATCAATAAGAATAAACATTTCTATATATAAAGTTAATGCTGAAAAAAGTTATAATTATAAAATAATATATATTGATAATTATAAATATATATTGATAATTTAAATAACATATTTAACATAATTTTTACTAAACCATCAAATATATATAATATATGTATAATATATATATAATATTTATATATAATATATATAATCAATAAGAATAAAAATTTCTATATTTAAAGTTAATGCTGAAAAAATTATAATTATAAAATAATTTATATTGATAATTATAAATATATATTGATAACAATAAATATTGATCCTATTATAATTTCTGTATATAAAATTAACGCTGATTTAATGAGAAAAGTAAATTTTATTAATTTAAAAAAAAATATTGAATGTGCCATATGGATAGTTCTGAAACTCAAACTGTCTATTTGAATCCATTGCAGTAAAATTAAATTCTAGAACAACAGTTTTGCACCACTTTTATGTTCTCTAAAGATATAATGCTATGTAACCTCATGTCTAGAATCCTTATTCCAAATTTGATCAAAATCCATTATATGATTTTGATTTTAAAAAAATGTCTAAAATTTAAAGCTTAAGCTTAAGTGGTCTTGAGAAGAAATTAAAATTCAGGGAATCTTGCTTAATTAGTGTCGAATGACTATGGATCAAATTCAATGCAAATCTGAAATATTTTAATGTTCAAATGAGAAGTTGCGTCCATATTATGCCCCCTAAAAACCTTGTAAAATACTCCAAAGAAATTGAAATTTTTGGAATATTTATTAATTGATGTCTAATATCTATTGTTAAAATTTCACAAAAATCGGAGGTATCTAAATTCTACACAAAGGGTTTCCACCGCCTCTTTTAGCCATTTGGATGAAATTAAATTAAACTAAATATAACCCACATTATCTACCCTTACACCTCGAAGCTGTGTTTGAAAATTCATAATGATCGGTTAATTAGTTCAGGAGTGAATCCTGTACATACAAATATATAAACACCTAACTTTATAAAGGTATGTATATATATATATATATATATATATATATATATATATATATATATATATAATAGTACTTGTATGGTTGTTGTTTCCTAGATGTAAATTCAATGAAATTCCAGTGTTTATAAGATAGTGATCAATAACAGGTAAAGCTGTATTATGGTATAGTTTTTTTATTTATACGAACATTATGGGCTGCATATTGAAACATGTATGCACATATGTAGCCAATAAGTCTTGTATCAATAAAATAAAAATATGCTATATATGTATATAAACATTCATTTAAAAATAAATATTTTTAATTATTATCCACACACATATGTTTCATTATTACAGAATCCTCAGTATGGAGATATTATCATTATTATATATATATATATATATACTAGCTGGCTTCGCCCGCTAGCTCTTGCTTCACATATGTATTAAATAAGGTATACATTTCATTGAAATTGGACCTATTTAATATAATCAAAATTTGCTGAAATTTTGGGAATAGACATCATTTTTGGTTATTTACTTATAGTTTAAATTTCATTTGAATCAAAGAGAAAACAGTTTTTGTTTGGGGGAGGGGAGACCACCAGTGTTGGAGTGATAGATTTCTTATATAGCCTATGACCTTTACTGAGAGGTCGGTAGTCCACATGCCAATTTTCAAGCAATTCTGTTCAGCGATTTCGGTGAACATAAGACACAAAGATCAGGCGGACACATACACTCACACACAGTTACTATTTTATATATATATATATATATATATATATATATATATATATATATATATATATATTATTTATAAATAAATATTAATTATTTATTACCTACAGACATCGATGTTTCATGCTCACGCAATTTTCAGTGCAGGAAGTTAATTTCCGACGGTCGGCGGGCGCAGACTCTGATCACAAATCACCACTGATTCGCAGTCAAGAGCCTTTCCCGTTGGCCACCACAAATTAACTTGGAATTTAGGAGGAATTTAACTTTGTAAATGCCAAGTCGGCGGGTATTTACAACGAGCAGCCAATAGTGATCAACAACAACAAACTGTGTTGGATCTAGCAATGAAGCTAGTAGTACTGCTTGTTATTAAACTCTCTCAGAGTAAAGGAGGCTTTTAATAATATTTATAAATAAATATTAATTATTTATTACCTACAGACATCGATGTTTCATGCTTACGCAATCTTCAGTACAGGAAGTTAATTTCCGACGGTCGCGAACTTCGATCACAAATCACCACTGATTCGCAGTCAAGAACCTTTCCCGTTGGCCACGACAAATTAGCTTGGAATTTAGGAGGAATTTAACTTTGTAAATACCAAGTCGGCTGGTATATATATATATATATATATATATATATAATGTGTGTGTGTGGGGGAAAATATGTTTGTGCATATATTTTTTATTTTTTCATAGACCAACTTTTTCAAGGTAAAAGCTCGATGATTGCTAACATATAACAACAGAGCATATATAAATAAACAATATTAAGCTAAATTACAGTGATGATGATTTTAATTATTTTACTGTTTTTTCCAATTCAAAACTTTGCTACATTTTTTACGGACCGTTTCGCTCATAGCAGAACAACCAAAATTAGTATATAAATTCCGGATAATTCGATTATAATCTCCTAGAAAATGTAATCAATATGAGTTGTTTGTTTTTTGGTGTTTCTTTGCTACCTTACAATGTTTTTTTTTTTCTGAGAGCAAACTTTGATTTCCCGATTCTGAATTTTAATTTGGTTTCAAAATACTTTTTTTTTTTTCTTGAGGGGAGGGGGAACCATTCTTGAAAATGTCTGCATTTGTATTATAATAATTTCAACCATCTTATTTTCTTTCTCTCTTTTCTTTACATTTTGACAATGATGTTGATGTATCTATATGTTGGGGATTTTATAAAATCTTTTGGTGCTTATATAGATGAGGGCACATATGAAAAACGCAGTTACACAGGGAAAATCGAAGTTCCAAGAAAATTAACCGGAATACTCTTTGATATACTTATGTATCAGACAAAAATAGGGTATATACACCAAAAATTAGCAAAAATTATTGAGTAGAATTTTAATTAAAAGTAAGAAATCAGTCTTACTGTATTTTACGGGTTCGCCATTGATTCGAGCGAAAAACACATACATCAGGAAAACATAGCTCAGTCTGTGATATTAACAAGTAATAAATCAATGACAGTCGGCAAAATATGATAAAACTGATTTTTTTTATTAACATTCTACTCGATAATTTTTCCTAATTTTTGGCGAGAATACTTATTTTTGGCTGATATGTAAGTATAAACAATAGATTTTCATATGTACCCTCATCTATATAAGTACCAAACTTTTAAATATAAAACTGCCTCAAAAATTTAATATCTTTTTAAACTTTTTTTCTTTTTTTCCAGTCTCGATTGCAAGAGAAAGACCATAAAATGGCGCAAGAAAAGGAATATTTTGGGCAAGAAATGGAGAAACTACGATCAAACTATGAAGAGAGAATTGCTCATCTGGAGTATTGTAAGTAGCGAGAAAATGTTTTTTATTAAGAATAGGTGAATGTATTAACAGTAATACAACTTATATTATTGGGATTATTCGGATTGCTGTTCTCATCTCTGATTCTATTCTCGCAACATTTTGGCTGATTCAACCTCCAACCTTCTTTAGGTGCGTCTTGTCAAACTTGGGAATCTTTATAGGATTTTGAACGGAACCCTTTATTTAATTAACGGAGGTGACTTGTTCTCGTTCTGTCAGCCATTATTGGGTAGAACTTTTAAATAATTTTTAATTGTATTCTTAAAATATCGCTTGCATTAGAGTTTGAACTTTCAACCTCCAGAACTGATTATTACTTAGCTCTTTTATCCGTTGCACCACGGGTTCATGTTTTTTTGTTAATGGTATTGATTGATTAAAAAAAAAAAAATTTGTTTCTAAATATTTAGTTTAATCATTCTTCTAATGAACCGTTTCTAACAAATTGTCAAATATCAGCTTAAAAATATTAAAAAGGCTAAAATAATCACTGATAGTTAAAAGTTTTAAGAGAAATGGTGATGTACTAGTGATGGGACGATTCCAATATTTTCACGATTCCAATACAATTACCAATTCTCTTCTAAATTCCGTTACAATTACTGATTCCGATTCTAAAATCACCTCATGAAATTCTACCTTTTTAAGGTAGAATTTCATTTTGGGGGAGAAGATTTAGCAGAGAGTCCTCATCTACTTTTAAATGTAGATATAATTTTCTTTTCAATTTGAAAACCTTCTTAATGTTTTCTGTTTATGTATCGTATCCGAGATTCTGATAAACTCACTGTAAGATTTCCATGTATATTTTTCACTTGTGTCATTTTTTGTTATTTTTCCACCTGTGCCATTTTTACGTGTACTATTTTTACCGGACCATTTTTTTCCAATGCCATTTTTTTACATCAGTCTGTTATTATTATCTATAAATTTTAGTTTTATTGTAGTTTAAAATCAATAAATATTTATCATTAGTACCAATAATGGAAAATTTAGTTTTAAAAAAATGTAAAAGAATCGTTTTTGGAATCAGAAATTAGGTTAAAATTTTTCCGATTCTGAAAATGATTCCGATACTCCCAAAAGTTTTTATTTTTTTTATTTCCGATTAATCGTTCCAACACCAGTATAGAGTTTAGTACTTTTAAAAAATCTAACCGAATCAGAGTTTAAAAAAAAAAAAAAAAAAAAAAAGAAAAAATAAACTTCTTTGTCCCTCCAAAGTACTAAAGTGGACAAAAATGGCAACTTTTTGCAAATATATCTTATTTTCCTTAGTTTTTGCACAAAATCAACAAAAAAAATGTAATATTTGTTTAAATTATTCAAGTCATAGTAATTGCAGAGGCAGATAACTCGTTCTTTACATTGGTTTTCAAAATCACAATCTGCAAGGACCCGTTGCACAACAAATACAATTGCTAAGTAATAATCAGTTCTAAGACACAGTCTTCTGTAGGTCGAAGGTTCAATCCTCAGTACAGGCGATACTAAAAAACAGTTACAAATTACTTATGACTTCTACCTTGTCATGACTGATTGAACAAGAAAAAACCTATTCCCGTGGATTAAATAAAAGGTTCCATTTGAAATTCCGTACAGGTTCTCAAGTTCGACAAGATGCACCTGGAGAAGGTCTGAGGTTACATCAATCGAAATGTTGTGAGAATAACATCCAAAATGAGAATAGTAGTCCGAATAATCCAAATGATACAAATCATCAACCATCATCTAAAAAATTCCGAAACATATCTATTTTATAAAGTCAACAAAACTTTTTTGATCTCCGTTTACATTATTCAAGTTGTAGTGATCGCAGGGGGAGATAACTAGTGCTTTACTTGCGTTTTCATAATCACAATTGAATAAACATTATCTCTTCCCTGTTAAAGTTCATCTTGTACCATACTGTGAGAAAGACTAAAGTTATTTTTGTCTCGTAAATACAGTTAACTTTTTATATCTGTCAATCATTCCACAAATTTGGTGAAAAGATTTGAAATTATGGAAGACAGGCTGGGAATTAGAGGAGATCTGCACACTCTGAATGTCCATTTTGTTTTTGTTGTTTTTTTTTTTTGTTTTTTTTTTTTGTATTTATACTGAATGAAAAATTTTGTAATAAAGTTTGTTTTTCTTTTCTCTCTTGTAGGTTTAAGTACCAGTGAGTCCCCTAGAACACCCCAAATGATGGCCAGTAATCCAGAACTGGAGCGGGTGAAGGCTGTCATGCAGGAAAAGTTTGACGAAACTCTCAAGGAAGAACAGGTGATAATTCGCTTACTTGTCCTTATCTTTCTCAGTCTCTCCTGAACACTAGCCCAGTCTAATAATATTCCTACAAGCAATTATTTTTGAAAACTAGATTTTATAATTATGGATGACCGAAATAATCTATACTCTTTCTCCATCTCTCCTGAACACTAGCCCAGTCTAATAATACCTGAACAAGAATTTATTTATGTAAATTAGACTTCTATAGTTATGGATGGCCCAAATAACCTATAATCTTTCTCCATCTCTCCTGAACATTAGTCCAGTCTGATAATACCTGAACAATCATTTATTTATAAAAATCAGACTTTATAATTATGGAAAGCCCAAATAACATAATCTTTCTGTCTCTCCTGAACATTAGCCCAGTCTGAGAATACCTGAACAAGCACTCTATTCTACTCTCTATTCTACTCTCTCTCTCTCTCTATTTTATTCTCTCTCTCTCTCTCTCTATTTTACTCTATCACTCTTTATCTTTTATTCTCTCTATTTTGATATCTTTCACTCTTTCTCTCTCTCTCTCTCTCTCTCTCTTGTTTGCAATCTTGCTTGCTTGTCCCCCCTACACAATTGATGATGTCATAAATGATAACATCACAAAATGATGATGTCATAAATGATGATGTCACAAAAAAGAATGACATCATTCATTAAAACGGATAGGGGATAACCATGCACAGTGCATGACATCACAAAAAGAAAAATGTCATAAAATGATGTCATTCATTAAAGCAGAAATGGGGATAACATTTTATCAAAACGAGTGACTGATGACCCGAAGAGTCATAGGACGCCTACTATACGACATCTAGACCCCTGGGGATCTAGATGTTTGTATGTTCTGTTTATCAGTTGAATACCAAGCATTTCAAAGTTGTCAGTTGATATTGTTAAAACATGTCAGATAAATTTGGGTCACAGATAGGACTAACAATTAAAAAACAACAATAAAATATTTCTTTTTCTTTTTCTTTTTTTTTTACTTGTATGTCATCTTTAAAATCTACTAAAATAGGGATGCGAGTTCTTCACTTTTTAGCGGAATTCCAACTTTTTTAAATACAGGAAAAGTGGATTACAGTTTGAATCGCTAGAGCCTCCTGGATGTGAGTCTTTAGTTTTTTGATCAAAATCCGCTTTTTTTTATATATAATACGATTTATCAATAGACAGGCCTGTTCCGTCTTTTCAAGACTCATCACTATAGATTTAAATAACCGACCTATATAAACAGGGATGTGAGGTCTCCATTTCTTTTTTAAAATTCAGAAAAGGCGAATTTCCACTTAAATTGCTGTTTGGTCAAAATTCTCTTTGTTCCACAACTATTTTATGTCATTTGTTCCAAAACTATTTTATTCTATTAGAAAAAACAAAGCAAAAAGAGTCCAATCGTGTGGTAGATTTAGTTTTCGAAATCGTTCTTGTCCGTAAATTAACTGTAAAAAACAGACTTCGAAAATGTTTACTTCTGAAACTTGATTTAAATGCCATTTTAAATCTATATGCTCTTATATATTAAGTTCTATTTTATCATATAAGAAATATTGAGCCCCACCCCCCACCCCCTCTTTGCCAGTATGGATAAAAATTTGTATAGATAGCTCCAAGCAAAATACTTCTAAACGAGTTTTAAAATATATAAATTTTTATATAATTTATACACCTCTCTCTCTCTCTCTCTCTCTCTCTCTCTCTCTCTCTCTCTCTCTCTATATATATATATATATATATATATATATATATATATATATATATAATGTATGAATTAATTAATTAATCAAGTTCAAATATGTTAATAAAATGAACATAAAACCAATATTTTCAAAAGTGTTCAATAACAAGTAGAGCATTTATAAAATTACATAAACAATATTATAGTCTACACCAATTAACCAACGTTTCAATGTTCTTACATCTCTTCAAAGACTGAAGAGATGTGAGAACATCGAAACGTTGGTTTATTGGCGTACGCTATAATATTGTTTATGTAATTATATGTATATATATATATATATATAATTATTATAATTTGACCGTGTGACATTTCTGATACTATGCTTCATCTTTTCTCTCCTTGATCGATGAGGGAATGATTTTTCTAGACTGAGGCAATTTTTATTTGTCCCAATCCAGTGTTCCCATTTTTGGGAAGCTGCATTTTCCCCACATTAAAAACCGATCTTGTGTCTAACTCTGCCCTCGTGGGGAGGCAAGTAAATAGGGACTATAAATGAAGCTAAATTGCGGCAAATAGATGCAGGTGTAAATAACAAATTTAGATGGGATTGGTTAAAAAAAAAATGGTTTCTATTTCTATTTCTAGTTGTAATGGCGATCCCCCCCCTCCCCTTCCCGCACGAGGTAGGGAGTATTTTATTTATCAGAACTTTTCAATATTAAACTGTCTAGAAAATTGAATCTTATTTTAACCGTTTTTGTCTTTCCAGTCTCGAATGCAAGAGCAGCAAGATAAACTCGAAGACTTTCTCTCCAAGCAGACGTCCGAGATGAGAGATCTGCAGAAAAAGTATGATCGAAGCCTGAGTTCCTTGCAGGAAATGGTGGAGAAATGCACCCTTGACGCCACCGATGGTTCGGGTAGAGACATGCAGCTTATAAACCATCTGAAGCAGTTAATAGAAGAAAAGGACAATAAAATGACGGAAGAACGTGAATCTCATCAGCAGGAAATGGAAAAACTCCGAGCACAATATGAAGAAAGGATTGCTAACCTGAAGTACAGTGAGTATTACGTATTAATAACTCGGAGATATTGGTCCTTCCCTTTTTCATAATTACAAAAAAGCAGTTTTTTTTGTTTTTTTTACCAAGAAAAGGCCAAATCGCTTGAGTTTTATGTCTTTATTTTTTTCCCCATTTGGCTCGATTTTATTTCTCTCTCTCTTGCTTTATCTTTCTCTTTTCCTGTTTTTTTCTCTCTTCCTCCTTCCGTCACCTTTTACCTTGCTTCGTCTCCTTTTTCCCTCTTGATGAAAAGGTTAATTTTGCCTTACTTCAAATGTTTCATGTGTAGGTGAAGTAGAAGACTTTTGGTTCATCAATGAATATATTTCTGTCTCCTTTCAACATAAAGTCAATACTTTCAGTATGAAAAAAAATGCATTTTTTTTTTTTATGGAAATCGCTCCAGACAAGGCATGAAGCCACTTGATGTAAAGAGCTAGAAAAGAAACTACTTCAAGGTCAAAAACTAGCCAACGATAAGTGTTAGATGGATAGATTCCGACCCAGAAAACAGAAATTCTTCCACCTTTGTCAGAAACGTCGCTCATGTAATGTGAGGACTAAAGTACAAAATAAGGGGAGCGAGTTACGAGGCTGCCGAAAGTAAACCCACGGTCTACTTTCTACTCTCCTAGATTAACACCCTTCGTTAAATCACCCCCCCACCCTTAAAAAAAAAAAAAGAGATTCTACTTTTTTGGGGTGATTATGAGTGAACACCCTGGCACCCTTGGTTAAAAAATTGGTGTGATGAGGCCATGGTTCCCCAGGTTGAGAAATTCATCGTGATTTCAGATTTTTTTTTAGCATTGGCCACTCACATCTCCCGGCATTGTCCAAGATTTAGTGATTAAAACATAGCAGTCGATACTTTCAGTATATAAAAAAAATACAGTTTCCCACTTTTTTATGCAGTTCTTAGCATTATTGCAAGATCTTTCAAGCTGCACCGGTTGGGCAGTAGGAGACAGACAAAGCAGTGTTGCATCGTATCGTCCTCCTCTTCACATTCGCAAATGGTTGCATCAGTTTTGTAACCCTATCTAGCCATAGCAATATTTGATCACACCATTCCCATCTTCAGGCGCTTGATTGTTTTCTACTGGAGCCAGGGTGCTTCTGAAACAGGAAAGAGGGTCTCAGATGGAGGATTCTCATGTCAGTAGGAGAGGGGGGGGGGATGCATTCTCTAACCGTCTGGTTCACAGCTGTAGTCTGGTCTCTTCCTGAGATATTATTAGGGGTTCGACATTGCTGAGGAAGCTTCTCATTTACTTCATTCGTTGGACCATTGGTTCACGTCCATGAAGGAGATGGCTTTCAGGGCTTGCTTCACTTTTCGACTGGCAAATGAGTTTATCTGCCACATTAGAAAAAGTGGGAGCTCTTTTACTAATCTGGGTGTTTTTTCTTTCATTGTATATATTTCATGTCTGCTTGTATATATAATTTTCATCCCAACACCCCACTGCATATTGTATATATGGGTCTTAAGTAGGTTATCTCTGAATGATACTAGCTAGGTTAGTTTTTTTAAGTTATATTAGACCGGCCTCTGTACCACCCCTTTTTTTTCGGCCTTGTGTCACATTTTTTTGTTTTTTTATGCAAATAAATATAAGGAGATGGCGTTCATCACTGATAGCCTTTGTGATCTCTACTCAGCTGGCAACTTCCCGTCTCACACCTGCAAGATGTAGTGAAGTCATTTTAGTTTTTAATTTTGATTTGTTTACACATTTTAAAACTTAACGTAGACAACCGTTATATTTTTCAAGTTAAACTAAGTTTCTCTCCTTGCTGATTTTTATTTTTATATGATTATTTTTAAATGTTTCACACTAGCAGTAAATTTTTTAATTAAATGTAGCGAACTGTTATTGCCAATAAGACGGTATAGCAATAACAAATAAAAAGTGACTAGTCAGAAGCCATATCTAAAGAACTCTTTAATATTACCCTAGAGTTTGCAGAGATGTACACCGACATATCCAAGGATGAAATCTACATTATCAAAAAGAATAGAAAATGCATTTTAATCAATAATAATGATCAATGGATAAAGACCAGAATAACGATCTCCTTTGATTTGGTAATGGGGGCCCTTGACTCAGCAGAGGCATCAGACCTTGTAGATCTATATTTTCTTGTACACCCTCACAAATATATTTGATAATACTGATATCGACCGATATAGATGGATTGGCGATAATAAGGGACGCTAAAAAATAAACTTAAGATTTAAAACATTAGCTAACATCAAAATAACTAACTTTTTAGATGTCACTCTCAACTTAGATAAAAATACATAGCAGCCATATTAAAAAGATAATGCTAACCCAATATACATAAACCCAAAGTCCAATCCCCTCCATCAATCATAAAACAGATTTCTAGTTTTATCAAACGTAGGCTTAGTAATAACTTTCGTAACAAAGTGATATTTAAGAATTTAAGTAACATTTATAACACAACTCTATAAAATAATGGATATGATAATATTGAAATGAAATAAAAGCAACAAGATACCAATGATGATAATAAAAATAGGGGAAACATCATTTGGTTCACCCCACCTTATAATCAAATACTAAAAACTTAACTAAATGTTATCAAAAAACATTTTCCCGTGGCTAATCCTTTACATAAAATATTTAATAAAAATTACGTAAAAATGTCCTACAGTTGTTGTGAAAATTTAGAAATGATAATCAAGCCTACAATAGCAAAATACTAAATGACAGTAATAAAGATATAAAAATGAAATGCATAGAAAAAGTAATAAATATAACAATTATAATAATAATATAAGTTAATAAATTGAGAGTAAAATTGTAACTGCAAAATTTGCACATGCTGTCCTTTACAAAATAACTGCTTAAAGGCATTGTTTACTAAGCAATAATATTTACACATGAAAAGATGGATAACAAAAAATACTACATAGAAGAAACTGCCCTAAAATTTAAAATGGGGTATTACAATCATAAAAGCAAATTTAAGACATCAAGAGATTAGTAGTAATATGAAAATATATTTATGGCAAATAAGCTACACAGAAACATATGTTTCAGTCCTGGGAGAATCATCACGCTGATAATGTGGGTGTATTTTTTGCAATTGCAGTTGTTTGAAAAGTTTGTGTCGATTTTGAGTAGTTTATGTTTCGATGTGTTAGGACATGTCAGATTATTGACAGATATAGTAATTCACATTTCCGGTTAGAGCATACTTCAAGCTATCTCTTGAGAAAGAAAGTTAAAAATTATTTAACTTGTGCTAATTTTGGAACCATGTAAGATGGAAGATTGTAAGCCCCATTTTAGGCACTTGATGCTTTTCTATTTTCATAAAGGCAAAAATGCCTCGCAAACAACAAAAAATATATATGTGCAGTGTACGGTGCAGATGCTTTAGCCGAGAGAATTGTACAGAAGTAATTCTCAAAGTTTAAAGCTGGAGATTTTAGCCTTAATGATGAAGAACGCTCAGGCAGATCACCCTCTATAGATGACAACAAAATCAAGACATTAATTTAGAATAAGCCACATTACACAACATGATAACTAGCAGAAAAGCCCTAACATATCAAAATTCACAATTCATAATCATTTGATTAAATATTGAATGGTATTTTCTTTCATTTTTTTTCATTTTCTTTCAAATTCAACACAAACTTTTGGGACAATATAATACAGGCTGGTTGCTAGAAAAGCGGAGAATTTGAGGTTGTAAATTTTATTGTTTAAATTTTATTGTGTCTGGCTTATTCACTTCTTTGATTTGCACAGATGACGTGTTGAGCATCTGTGAGTGTATTATAACATTAGTCCTTGAAAAAAACTTCATAAAAGTTATTCTTTGTAAAAATAAATTACTGTTAAACAAATTTCTCGCTTTTCTAGCGACCATGCTGTATATCCAAGTAATGTTTACAATAGCTAACTAACCAATCAGATTTGTTGCTTTTATTTCCCCTCCCAGGTTACTTGTTTCAATCAGCCAATGGGTGTCAAGCCCTTTGTTTGATATGGGTTTTGGTACAACCCACTTTTATGTGGATCACATTAACAAAGGTGACCTTACTCTGACATGTGGGAACTAAAATAATTTATTTGTTGTATTTTTTGTTACCTATCGCCATTTTAGGCTCATTTTTGTGTTACAATGTTTTTATTTATTTAGTTTTATTTAGTTTTTATTAATTATCCTAAAGTAAAGTTTATTCTGTGTCTACAGTTGGTTGCTATTTCGCTTCTATGATTTAGTCATTTTTTGGCATCTTTAAAATATATATCTAGTTTCTCACTCAAGCATAAGTTACATAGGCTGTCTAAATAACTGCATGTCCTGGCCCATCTTAATATTTTCCATTAGACTATAAGCGACCGTCATCTTTCTTTGAGATACCAGCAATGGTTGGGTAATGATTTCTTGAATATGTATTTTCTGTTGTTGTATGTGGTTTTGTAATAATAATACCTTGTTTTATATTCATGGGCAGTTTCTCCTATATATTATTTTTTGTTATATACATTAAATTGAATAGTATAAAATGTAATAGTTAAAAACAAAAAGAGTAATATGGTGTTATGGGATTGGGGCAAGACACATAGGCTTTTTTATTCAGTCTTGAGCAACTCCAGGTCTTTCTTCTAATATATAGATATTAGCATCTGCTGAATACTGTTTTCATTTTTAATAGCTTGATAATTGTTAATATAAATATATTTTTTGTATTGGTTTATTTGTATGTATTGGTTTATTTGATTAAAAAAAAAAAAAAAATTTTTTTTAAATTTATTATTAGGTGAGTTGAGGTCATCTCTTCCCGGTGATTTTGAGACAATTAAGTGTGAATTGGATGCTGCCCACCAGGCTGAATTAAATCTAGTTACGGATAACCTCAGCACAAAATACGTCAACATGATTAAAGATCTGAAAAAACAACACCAAATCCAAATCAAAGAACTTGAAACTGAAAACAAGGTAAGAATATGATATATATATATATATATATATATATATATATATATATGTGTGTGTGTGTTTTCGTGCACGTCTACTACAGGCGTTCCCAACCCTGGAGTTGAAATTTATTTTCTTGTAATCATGAAACCATAAAGATAACAAGATTACATAGTAGACTGTACATAAACATAGTTACAAACCAACGAACTCGGCTGAAGACGTAACATCCTTCGTGGAGCTAATTATCTAATTATGATAAGAATTATCCACTCTTACCTGAAAAGGTATAAATTTAAAACAGAAATGGATAAAGTAATCACTTAAAATGCAACTACACAACTGGATTATTTCCCTTTTTCACTACATGTTTTTCATCGAACTAAAGATACTGGCCAGGTTTCACTTCCATACATCATCACACTGCATACACATGCCTTATAGATCTTGGAATTAATTCCTCCTAGTTTTTTCAAAAATTATTTACGATATTTTAAGCCTGAAATTAGCGACCACCTTCAAAAAGAAAATCAACGCCATTTTGATTTTCTCATGTTTGGATCAGTGAAATTAATGATAACAAATTCAAAGATAATAAATCTTACAATCAGTTTCCACACTTTATAATTATACAGGTCGGTAGAAAATTAAATTTCAATGCATTTGGTAAAAGTTATTTGTTGTGTATATATATATATATATATATATATATATATATATTATTATTATTATTATTTTTTCTCAGCTATTAATTATACTGCCAGATGACCAAATTATCAAAAACATTATTTTATCCTTTAATTTTCAGATATACTTAGACCGATTGCAGACGGAATCTGCAGAGAAAAAGGACGCATGTGTACAAGTAAGTATTAATTATGTAATTATGCATAATTCGTCAGAAATTTTAAAGTATGGACAAAGGATGCCAAAACCTCTAATGTACTGAACAGATATGGCCAATGGCACAATTTTATTTGAAAATATTTTTACTATTAGCATAAAAGTAAAATTCTGAATTTGCTTAACTATGTAAAACACTCTCAAATTGTTTTTTCTGAATAATTCAACATTAACAAAAACATATATCAAAGTAGAAATTACAAAATTACCGTAATTTTTATTAAGAAGTTTTTCTTTTTAATTAATTGGTGCTCTAAACGTTTTTTAGTGCACTAATTTCAGATACTGTGTTAGTTATTATTTTACTCCCTAGGATTTCTCACAAGAGTCATTACCGGTGATCTCTTGCTGTTTAAAACAGATGGTTTTTCCCTAGAGTCTGAGTGACAGCATGTCTTCCTAGGTTTCCAGTACCTTCCACTTGTTTTTATCATCATTCTAACTCATTTGGTGTACTCACATATCAGTGGTTTACTAGTGATTTCTTGCTGGTTAAAAAAAAGGTGGGTTTTCCCTGGAGTCAGAGTGACAGCCAGCCACCCCAGGTTTCCAGTACTTTCTTCTACTTTTAACTCACTTGGTGTACTCACACACCAGCCATTTACCAGTGATATCTTGCTGCTAACAGTCAGTGGTTTTACCTTAAATTTGATAAGCCTCCTCAAGGATATATCCTTCCAGTCAAGGTCCGGATGGTGCTATCTTTCCTCGATTTTTCCATCCTCTTTCAGACCCTCCACAGCCACTTTCCGTGATATCAACCGATGCTGGTACAACTGTACTTTTTTTTTTTTTTCAGATTATAGTATATTTTACTTATTTATCCAAGTCGTCTTCTCGGCACCCTTGGGTTTCTCTTAAGATGTTCTATCTCTTTTTAGTTGATGATTTTGTCCCAGTGCCATTTCATTTTAACTTAACCTGTAGATTGTCAGTGTCACCTGAGTATATAGTTTGGTTTCCACACTCAAGGATTTTTCTTAATGTTTTCATTCATGTGTTTTCTATGGTGTTAATTCCCCCTTTGATCCCAATATTTTTAGTGTAAATAAATTGTTTGCTTATTGAAAAGCTATTGAATGTTTATTTTTATTTAATATAAGAGGGTGAAACCTGATATTTTTTTTTTGGGGGGGGGGGGGGTCAACGTTAAAATTGTTTTCTTTATGTCTAAATCCATCATGGATATATTGGGTTTTGTGGTAAATCTAGTATAGTACTTATCACGTTTTGCGACAAAACCGATTTTCAAAAGCAAAAAAAGTGGGGAAAATATCACAAAATGTAAAAAATGATTATGTTGTGTGGTAGAATGATAAAATTTAAAATCTTTGATAGTGTTACTCAAATATTTTTAAAATGTCATTTATCGCATTTTGTATTTGAGCTCTTCATATATATATATATGTATATATATTTGAAAAGTTCAAGTTAAAGAACTAAATCAATTGCGATATTCACAGGAGATTGCATGATAAAAAATTTATTAATTAAAAAATAAGATAGTATGAATCCTCAGGATACATTAAATACTGCAAATAAAAATAAGCTCAATGGTTAACATGTTATGTCAAGCAGAGCTTTCATATTATAATTAAGTCGATTACAAAATTTATAACATAATTAGTATTTTATAATCGATATTATTTTCATTTTTCGTTTTCTTGTCGCACGCTTGAGGTTAGACATTTCGTGAATGACTTCCAACTTTTCCTGTCGGTTGCCATTTCACTTGTGTCGCCCGCCACGATTGGGTAGTCATCAACTGATCCCCTCCATGTCTTAAGCAGCTTACCACGTGACCTTGGGTAATCAACGTCAATGTGGTACACACTTTAGAGCGTTTCAGATGACTGGCGGCGGGCAATGTGGCTATGCTAGTTGAGACGTTGTGCAACATACTTTCGAGGCGAGTAGAGTGAAATCAGAATTTATTTCCATCCAATTCGCTGCAGCCAGGATTGTGTCGTTTTGACGTTTCATTGTTGACCATATTTCACAGCCATACAAGAGTACAGGTCAAACATGTGTATTGTATGCTGCCACTCTTGCATACAATGAGATCCCTGTGTTTGTAAAATTTTTGACAGTTGCCTGAAGATTCTCCATGTGGCAGATATACGTCGTCTTATATTTGTGTCAGTTCGCCCACTGGAATTAATGGTGTTACCTAGGTAGGTGAATTTATTGACTTTTTCGACACCTGCACAATTTCTCTTTCCATATGAGTTGGATTTTGACAGGTACTGCAAATGCATGATGATAAAATATTAATTATGTCATAAATTGCATATTTATTTTAAGCGTTATCCATAGACGTTTCACCATTGAAAATGTTTTGACCGAAAAGTGCTTCGGGTTCTAGTTTTCTAGCTTTTAGTAGTTTTTTTTAGTTTTTTTACTATTATTACCTTTTTTAGATTTTAGTCGAATGGTGGTTTGACTATTAAATATATAGGAAAACAAAGTTTATTTTATTTATTTATTTTTTTTTCCCTCGTTCTCTTTCCCTCTTTACTATGTAATGTTGTCTCCCAATTCACTATGACTCCGTTTATTCTTTTTAAAACCTTTATTTATTTATATAAATATATATATATATATATATATATATATATAGTGCATATCTTGTGTCAGCAGAAAAAGCAACCAAAGTGCTCAATTGTAAAAACAAGAGCAGAATGTGTTTCTCATCGTTTGATTTGCTGACAGGTTTTTAAAAAACGCAGCTAATACATCAAAGTGATTGTTGGCCGTTCAAAAGAAAAAAGTTAAATGGCCGACGATTGATCTGATTCATTAACATTGTTTGTTTTTAAACCATCAGAGACAAGAAATCCGGGTACATTTCAATGGATTCTTAACTGTATAGTATGTAAATAAAAACATATGTATATGCATGTGCAAATATCATTCATTTTATTTCTATGTTCATCACAATTGTCTACTCAGCTCCAGCCCCTGTCCCATCGCCACAATGATGCATCTCTGTGCTTGTTTTACAAGCACTTCCACAGAATGTTCTCCGATGAACTTATTGCACTTATACCCCCCTCAACATAAATACACCTCTTCCCTCGAGAAACCTGTCTTGCAGCAAAATCCCACCGCTTTCACTATAGAAGTCCCAAGATGCCGGAAAACTTTTTAATCTAATAACTTCTTTCCTCAGATTGTTTTCCTGTGGAATTATCTCCCTGCTCCCTGTTTTCACAACACTACCAACATGCAGAAATTTAAATGTAATGTGAACAAATATCTTGCTGCACAACTCCTCACTTACGATGCCCTCTATAAATCTGGCTCTTAGTCACAGTAGCCCCTTAAGTCTCAGTGGCAATGTGCCTTCTTTGGGGTGAATAAAAGTAACAAAAATAAAAATTTAAAAAAACAATTGCCTAAATCTTGTTCCTATTTACTTGCCACCCCACGAGGGCACAGTTAAAAGCGGTCGGTTTTTAATGTGAGGAAATCCAGCTCTCCAAAAAGGGGCCCTCTGGATTGGGACAAAAATTAAAATTGCATTTATCTAGAAGGATTTCTCCTTCACTGACAAGGACAAAAAAAGATGAAGTGTAGTATCACAACAGATACTACACTTTGCTCTTTTTAACAAAAGTCTCCAAAATGTTGTTGGATATCTTCTTTCTGTTCTGCATCCCTTTATCATATCTTCATCACTAACTTCTATTTGAATTCCTTTTTCCTATTCCTCCTTTCGTTTATTTGGTCTTGTTGAAATTACAACACCTGACCATGTCCTAATAAAATCACATACAGGTGTGATTTAAAAAAAAAAATTGTTTCTCTCTACCTGAAAGCTCGATTCTCCTCATGCCATCTTGCATTTTATCTAGATCATCCTGAGTGTTGTCCAGTGTCCACTTAGGGTTACACTCGTAATTGTTTTGTCTCCTTTATCAGGTGGACATATTGTCACCTGCTGGCCAAAGCTCCTCGCCTATGATCAGTTCATGGTCATCACCTCTTTCATCAGCGGAACATGACCGCACTACGACACCTGTTGAGCTGATGACCACACGGTCCTTTGCTGATGTTGCTAGGGCTTCGGAAATGGCGCCTAGCCTCACAACTGCTGGTATAACCCCTACGAATCCAGGAACCAACAGAAAGAAATCTAGGAGAAAGGGCAAAAAGTCTGCTCAGGTGAGGAGGTTTTAATGGTTGCCTTTTGGTGTTGGTTTTGCGGCATGGTTATTAAGATGTGTCCATCAAATCTGCGCATTTGGCAAAACAAAATGCTATTTCAAACTTAATCATGACAGACCAAAGAAAATGCTATTTCATTTTTAAGCATGACAGACCAAAGAAAATGCTATTTCAAACTTAAACATTACAGACTGACTGACTGACTGACTGACTGACTGACAGCTTCTTATTGAGACATGTGGAAGCATCTAAAAATCTTACTTCAAACTTAAATGTGACAGACCAAAGAAAATGCTATTTCATTTTTAAGCATGACAGACCAAAGAAAATGCTATTTTAAACTTTAGCATGACAGACCAAAGAAACGGATATTTTAAACTTAAGCATGACAGAGTAAAAAATATACTATTTAAAACTGAAAAATGACAAACCAAAGAAAATGCTATTTTAAACTTAATCATCACAAACCAAAGAAAATGCTATTTTACTATTTCAAACTTAATCATGACAAACCAAATGCTATTTGAAACTTATCGAATGATGGATGTAGAGATGTGTGGATGCATCTAAAAAAAACAATTTTTTCTTTTTTTTAAATTGCCTCTGCTTTTAATTGTTTTGTTGGCGCTCGGTTGCCCCCCCCCCTCCAAATTTTCATTAATCAGAACTTTTTTTAAAGATACGTGGAAGCATCTAAAAATGCTATTTTAAACTTAATTATGACAGACCAAATAAAATGCTATTTCAAACTTAATCATGACACACCATCAGACGTACATAGTCTCTGATTGAGAAGCTTGGATGTATTTAAAAATATGCATCCGTTCAATCTGCGTTTTATTTCAAACTTAATCACAGCAGACAAAAGGACGGATGTACAACCTGAATGATGGACGTAGAGATGTGTGGACGCATGTAAACAAAGCAATTTTTATTTTTTAATTGCTTCTGCTTTTAATTGTTTCAATAACCGCTGGCGGCACTCGTTTGACCCCCTCTTTTTTTTAAGTTGTAATTTTGCTTGAAGCATTGTGTGTTGTATATATATATATATATATATATATATATATATATATATATATAAAATTATTTCACTTTTGCATCCGTCTTTTCTTTCTTTCAATCCCATTTATATCCGATTCTCTCTCTCTCTCTCTCTCTCTCTCTATATATATATATATATATATATATATATATATATATATATATTAGAGAGAGGGAGAGATAATTGGATATAAATGGGATTGAAAGCAAGAAAAGATGGATGCAAAAGTTAAATTACTTTTTATTATTATGATGATTTTTTTTATTACAAATCTTACTTGCCTTCATAGTCACTAGATGGTGGGTATGTATAACATAATATTTTTGGAAATGTTTTTAAAGTTCAATGTATTACTATCTAGTAAACATCAAATTTTCAGATTATCAAGAAAAATGTTTGGGGGTGAAATAGTACGGTAGACTTAAATCTGAAGTCTAGATAGGGCAAGTACTCGAGGAGAATGGAAAACTCTGAACTAACACTGTCTATCCCAACTATGTGGTAAATACTCTTACATAAGCAGGGATGTAAGGTCTCCGCTTTTTAGCAGAATTCAGCTTCTTTTTTTTTTTTATCCCGAAAAAGCAGATTTCCACTTTAATCGCTAAAGCCTCCCTTGGTTCTCCACTTTTTAGTCAAAATCCACTTTTGTTTAAAAAAATTAGAAAATGCTGATTTCTGCCAAATCTCGAGACTTACTTCCTTAATTTCTTGCTGAATTTTATTTCTCTCTCTCTCTCTCTCTCTCTCTCTCTCTCTCTCTCTCTCTTTCGCTTTATCTTTCTTTTTTCTTGTTTTTTCTCTCTCTCTCTTTCTCCATCTTGTCTTGTCTTCCTTTTCCCTCTTATGACAGTTCTCTCTGAAAACTGAAAATATTAATTTTGTAGCAGTTTCCTACAAGCCGCCATATTGTTTAAATATAAATGACTTTGCCGTGAAGGCTAAAACTTGAAAGGATTCATGATGGTTAGATAACTTTTGTTTCATCAAGGAATGACTTCCTTTCTCTTTCCCCCTGCATGTGTCTTTCTCTTAAGTTGTTTTAGTTGTTGTTTTTTTTTTGCGGTGCCCTCTCCACACACACTGGCCCCCAGGTTGGGAAATCCATCTCAATTTCAACTTTTTTTTTTTTTTCTATTGGCTACTCACATCTTCGCATAAGGCAATTGCAAACCATTCAAAGTAATTTTCAAAGAAAATAATGAATATCAAAGAAAAATACTGCTGATAAAATCATTTTGAAAATAATAATTACCGATGCCTATAAGAGGATATGCCACTCTGGCTTCAACCTACCAAAGTTATCTAATTCTTGCATGCCACATGACGTCAACTTTGGATTTTATGGCATATCAATCCTTTTTAGGTGATTTGATCCGGGAACACAATTCCTATTGGAAACAATTCATTGAACATAACATGCTATTTTATCCATTGCTAGGGATCATTGTTCATGCCTTTCTCAATTGTATTACAATCGATCAGTCAGGTTGACAATTCGTCTCGGATTCTCCTGACTTGTTCCCTCCAACATCTCTGTCAGATATCGCTGTCGGCGGTTTCTCAAGATGGCATCCAGAGTCTTGTATAAGTTGATCGATGTAGGTGTCAATAGCTCTTCCAACTGATCTTTTGCCACGTAATGGATTCCGTAGATTCTGATTTACTTCTCCATGAGTGAACAGCAAGCTGAAGCCTTCTCTCTCTTAGCGAGATTAAGATAAGAGGAAGATATCTATATAGGCCTTTCTTGGTAAGGTGTTTCCTCCAGCTGATGTCGAATGCAACTTGCAACATCTTTGCATGTTCCGTCTAGTGATGTTTCTTGCTGTTTCATCAGTGTTCAACGTGTTGTGCCATAAAGTAGGACAGATTCCACCGTAAACCTAAAATTTCCTCTTAAGATTGTCAGAGAAGGATAACTTCAAAATGATGTGAAGTCCATCAAAGACACGCATATAGTTATTTAGTTATTATGCTAAGTACATTATTCAGGCAGAGAGAGAGAGAGAGAGTTTACTACTTTCTATTTTTAGATTACATAAAGTAAAACAGATTCTGCCATAGACCTAAAGAGAGCAAGTGACGATTTTAGAAAAAAAAATCTAAAATCGTATGACACTGTAACAGATCTGACTGGATTTTAACTTGACCGATTCTATATTCCGTGTCGCTATCCACATGTGCTCACCAAAATTAATTCTTAGTAATAAGTTTGAATTGTTTGAGCTTATTTTGAAATGGGGAATTGTTCTATTATAAACTTACATGGCAAAATAAACCCGCCTAATAAATATTAAATAAACTAGCAGGGCTATCCGGCGTTACTTGGAGGAGTAGTAAGTAATTTATTTTTTATTGATAACAATTGATTTCCTACTGTTGTCAGACGCGGAGTAAATCTCACGCTAGAAACTGAAACTAATTGAAGTAAAAATTATGCATGTTAAATCTTACTTAAAGAACAAATACGCGAGTAAATTTTTACCACAAAAAAAATATGCGAGATAAGTTTTATTTAAAAAAAAAAAAAAATCCGCTCTCTCTCTCTTTCTTCTAAATCTGTAAATAAAGCATCTGTGTGCCCATAGATTAAATCCTATTTTAGTAACAAAAATACTAAGAACAAGAGGGTTATTTTTGGTGCCTATTAAAAGTAAAAGAAATTCTTTCCTTCATTTTTATTATCAGTTATTAAGATTAAGCCTTCTTCTTTGCTCATAAAAATAAATTTGCATACAGGATTATTGAGGTGAGCCGGACGGACACACATACGTTCATTTATTAAATAAATTATTTGCAAATATTTGTTTCTGTAATCTGCAAATTTTATGCTTAATAGATAATAATCAAGGTGATACCTTTAACAGGCCTGGCACACATGCAAGTAATATCCATGACTGGTGGCCTAAATTGCTATGAAATAGCAATCACTAAGAAAACTTTTACAAAGGGACTATTTAATTAGCACCTATCATCTTGTTGTTGCAATGGTGTCCACTCTGGTCGGGTTGAGTTGCATTCTTCCCTAGCAGGCACCACATCCTAAACTATGGCGGACTATGCATAGTGGTCCTGAGCAAAGTCGCATGAGGTAGTTAACCAATTCTGATTCCACTGTTGAAGACCAACCACTTATGGATCCGAGAGTTAAGCCAAGTTCTTCCTGAAGATTGTCGCCCACCGATACGCTTCCGTCACCCAAGCAGAGAGGTAAGGAAGATTACGTCGCAAATTAATTCGATAATTCTCCCCTTGGGTGACAAGCTGCATGGCCGAACCATCAAAACGGTTGCTGCAACAAGACGGACAACAGAGACTTATGGTTGAGACGTTGGCGGAGAACAGCAAAGGGACATGGTTGGCCTGCCTCCAGCAATACAGGATGAGGCAAAAACAGTCATTGTCAAAGACTTTCGACTTCTGCAGATTGACCCTCCCTCCCTCCCCCATTGGTCATGCCTCACAGCCATAGAGGAGGATCAACTGGACAATTAGGAAGCACCTTACAATAATAACAATTATCGGCTTATTTCCATAAATGTAAATATACAAAGACAAAAAAAAACTCCTATCCTAGAATAACTAAATCCACAAAAATAACTGTATACAAAATTTTAAAATCTTTTACCTCTCCACATATCTAAAATAGTTTGATTGTCTAAAATAAATAAACATAAGAAAAATTCCACTTTTAATAAATAAATAAAAAAAATTTAAAGGATGTTTAATATATATGATGATTTGACTAAAAAAAAACAATTTTATTCATGTTTATTTATTTATTTATTTTTCTTACTGTTAGTGAAAAGGTTCAGATTATTCTAAGTATGCTGTTCGGTCGGCTAATAATAGAAAATATTAAACTAAAAAGCGAATGCTAAAAATGTCTCAACATTCTTTTTAATATTATTTTTACGTACATTTAATTTTGAATAATGAATTTTTTAAAAAAGTTCTTGAACTTCTGGCATCAATAAGGACATCAGATCGAAAGTGTTGATTCCAAATCTGCAGTTAGTTTTGCTTTTCTGAACTGTGATGCCGCAACACATATGCACAACTTTGCTTTTTATATATATATATATATATATATATATATATATATATATATACAACGTTTGGATTTTAAAGAGGACAGCATGTTTTTCAAACCCTTTTTTTTTTTGTTTTGTTTGCTTATTTTTATGAATGAAATCTAAAGAATTCAACATTTTTTTTTAAAGTGATACACAATTAAAAATACCTTTTTGAAAATAAAAATAAAAACTTTCTGATTACTAAATAATTGCCATACTAATGGTTTCCATACCACCTAATGACAGTTTTTTTTTTTTAGTTTTTTTTTTTCATTTTTACTTGTTTATTTTATTTATTTATTTATTTATCTTTTTTTTTTATTTTATGGGCATTTTTCATCACGTATCACCTTTTTCACATTATTTTTTTGAGGTCGGAGTCAGCCAATTTTCACTCACTTGTAAAGCATTAATTTGTTCATTTTAATACCTAAACATGAAATATCAAAATGTTTCTGTGATTATTAAGTGGTTGTCCTTTAATGACACCAAAGATTATGGGGATGGGGGCATATTTTTCATCCCCCCCCCCCCCCCATATTTTTTTTTTGTCGGAGTCAGACAATTTTCACCGATTCCTAAAGCATTAATGCGTTCAGAATCTGCAGACACTTTCCCTACTTGTGTTTTATTTTTCATCTTCAAGCTTGATTTATTGCCAGACAATGTTTCCTCCCTGGTCAAGGTCACACGCACTACCTCAAAGTTTAACTCTCCTCTTGCACCTGGGTATCATCTTGCATTCCATCTCGTTTCATCCTGAGTGTTGTTCAGTGTCCACTTAGGATTACACTCGTAATTGTTTTGTCTCCTTTATCAGGTGGACATATTGTCACCTGCTGACCAAAGCTCCTCTCCTATGGTCAGTCCATGGTCATCGCCTCTTTCATCAGTGGAACTTGACCGCAATACGACACCTGTTGAGCTGATGACCACACAGTCCTTTGATGATGTCGCTAGTGCTCCACAAAACCCATTTAACCCTAACACAACTGCTGGTGTAACCGCCGACAATTCAGGAAGCAACAGAAAAAAGTCTGCGAAAAAGAGCAAAAAGTCTGCTCAGGTGAGAAGGTCTTAATGGTAGCCTGTTGGTGTTGGTTTTTGCAGCATAGTTATAAAGAAAGAAAAAAAAGATTTAAAAAAATTTAATTTGCCTTTGCTTTTAATTGTTTCAATGTTGTTCAAGTACTTTGGATGGTTAAAGATCTCCATTTTGTGAAATATTTCTTATCTCTATATAGAATAATATATATAACTATATATATATTATATATATATATATATATATATATATATAGAATAATCTATATAACTAGAATAATACCCGTCCCAGAACGGGTAAAATTAATTCTCCTGAACAAAACAGTTTTGCACCAATTTCATGCCCCTTTACAAAGATTAAAATCAAGATCTAATGATACTAAACCTCATGTCTAGAATTCTTATTGTAATGTTGATCAAAATCCATTAGATAATTTTGATTTTAGAAAATGTTTAAAATTTAAGGCTTAAGCTTAAGGGGTCTTAAGAAGAAATTGAAATTCAGGGAATCTTGCTTATTTGGTGTCTAATGACTATGGATCAAATTGAAATAAATCTTAAATATTTGAACTTTCAAATGGGAGGTTGTACCCATATTATGCCCCCTAAGACCCTTTAAAGTACTCCAAAGAAATTGAAATTTGGGGAATATTTATTAATTGATGTCTAATACCTATTAAAATTTTACAAAAATCAGAGATATCTGAATTATCGGTTAATTCGTTTAGGAGTGAATCCTGTATATACAAATATCTAAACATATCTAACTTTATCAAGATAGCGATGTCTGTGTGTGTGTTCCCTATGGAAAGAAAGGTTAGAGAATCAAGCTACAAACTAACAGTGTATTTATATGTAAAAAATTCCCAAGGAAGACAATGAAAGTGGTCCAGAATATTTAAGGGCTCGCTCCTAAGGGAGCTATGAGGGCAGAACCCTTCTTAAAATTTCAAATATATTCTATTTTGATGAAATTTAAATCATATCTATAAAATTTTATGGGGAAGACAATGGAAGTTATCCTGAATCTTTAAGTGCACCTTTATGTGCCGAATCTCTATGCCCAGGGCAGAATGCCTTTAAAACTTCAAATACATATATATCCAATTTTAATAAAATTTAAACAATATGTATAAGATACTAATTCAGAGTTTTCAAAAAAAAACAATTTTTACGACTATATTAGGGTGCGAAAGTGGGGCAGTAAAAAAAATGTTTTTTAAAAAAGAGAGAAATAAAGAAAGTCATATATGGTCACAAAAGCAATAGTGTTTCTCATTAAATCCCGAGCAACGCCTGGTCTTCCTGCTAGTTAAATTTAACAAAAGAATGGTAAATGTATTCTATTTTGTTTTTCGTACCCTCTTCACAATTGAAAGTTGGTGACCATGCGTCTCCAAATAATTATTTCCTAAGCTATTCATGCTTTTCAGTTTGAAACAGCATTTTCATCGTTTAATATTTAGACTGAATATCCATATCTTGAGTCTGCTTGTTCTTGTTTCAAACAGTATACACAGCTGCTACAGAGGCCAAATATGAATTACTAGTTGTTCCGACCAAGCATTGCCCAGCACAATTTATACTTTCATATTTGTTTTGCATTGTCCAGAAAAATTAAGGAACCCAAGTTTAGTATTAATTTTGAATCTTTTGGACATCTAACAAACTGGTGAGAGTTAAATCACATAAGTACTTTGAAAATAAATATAATTGTGGAAATAATATTCCAACGTGATGAAAAAGGAAATAATGAATCATTTTGGTTTTTCCTTTTTCATATATATATATATATATATATATATATATATATATATATATATATATATATAGTCTCTGAAGTTTCTCAACCATGAAAACTATATAAAAAAAAAAAATTAAAAAAAACAAAAAAAACAAAAACATATAGTCTCAAGTCTTCCAGTGGAAAATCACTCATGTAAGTCAATTTATTTTTTACAGTTATTATATTAGTTAGTTTCTAACACTATTTTAAGGGATCATCAGTTGTTTACCATGAAAAACTGTTTCGGGAATTTAATATATATATATATAATTAGAAACTCTTAATTTTATAAATAACTGGATGAATATATATCCCAGGACGGGTAAAATTAATCTCTCAAACAGAACAGCTTTGCACCACTTTTATGCCACTTTGCAAAGATTAAAATCAAGCTACTAAACCTTGTCTAGAATCCACATTCCTATTTTGATCAGAATCTATTACATGATTTTGATTCGACAAAATGTCTCAACTTTAAGGTTTAAGCTTAAGTTTAAGAAAAAAATTGAAATTCAAGGAATCTTGCTTAATTGGTGTCTAATAAGTATGGATAATATTCAATACAAATGAGATATTTTTTAATTTTCAAATCTGAGGTTGTGTCCCCTAAAAACACTTTAAAATACTCAAAAGCAACTTAAATTGGGGGATATTTATTAGTTGATGTTTAATATCTATTAAAATCTTTCAAAAATAGGAGGTATCTGAATTTTACCAAATGGCTTCTGCCTCCATTTTTAACCCATTTTTGTCCAAAGCCATTCCGGCTTTTCATGACATAGTTTTTAAATGAGACTGATACGAGTGCTGTGTCTTCCCAGAACTACCATAATTGGTGTGATTTCAAAATTTCCATTCTCAGAAACTAGATTTCTTACACAGTCTAGTCTAACCTACCGTTTAACCCAGAACTGGATGGAGGGGAGATGGAGTCAAACATTTCCGAAGAACATTAGTCGAAGTGATGCAATAGCTCTGATAACCATTGCACAATGTGATAACATCAAATTTTCAGATCATGGAATAAATAACTTATTGCATACTTACATGGATGATTTGAGGTGGAGGGGAGGGTGTGTTACCATATAACTTAATTATAACCCTTTTTCAGGACTAAAGTTCCCTAATCCCTAACTACAACTTGATGCTCCTTCTTTATCAAACCCTGAATTTAATTGCTGGTTTTGTTTTATTCCATCTTATGGCATATCAGCCCTTTTGGGAATTTACTTGATGCCAAAATACAATACCTATTGGAAATGAACCATTAAACCCACCTGCTTTTTTTATTTACACATAGATGAGGAATAGAGTACTCATGCCTTTCTCAATGGTATCATACTGTAAGTGAATGCTAGACCTGACTGGATTTGATTTCAGTTTAAACGATTAATTTTATGTAGGTACTTCCAATTGGTTGTGCTGATTTTAAAATGGTTGATCGTTCTACGATTTACTTACATGGCAAAAATAAATCAACCTCGTAAATGTTAAATGATTTTTTTTTTCAATCCTCTGTGCTTAATCAATAGTGATCCTGTTAGATGGAAATCTGTTCCATCTTGGAAAAATAATAATACTTTTAAATATTTTTATATTTAAAAGGGAAGTAAATTTGCCCTTAAGTTATTTCCCTTGATCAAAACAGCATTCTGGAAAGCAGTTATTCACCAATTTGGGACGATCCGACAATGGGAAATATTCAGTGGGTATTCGCTCAGCAACAGAGAATTAGACACGTTCTCATTTCAAAGTAATTTCATTTCAGTTTTATTTATATAATAAATAATTATTATTGTTGATCTACAGAATCGTTTTCATCCAAATTATTTCTTCATATTTGTCTTACCACTCACAAAATACCACTTTATTTCAAATTAATTACATTTTTGTAAAATAAAATTGTAAGAAAGATTTTAAAGGTGAGTCTTTTAACCATCCAAAATTGGCGATATTTTTTTCATTTGTCTATTTTATTATTGTTTTGTATGGGTGCTTGAGGCTTTCTATTTTCTTTTTGTTGACAATTGTCATTTGAGAACTTGAAAACGTTGGAGAGTAGAATCCAGTTAAAATTGTGGGTAGAAAAGAAGTAAAATGTATAAAATTTTGTTAAAAAAATCATGATATTTATTCGGATTATTTGAACTACTATTCTCATCTTGTTTGTTATTTTCACAACGTTTCGGCCGATGTAACCTCTGATCTTATTCAACTGCATCCTTTCGAACTTAGGAATGTTGAACTCGGTAACTTATATGGAATTTCGAACTGATCTTTTTTTGTTTAATTCACAGAGGTAGATTGTTCACGTTCCGTCAGCCATGACCAGATAGAAGTGTGAATTATGTTATTCTAAGTATCGCCTGTAGTAAGGATTGAACCTTCAACCTGTCACTTAGAACTTATTGTTAATTAATGCTTTTATCTGTTGTGCCAACAACCAAAATGAAAATAATAATAATAATACTGAAACATGATTTTTATAATATATAATATTTATAATCCATAATTAATATATATATATATATATAATATGAGAATGGTAGTTTGCTTGAAGCATTGCTGGTAAATCAGTATGTGGGTATTTATGAAGGCTGATAGCAATGCAGAAAACCGGAATGGTGAAAGAGAGTATGAACAAAACAAACAATCAAAGACAATATTTGGGATAGAAATCTTCACAATTATCTATCTATTTTTCAATAGATCTTTCACATATATCAATAAATATGAGACTTACTGCTAAAATATTGATACAATCTAGAATGGTGGAACATCTTTTGATTTTACGGGAGAAATCCTCCCTTTCTCAAAAAAAAAAAAAGTTTAATCCATCAAAGGGAAAGAAAACATTCAAGAATATATATTACATTAGCAAAAAATACAAATCTTCCAACAAAGTTCTAACCTGTTAATGGACAATTCTAGTAGTTTGAACTCTGTTCGGAAATTTACATTTGAGATGATTCAGGTCGCATATGTTCATTAAACATATACATAAATCGGACTTTTTTATGCAATCAAACTATATACTTTCAAACATTTCATTAAATGATATATACATAATAATCTATTATATAAAGAGCAGTTGTCTGTGTGTTTTGTTTAATTTTACTTCAGTCGAAGTTCTCAGAAATCAACGGGGCCCCTTCCTGAGGCTAACACTTAATCTCTGTATGAGATACATAGATATGTGTATATTCAATTAAAGTTCTCCTTTACCTGTCAAATGTTTTTAATTTTCCTCTCCCTAATTGACAAGCTAACTGTTATAGTATATCTTTCTTGTGGTCTTACCTGATTACAGGACAAAAATTCATCTAGTCTGGTGGAGTATCCAGCTTAGTGCTGTTACAAGAGGCAACATCACTGAGAGAAGGTGCACCATTCCTCATATAAGCCACTGTTGGTTAGCCGTACCGAGGGGATCTTATTTGGGCTTCGAATACTATATTATTTTGAATATTTAGTCAGGGTTTACTTGTAGGAGGAAGTATCTTCACGTCAGGTGGTCCTGACAAACTCCTCTACAGAGAGACCTTAGACACTCGAGGTATGTGTCTAGTAGGCATTCAAGTTCTCTTGTATGCATGTGTGTGTATATCCAGCTAAAAGTCCAAAACTAAAAGAAAACACCCACAAAGTTGGTATATTCTTGATCAGCATTGCCCTGGTGAATGATATCTCACATTTAGAAAAATTATTCATTCTTTGACCATAAACTGGCGCAGACTTCGTTGATAAGTTTTTCAGCCATTTTATATACTAAAGGGAAGTAAGTCTGATTTTTTTTTATCATGGAGTTACCTCACATACCGACTCATTCCTTGAGGAATTTATATAAAGGAGAGTTGTCTGTGTGTATGTCCAAAGAGAGAAATGGGCTGGGCAGAGGAGAAAGAGAGGTGGAAATGGAGGAGGGGAAAGAGAGAAAGATACACAGAGAGATAAAGAGATAAAAATATGCTACACTTTTGCTCCGGGCAACACCAGGTAGCCCTGCTAGTCATAAATAATTAAAAGAGACTTATCTTAGCACTTTACTATAGTTTCACGGTAGTGTATTATCAGAAGTGTATTATTATCTCATATGTCTTTATACATCTGAATGCAACTTTAAATTTATCTGGAAAGTCGATTCTAATGGTGTGCTGAAATGCTAAATAAATGTGAAAAATACTGTTAGAATTCGCTTGAAGGTGCATTTAAATGTATAAATATGTATGGGATAATAATTCACTTCTGACAATTGAGTGCATCGTTAAACTGCAGTAAAGTTTTAATATAAACTGCATTTAATTATTTAATATTGTTATAAAGCTCTATCCAAAGGGATATTGAGCACTTTGTGTGTGCAAGTTCTGCTGTCTTGATTCGGCTCTGTTCCGATTCCAAGAAGTTGATGTTACATGTTATTGATATATAGAAAGGTGTAAAGCAAGGTGATGTCCTTTCAGTGCTTCCATTCTGCGTCATTATGGCATCAGTTGTTCGGAAAACAGAACAACAATGTAGCTCTGGTTTTTCAATTGGTGGCCATCTTTTGTCTAATCTGAGCCATGCGGATGACATAGCTGCAACCAGTAACTCCATCCAAAAATCGTAGGGCTTGGAGGACCCTCAGCCATGTTAGTGTGTATTCTGCAACTAGTGGAAAAAACGTTTAATAAAAAAATATATATATAAGCAATCATTAATTTTACTATTTGGTGTTTTAGCAAAATCAGATATCAAACTTTCATCTTTTTTTGTGTCTGTAAAAATGCTATTGTTGTTAATGGCAAGTAAATTTCTTTGATGAATGTATCTTTTCTTTTCCCTTAATTCTACAATGTTTTTTTTAATTTGTTTTTTTAGGGTTATTGTTGTTGTTAGTAGGTTGTGGTTTACTGTTTCAAGACAACGGGAATATTGCATGTCATTACAAAACAGCTTTGTTTATTGTTGTCTGCATGTTTGTTTGTTTTTGTTTTTTTGTTAACGTTTTTGTTGGTTTCCGCTTTTGAGTCATCTGCTCGTTTGGGCAACTGGAATAATAATTTTTGTTCGTCTATATAACATCAAGTTAGTCTATTTGTGACATCGATTTCCTCATGTCTGATTAGTGCTTTAGCACCAAACTTGAAATTTCCAGGTTCATTGAATGTGAGTATGACTCATTTTGGTCATGCAATATAATATATATATATATATATATATATATATATATAGTTTTTCATGGTAAACAACTGATGATCTCTTAAAATAGTGTTAGAAACTAACTAATATAATAACTGTAAAAAATAAATTGACTTACATGAGTGATTTTCCACTGGAAGACTTGAGACTATAAGTTTTTTTTTTGTTTTTGTTTTTTTATATATATATATATTTTTTTTTTTATATAGTTTTAATGGTTGAGAAACTTCCGAGACTATATATATATATATATATATATATATATATATATATATATATATATCAGAGAAGATACGATATACATACACTTATATATGTATATATATATATACACATATATATACCCTTAAATTATATATAGAAAACGCTCAATAAGTTAGCCATAATGATCAATCATCAATTTACTAATACAACTAGCTTAATATTCAATAGAATAGAGCTGAATATATATATATATATATATATATATATATATATATATGTGTATCGAGGCAGCATTTTTTCTTTAAGACACGTATTATTAAAAATAACCGACAATTGGTCCAGAGTACTCTGGACCAACATGTACACTATGGCAGTTTCATCAGCCAATTTCCTTCCGAGATTAAGATTTTAATCCGGAAAATTGAAGGGATCAACACTAAAATAACCAGACAAAAATTGTCGGTTATTTTTAATAATATATATATATATATATATATATATATATATATATATATATATATATATATATATATAGATGATTTAAATCAAGTTCCAAATAAAGAGCATAAAGGAATGTATGTATGCATACATACACACTATAAAAATACCCCTCCCATGACAGATGAAATCCCCCCACCCACCCACACAAAAAAGTAGATTAAAATCAAAATATAATTGAAATTCAGATGATCTTTCTTAATTGGTATCGAATTACTATGAATCAAATTTAATGGAAATCTGAAATATTTAAATTTTAAAATGTGCGTATGTGCCCATATTATTTAAAATACTCCAAAGAAACTGAAATTTGGAGAATATTTATTAATTAATGTCTAATACTTTTTATTAAAATTCTACAAAAATCAGAGATATCTGAATTTTGACGGAGGACATTCACCCCCTTTTGCATAAAACTTAATTAAACTAAATATATCCCACATTCGGACCTCTTGTGCCAAGCAACTGTGTTTCAAAATTCATAATGATCGGTTAATTAGTTTAGTAATGAGTCCTATATATATATATATATATATATATATATATATATATATATATATATATATAAACATATAAACATACCTAACATTATATAAATAAATATATATTTCTTATATATATTAACTAGTAGAATACCCATCTCAGAAATGGTATAAACAATAAATATAGCATTAGTTTAAAAAAAAAAAATTTTTAACTTCTTTGGGGAGTACGGTTTCGGTGACCCCAAATGGTAAAATTTACAAAAACAATATGGCCACATTACCTACCCTATTGACGAGAGTAAATATTCGATAATTCATAACGATAAGTTCAATAGTTTAGGATTTTACCAAGCACATACATATTATTGACGCTCATGCACACACACCGGTTCTTTTTAAAAATGTATTACTAAGTATAACTCAAAATTTAATGTAGAGCAATTCTTTTCTCTATTTAATATTTTATATCTAACTTATTTTAAAAGTTTTTTTTTGTGGGGGGGGGGTGCAAGTTTGTGTGTCACACGCCCTCATCAATAATTAAGTTGATATGCATGTGTTTAACCGCCCCCCCCTACACACACACTTTTTAGGAGATCCCCCCACACACACACACACACTTTTATAACTGTCCTGCCGGCCCTGTATATGTATATATATATATTCTTTATCCAATCTGTCATCACTGGCCAGTATCTGATCGGAGCAGATTACAACAAACGACCTGTGTTCGTTGTTGTTGCTGGTTATTAGTGGCCCTTGGCTTCCAAGACCACTATGACTAACACTTTCTGCTCTGCCAGATGTCTGTTAATTTAAAAGCATGATTGGACTTGCTGGGAATTGCCGCCTTCTGTGCATCACTGACAGACCCCTTTTATTTCCCCACCACCACCAACAACAACAACAAAGAGGTGCACAAAATTTAAAATAATCTTTTAAAAGATGACACGCTCCAATGAAGCTTGTAACCGATTTAAACAGCTGTGTAGTTCACTTAAGAATCGTCTTTTTCAAGATTATATACACTAAAATGATCTATATTTATCGAATGAATGAAAAAACTTTTACGTAATCCAATTATTTACGTTTTTTTTATTATTAATTTTCTGCGATCAAATGTTCTCATGTTTTTATTCTCTTATCTCTTTTGTGTACAGTTTGATGAGAAATCCATATCCTCCGACGTTGTATCCCTCCCTTGTGACAGTCAAGCAAGTGACGTATCCACGGTCCCATCTGAACAGTAAGTCAATCAATAACTCTTTATATATTGTCGCAATTTTTACTCTACAACGCACTGTCATTCATCCTCCTCTCTTCTCTGTCTAGTCACCTTCCAGCATCCGTAAAGACCGTTTACACCTAAAAAACTTCTAGATCTAATTAGAGGGACGCAGTACTAGGGGTCTATCTTCAAAATCCATTTGCACCTAGCTTAATCTCTTCATTAGGATGATAATAGATAGAAAAAAAATTTTTTTTTTTGAAAAAAGTCATTTTTGAGGTATGGGGGCATTTTATGTGATTTTGCCGTTTTTCAGGCTAAAATTTGACGTGAAAATCAATGATTATCAATAACTTCTCAATAAGTGGGCTAAAAAGGCTTATATTTTCACTAATGCTAACTTTTAGTGTACAGGACAATTGCATGGATAAATTTCCATCAAATTTTCTGAAAATTGGCTCAAAATTGGGGCAAAAATTGGGCTAAAATTTGTTGGTTTTTTTTTTCAAGAAATATCCGTTTTTTCTCCGGGAATTTGAAGGAATAAACCTTGATGACACATTTTCATTGAGCCTGGAGAGTGAATAGGGTTGTCCCCAAGAATATTTCAGAATGAAGGCCAAAAATCTAGCGAATTAAGGGGTAGAAATGGGCTAAATTTATCAAAAATATCCAAACTTATTAGGCTGGTGTACAGTACAGTACCGGTCCGTAAACTGCATAAGTACTCTGACTTCAAAGGCGACAGTCGAAAATTGGTAACTAATCAAAGTAGTCTGTGTCTTTGGCAGTAGAAAAAGCTCAGTAAAAGCAGTGATATTGTGATCTGCAACCTGGTTTTTGGGCGCCCCACAACGAGCGTTGTTTTGTGTGCAGTTAGTCTTCCGTCATCATTTGTCCAGCGCAATTTCAGTTTGGAGGGAGGGGGGATGGAGGGAGTGGGGGGACTATCTACCTGTTAGATATTTGGATGAAGGATGAAGGGAGTGAGGGCTAGCGGTTAGTGTTCCGTTAGAATTAGTCCAGCACAATTCCATGGGGGGGGGGGGTCTGTTATATATTTCCTGTGCCATGGCTTTGTGTGTTTGTTTGTTTGTTGGAGCTAGAAGTCTAGTCTATTACTGATACCACTACAACAAATGGACATTTTCACATTTTTGAAGGCAAAACAGCCAAAAATGTTGTGCCCCTCGCTTTGATTTTGAGCTATTTTTAGACAACATAAATATACCTATATACAAATTTTAACCCCTTTAATAAACTCACATAATATGTATATTTTTATGTTCCTAAGTTAGTAACAGTTATGGAAGTTCAAAAATTGTAAAGAATACCTGAATTTTTACGATTTTTTTTTCAATTTATTTTCATTTTATTTTCATTTTTAGTGATCCAAAGACATTGAAATTGTTACTTTGAATAACTAAATAAACCTTTTCTGCAAATTATCTTGGCCAAGTTATAGAAATGTGAATTCCGAGTAGACAATGCTATTTGTTTACATTTTCGTATTGAATATTTTCATATGAAATGATAACACATGTCGTAGTAATGATAACAGATGTCGTAGTAATGATATCACATGTCGTAGTAATGATAAAATATATCCTAGTAATGATATCACATGTTGTAGTAAATGTATTTGTTTCATTCAGTTTTGAGTCATTTGCTTCTCAGACTGACTTTCACTCCAGACCTAAAATGGAAGACATCCATCAAATTTGTTGCTAAGTTTGTTGGGAAAATGGTTGGATCATTCTACTGCTCCAGAAAGTACCTGTCTTCTGATGCAATCATCTTCCTGTATAAGAGCCAGATTCGTCCTAAGATGGAGTACTGCTGCCACATCTGGGGAGGTGCCGCTCAGAGCACTCTTTTTTTTTTTGCTTTGACAGAGTACAAAAATCTAATTGGGATGATCTCTTCTGTTCTCTATAGCCCCTTTCTCACGGAAGGGGAATTGCTAGTCTTTCTCTGCTCTATTATTATTTCCATGGTAGGTGCTCGACTGAGCTTCAATCTCTGAGTTCTCCTTATAAGACATTCACAGAAAGAACTCATTTTCCTACCACCACTGTAAAGAACTTTCCTTCCTCTGTGTACCTAAAACCAAATGGAACTTCCATGAACAGAGTTTCTTTCCAAAAACTTCCCATCTGTGGAACACATTTTAACACGGAACTGCTTCCCTGCAGAATGCAACATGATCATCTTCAAGTCCAGTGTCAACAAATACTTATCGATCCCATTCATCGGTTTCAATCCACTCATAGTATTGTTCATCATCCAACTGACAATCTCATTAACCCTTATCCTCGATCGGTTTTTAGCCTTGATAAGTGGTGACTCATTAGTATTTAAAAAAAAAAAATTTTTTTTAATTAAAAAAAAAAACAAGATGCAGAAACCAATCTGAGAATTTTAAATAACTAGTACTATTCATCCGGTGTTGCCCTGGTGGAGATATATTGCCTGTCGGAAGGCTTCTTAGGAAAAATAATTTCAAATATCGCCATGTTTATAATTTTTGCCTGAAAAAAAAGTTTAAAATAACCTTTCTAATATGATAAAATAAATGTGTTTCTTAACATTTCTGTAAAATGGCAACTGGCTTTAACGTATCAAATTATTTAAATCTTTAAAAATAATTATTTAAATGTTTTAAGTACATTCTTTAAGATATTTTTTGTTTAATTTTATTTTTGTTTTATGAAACAAAGAAAATCTATTTTAAAAAAATGAATTTTGTTTCCTTATGTTCTAATATATATATATATATATATATATATATATATATTTTCCAATGTTTACAATTTTTGCCATGAAGGAAAAGGTAAAAATAACATTTCTAATATGAGGTCAAGTAATTAAAAAAAAACTGTCAGTGCAGTGATGCTTTTTTAAAAAGAAAAACTGGTACTAATCCAGAATACAACCCAATCTCCGACAACTTTGCACTGTGAACTTTCGAGCAGGTTACGTAAGCAGCCGGAAGATGCCTAAGCGATTAGCCAATCAGCTATCAGAAGCTGACAAGTTTTTTAAAAAATCGTGAAATTGACTAAATCAAAAAAAAATTTTTTTAACCGAAAATGAATTTCAACATGCTATGTCAACAGATTCAATCTCCCGAAGGAGTCATCGCTTTCTGCCAAGAAAGATATCTTATAGCAAAAACGAAAAAATGCAAAAGGTGTGACTATAGCAACCGTAAAAAATTTGCGCCAGGAATGCGGCATTGCAACAGAAAACAAAAAAGACAGATTTTGAACCAGTTGACTAGTTTTATTTTATTTGATAAAAAAAAAGGATAATTTATTTTAAAATTTTCTTGAAAAAAGAAAAAAATTGTTCCAAATAATTAAACATACAGTGACAACAAGGCCGTGTTTTGAATTCATCGTCTGGCAGTCTTCGCAGCGGCTTTTTCTGGCTGCATACGTAACTTACTTGGAAGCTGCGGACGCAAACTTGTCGGAGATTGGATTGTAGTCTGGATAAGTATCGAAAAACAACTTGTTGACGTTACGTTTTTTCACATTTCTGTAAAATACCAAATGGCTTTAACAAATCAAAACAAATTCTTTTTTTCTTTTAATTATTTTAAATCTTAAAAATACCAATAAAAATAATTATTTAAATGTTTAAACCAATTTTAAATACATTCTTCAGTGAGATATTCTTTATCTGATGTTATTTTTGCTTGATGAAACGAAGAAAATCTATTAAAAAATTAATTTCTTTACGTTCTAATTAATTTCAGTTATTTTATGGACTTAACCAATAATTGTCTCTAGTCACCTCAGATGGAATCTAAGGAAAATTTCAATGGTGTCTTTAGATTCTGTAAAAAATTTAACCTTCTTGAATCTTATTTGAATGTTGTAACTGTTAACATATCGATTTCTGTAACACACAAACAAACATTGACTTTTATCAAGGGAGGCGCGAGAGCGCTCTATCCCTTAAATAGACTTCAAGAATGGCCTATGCTGGAAATCTCATTTCTTTGATCAATCATAACTCATAAACCAAATTAGTTAAAACTTTGCACAAAATTTTTATTTGATAGGTTCTATAAGTGTGTAGAATTTCAGCATCATTAGTCACGGCAACCCAGAGATCCAGAAAGTTCAATCATGAAATCATGTTATCTGTGTGTATGTACGTACGTATGTGCCACCCTGTATCTCATCAACTATTTGATGGATTCAGCTGATTTTTGGCAGAGATAGAGATCTAGGGTCTAGTTGATGGCATTTTAATTTCAGTTTACCATATACCTTAGTTTTCCAGAAAATTCCAAAAAACCTTAAAAATGACATTTACAAAAGTAGTGACATTCCATGAAAAATGCCAGTATACTGAAATCATATGCCCTTAATAGGGTTAAGATGAAAATTCATATACACTAAATGTACAAAAGCAAGGAAATTCCCAAATTTTTACACTTTTGTCATTAAGGGTATGCGAGCACAACAGGGCTATGTATTTTACTGGTAGGAATTTTTCTTTAGCGCACCTCACACACTTCATCCACTCATGCATAGAGATTTATACTGTAGTGATGTGATAATGAAATGGTTTGGTTGATATGTAGTCATATCCTTAATTAATGACTATGAAAGTGTAAAAATTTGGGAATTTCCTTGCTTTTGTACATTTAGTGTATATGAATTTTCATTTTAACCCTACCAAGGGTTTATGATTTCGGTATACTGGCATTTATCATGGAATATATAGATATAAGAAGAAAAATAATGAAGGACCCCCCCCCCCTCATATAAACAAATATTACTTTTGATTTATTTTATTTTATTTTTCTCTCTCTCCAGAGATGTAAAAGCTCAGGGAAATCTCTTCTCTCACATCATTCAAAGTTACCTGAATATGGAACACCTGATAAACAGGAAACTCTATGCAATCAGTGGCAGGAAGACGACCATAGGGGAGGAGGCTGTGGTCGATCCCTCTGTTTTCAAAACACCACTTCATATTGACCAATTGAAGAGAAAACGCTTTAAGTCAGCAGATCGGACATCTTCCAATGAAGTCTCCCCGAAAGTTAACAGAGCAAGGTCTGTGGATCCCGTGGATCCTCGTTATTCTCGCACCCGTAAGTGTTATATTGTGTTTATCTTTTTTTTTTTTACTGTTAAACATTCTGTTGGATATCTTTTCTTGTTATGAAGCAGTCATAGGCAAACTAGACTGCGTGCAGCTGACAATGTTTTCAAAATTGTCCCATGTCTAATTTGATGAGAGAGAAAAGTTTTTGGGTGCTTATACTGTTCAGCGGCCGTATGAAAAAATTATTTTTTTATAAAAACAATATTATATACTTATTCAGCGTTATATTTTTACTCACTGTACAAAAAAATTAAAAAAATTATCCACTAGAACTTTAATTACAAATATTTTTCCATTTTGCGTATCATAACAGCAATTCGTTCAGTAAGCCTACATCTTCTTTTTTAAGAAGATTCAGTTATCTGCCCTTGAAATCTTAAGAAAGAAGATGGACGCTTACTGAACGAATCGCTGTTATGATACGCAGAATGGAAAAATACTTGTAATTAAAGTTCTAGTGGATAATTTTTTCTACTTTTTTGTACAGTGAGTAAGAATATAACGCTGAATAAGTATATAATATTGTTTTTATAAAAAAATAATTTTTTCATACGGCCGTTGAACAACATAAGCACCAGTTTTTGTTTAATGTTTTTTTTTTTTAGTATGGTCAAATGAATAAGTCTCCTTCCTAAATGTTAGTGGTTTGGCTTCAGGCTAGCGACTTGTCCCTATAAAATTTTTTCTCTACAAAAACGGTCAAATGTATGCCAAATTCAAATTCATGTCAGTGAGATTTGCAAACAACGAGCAGAAGCTCAAGGGAATCTGCAGATAGGCTACAGACGAAATGCGATGAATCACTTTGACTGTCTTATGTGTCGCAGGACGTGGAAGTTCCTAAGTCTAAACGAATAAGATACAAACCAAATTTATTTCTAATTTTTATAGAGAACTGGGTTCTCTCCCCTCTGTCTATTGTTTCAATAGATTATCCCCCTTGTCTTCTAAAGTAGCTTCATTTTGATTGGGCAAGATAATTCTTTTTGACCAATAATCAGCACTTAATTTCAGCAGGTGAAGGCGGAAATCATTTTTTTCTCCGCTTTCTGAATTAGCCTTTGCCCGTATCGGACGCATTCAAAGAGCCATTCAGTTCAGAAGTTATGGGAACCATTTTTTCACAGATAAGTAGGTCTATTAATCCACAAACACACCTAGTTTGCAAAAACGGTTCTTGTAAGATAGTTTGAATTTTAATGAAAAAGAAAAAGTGGCATTCATGTATTGGTTACAGATGCTGGCTGTTGGGTTTGTGTATTGTGTTTGAGTTCTGTTGTGGCTATTGTATCCTTTTCACTAATAACCTTGGTAAAGATATGAATCAATATGGGTAAAATTGTAGGATAGATTTAACTCTCAAGCCTTGGTAGAGCAACTAATTTAGGAGAAGCGGCAAGCTTTGTGAACTTCTTCCCATCTTAACCTGTCGTTCACTTTTACTTGTTACTCAGTCGAGTTTACAACAGTTATGTCCATAGTTCCATGTAACATGACTGCTGAGTTTTCTGAGGATGCTAATGAATTATGTGACTATGTCTCAGTGGATTTGTGGTGTGCACCTTGACGACAGACTTAGATCTTACTACCTGCTATTGAAGCTGAAGGTTCCCAGACTGGAGTCAGCTTTACATTGCAACTGCTTACGGTGGTAATGACATGTTCAACGAAGTTCTAGTTTGATAAACAGATGTACACACATCTCAATTGAGGGTAAGCGAAGAAAAGGCAGGCTGAGAAAGAATTGGAATGACTCGGTCAAAAATGACATCAAGCAATGGCACATCAAAACCAACGTAAAATCTAGTGGCCGATGTCCTCTTCTCCTTCCTACTACCTCTTTCTCACACAAGAGACGTTGCTAGTCTTTCTCTGCTCTATCGGTATTTTCATGGCAGGTGCACAGCTAAGCTCCAATCTCTGACTCCTCCTTGTAAAACATTCACAACAAAAACTCGTCTAGCTACAACCACTGTCAATAATTTCCTTTCTTCCTCTCTGTGGCTAATGCTAAACGAAACTTCCATGAGCAAAGTTTGTTTCCTAGAATTACCAGTCTCTGGAACTCAATACGGTTTGACTGTTTCCCAGCTGACTACAACATTGTCGTTTTCAAGCCCAATGTAAACAAATTCTTGTTAAGCCGTGCTCCTAAATAAGCAAATTCTGCCAAACTTCCACCATCATTACCAATCATCACGTTGTTGGCTCACCGTCCACCTGACACTCATTAACCCTTGTCCTTGAGTGGCCTTTGGGCCTTGATAAATTTTGAATCTTTAGTAAAAATTAAAAAAATAGTTTCATGGAGAAAGTGACTTTGTACCGCCATAGCTAACGTGCAACCCACATCTAATATGAAAGAGACACACTAACCAAAGAAGAAAGCTATCCTAACTATGAAAATTATTTCATCAGTCTTGTAGAAAGCAAATTGATGCATAAATTAACAGGAATATATTTATAAATAAAATCTTGTCAGTAATTGACAATAAAAAAGAGATAATGGTCTTAATAGTATTTCAATATACATGAAGCAGATCTTAAGGTAAAAAGAAAGAACTCATACATTTTTTATCTTGGTTTTAATATAGACATTAATACAAAAGAAGTGACTTTAGTTTAGAAGCTAATGTATGTATAATATAATGCAACAGTATTAATAATGAAGAAAAGGTATATATACGAGCTACAGAAAATCAATTTAAGGGTAGATATAGTCATCATATGATTACATTTAAAAACGAAAGATATAAGAATAGTATTATAAAATAATTTCCTAGATCTTGTAGAAGAAAATTATCCTGACTGTAAAAGGCAACTACAAACCCCAAAAACCTTCTGGTAGAGATTTGGCAGCGAAAAAAAAAAAAAAAAAAAAAGAAAAAAAAGACTGCTTGCAACAGGTCTGGTACTTGATTATTGCCTAAACCTTTTTTTTTTTCATTGCAACCATTGAACTATTTATTTTCAGAATCTTCAAAGAAAAATAAAAAGCAAAAATTCCAGCGTAAGACTTTTTTTTTTAACAATGTTTCGGCCTTCCATTTTGTTTTGGTGTTTTTTCCTCTATCTCCGTGGCATCCGCTTCTTTTTTTCTCCATTTTTGGTTTACTATCTCTTTCTAATTTTACACGTTCTGCTTTCTGCTTTTTTTTTTATTTGCACCAAACAAGGCATATTGCCACTGAAGCGTAAGAGTCTACTGTGAAAGGGGGCCAGATTTATTGAGGTCATCTTAAGTGGGTAGTGTGGTAGCAAGATGTTAGTTCACATTACATTTAAATTTCTGCATGTTGGTATTGTCGGAGAAACAAAGAGCAGAAAACAGAATTCCAAAGGCAAGCAGTCCAAGGAAAGGAGCTGTCAGATTAAAAAATCTTCCAGCATCTATGAACCTTTACAGTGAAGGGGTGGGATTTAGCAGCTAGTCTGGTGGGTCGGGGTATTTTCATTGAGTAGGAGTAAAAGTGCTGTTCATCGGAGCACATTCCGTGGAAGTACATACAAAACAAGTACAGGGATGCAACACTGCAGCGATGTGACAGGAACTGGAGCTTGGCAGACAGTGCGGGACCTATTAGGTTAGAAATTCTTTTTTGCACCCTGTCTAAGAGAAAGAGGCTAGACCAATGATGAGATGGGCAGATTCCCTGTACAATGATCTGCATAAAACCGACCTTCACCCGCACCAAGTCTGTGATGATGCCAAGTGGAGACAAAAATCCAAACCTCGTTATAGCTTGGAACTAATGCAAAGAGAAAGAAGAAAAGAGTTGAATGATGAAGAATATTATGAGAGGATTTAAAATGATGAATGGAATGAACAAAATTTAATCTTTTTTTTTTTTATGGAAATCGCTCCAGACATGAAGCCACTTGATGTGAGGAGCTAGCAAGAACAAATATGATTATCGCAAAAACAGGAGATGCCTATTGGCCGTAGTCTTGAAACGACCAAAGTTTTAGATAGGAGGAAAACAGTCAGCAGGAAGAGAGTTCCACAAGCCTTGTGAAGATGGTTTATGGCAAGTATTTGTTGACATTGGATTTGAAAACGATCATGTTGTAGACTGCAGAGAACCAGTTCCATGGTAATTTGTTCAGCAAACCAGAATAATACCTTCTCAGCAGCAAACGGTGTTCGGTCAGATTTAGTTCCTGATATTAAACTCTTCTGGTTTGTTAAGTTTGTACTAATTCTTATTTATTAATTTATTTATTAAATTGTTGAGTGAAAATACAGAATAGTTAACAAAGCCTCCCTCCCTCCCCATGTTAAGAATGGCTTTCTAACAAATCTTCTGCAGTTTATGGATTGTGCTGAAATAATAACGTTAGTATTTAGAAAGCCATTCTTAACATAAGGAGGGGGGGGGGGGCTTTGTTAACATTTCTGTATTTTCACCTAACAATTTAATAAATGAATTAATAAATTTGGGAAACTGAAACTCTCGCTGGAAGTTATATTACAGATGAAGTTTAATATCAGGAACTAAATCTGACCGAACACTGTTTGCTGCTGACTTTGAGTCGGGTACTCTTCTGGTTTGCCATTTGTTCCACAGATGATAAGTTCTTAGAAAGAAATTCTGTTCATAGAAATTCCGTTTGTTGTTAGGCCTACAGGGTAAATATAAAAAAGTTCTTTGCACTTGTGTTAGGAAGATAAGTTTTTGCTGTGAATGTCTTACAAGGAGGAACTAGAGATTGAAGCTAAGTCAGGCATCTTCCATGGAAATAATGACAGAGTAGAGAAAGACTAGCTAAAAAAGGGGCTGTAGAGAACATGAGAGAGCATCCTCCATTAGATTGCAAAGTTAATTTTGTATTTTGTCGGGGCAAAAAATAGTCCTCTGAGCGGCATCTTCCCAGATGCGGCAGCAGTACTCCATCTTAGGACGTAAATGATTGGATCATTCTATCACTCCAGAAAGTACCTCACTCCTGACATCATACTCTACCTGTATAAGAGCCAGATATCTCTTAAGATGGAGTACTGCTGTCATATATGGGGAGGTGCCGCTCGGAGCACTCTTTGTTGCCTTGACAAAGTAGAAACTGACTTCGCAATCTAGTGGAGGATGATCTCTTCTCTTCTCTTCTCTTCTCTACAGCTCCTTTCTCACAGAAGACATGTTGTAGCCTTTTTCTACTGTATTTTTATGTTCATGGTAAATGCTCAACTAAGTTCCAATCCCCGCCAAAAAAACATTCACATCAAGAACCCGTCAAGTTACAACAACATGGTTATCTTCAAGTCCAATGTTAACAAATATTTGTTGAGCTGTCCTCTTGTGAAGTGAAATTCTGCCCATTCCACCCATTTTTTTCCAATCCTCTTGTGGCAGAATTCATTGTCCAACTGAAAATCTCTTTAACCCTTATCCTCGTGTGCCCCCCCCCCCCCCGGGTCTTGATAAGCATTGTAAAAAAAAAATTAGTAAAAAGAAGAAAAACAAAACATCTTACTCTTATATCGTATGATTTCTGTTTGTGTAATTTTGTGGCTGCTTCTTTTGGTCAATGGCTCCTGCTTGCTATTGGAAATGTTTAGATTTTATTCGCTTAGGCAAATATTTGGATCATTCAGACTACTGTTCTCATCTTGAACGTTATTCGCACAACGTTTCGGCCGATCTAACCTCCGACCCTCTTTAGGAGTATCTTGTGGAACTAGAGAATCTGTACAGAATTTCTGTCAGCCAGAAATCTTAAGTAATTCGTAATTGTATTCTTAGGATCGCCCGCACTGAGGATTGAACTTTCAACCTCCAGAGTTTTATTCAATTCTTTTTATATTCGTCCTATATCTTACGATACCACCACTACACATCACGTTAAAAAAAATGTAATATTTAATAGAAAATATAAGCATGTTAAGTTACTGTAAATATTAACTGTGTGTAAGTAATCATCCTTCAGCCATGTTATTTCTTCCGGGTGTAAGGGTATATGAAATGATTACTTACTTACAGGGAGGGAATCCGGCCTATAAAAATTTTGCCTCAATTAAGGAAATGACTTCTAAAGAAAATTGGTCACAAAGTTGAAAGAAAGAGTGATAAATAAAGACTTGATCAGAGATAGGTTAGTTAGGAAGTAAATTTCTAAAAGCTGGTGCTACCAGATCAGGCTGTCTGAAGATATTGGCTTCCTCGCCCAAAATGCATCGAACATGGATGCTTTATTGTTTTATTTTTCTCTTTGCAAAACTCAATCATGTTCTGCAAAATTCAAAACAAAAAACAATAATTTCCCACCCTTAAAGCGTATGTATAAGACACTGATTCAGAGAGTTTTTCAAAATTTTAACTTTTTCTGACTCTATTTTAAGATTGAACCTTCAACCTTCAGATGACTAGGTTGAAGGTTCAATCCTCGGTGCGGGCGATACGAAGAATTGCGAATTACTGAAGACTTCTCCCAGTCATGGCTGACGGAACAAGAGCATGCTACCCCCGTGGATTAAATAAAGGGTTCTGTTCGAAATTCCGTCCAGATTCCTGAGTTCGACAGAAATATTTCCGAGTTCGAAGAGATACATCTGAAGAAGGCCGGAGGTTACAGCGTCTGAAACGTTGTGATGATAACACTCAAGACAAGAAATGTAGTCCGAATAACCAAAATTATACAAATTATCAATCCTCATCTAAAAAATTCAGAAATATAATAATAATTAATAACTAATAATAATAATCAAACTTGACTTATGCTTCATTTTATTTCTTTGCAGCTGTCGTATCATTATTTGATGCGGGTAGCAGTGGTGAAGACTTCTATGAGATCAGCAGCACATCAAGTGCAACCGATGAAGGTCTGGTACTGTCGCAACAGTTTAGCGATAATGTCATCTTAAGTGGATCAACACTGGACAGTGAAAGCGTTGAACTAATTACAGGTAAGAATATATTAGGATTCTGGTCTGAAGAAATTAGAAACTGGAACTGAATCCGGTTAAATTTTAATGACGCTAGAATTTTGCAGATCCGTTGTATTTGCATATTGTTCCTGTCACGAGTTAGATAAACTGAAAAGACCAGGAATGTAAATTCTCCGCTTCGTAGCGGAATTTTGCTTGTTTTTTATCCAGAAAAAGTTTATTTCTGTTTAAATTGCTAGAGCCTCCCATGGTTCTCTGCTTTTTGTTCGAAATCGAAATATGCTTTTTTTTAAAAAAAATGTTTAATCTATTACATAAAAGAAAGTTGTGTGTGTGTGTGTGTGTGTGTGTGTGTGTGTGTGTGTGTGTGTGTGTGTGTGTGTTTATGTTCAGCTAAAACTTAAAAACTACAAAACAAACACCATCAAAGTTAATATTTTCTGGATCAGCGTTGCCCGGAATGAATAATATCTAAAAGTTAGAAAAAATATCCATTCTTTGACCCTAAACTGCTGCCGATTTCGTCATGGGGGTGTTGGTTTTCGAATCATTTTCATGTACTAACTAAAGAGAAGTAACTCTGATGTTTTTTAAAGAGTTTCCCTTACGCCGATTCAAGTAATCTATAAAAAGTGTATATCCAGAGAGAAGAATGGGCTGGGCAGAGAAGAATGATGGAGTGGGGAGAGGGAAGGGGGAAACCGGGGAAGAGAGAGATAGAAGTTTTAATAGAAATATATTACACTTTTGTTCCGAGAAATGCCGGGTAGCCCTGCTAGGAATAAATAAAAGCTTAGTTCTGCCAAATCGCTAGAGCCTTACTTATTTTCTCATCGCTATTTGGCTGGATTTTATTTCTCTTTCTTTCTTTTTCTTGCTTTATCTTTCTTTCTCTTTCCCTGTTTTCTCTCTCTTCCTCTTCCCCTCTCTGTCTTGTCATGCATTGCCTTTCTTTGCTCTCTTATGACAGTTCTCTCTGAAAACTGAAAATGTTAATTTTGCAGTTAAGGGTAAAACTTCAAACAGTTCATGATGGGGTGGATGGAGGTAAATTAGATGACTTTTTTTTTAATCAAAGAATAATTTTCTCCCCCCCCCCCCCCCCATACACATTTTTTTGGGGGGGGTCGGCTGTCCTTTCTCAACACTAACACATGGGGGAGAGGGGATTCAGGTTGGGAAATTCATACCAATTTCAGCTTCTTTTGCTATTGGCTAATCACATCTTTCACAACTAATTATTGAGTACAAAATTAACCGCTAGAATAAAAGTTGATATTTGTAATAATCAAACATCAACCCAAGTGACTGAAATTTACATATCTTACCTTACTAGATTCTTCTCTCTGAGAAAAATGAGGATTTAAAAAAAAAATGTTTTAACAGTTTTAGTTTTTACTAGACCATCTCTGACCCGTTGAATCAGTATTTGTTATATATATTATTAAATATATAATTTCTTAACTTTGACATTGTTGATAATCATGTTTTTACAAGTATTACAAAGTCAAAAGACTTCACAAAATCAGAATACATTGTGATGTCATAATAGATCATCCTTCTCTCTTTTCCTTTCTCTCCCCTGCCTCGCTCTGTTTTTACCTCTCCTTTTCTCCCCCTCTCTCTTCTCTCTTTCTCTTTCCCCTCTATTTCCCCTTTCTTTTTTCACTCTGTCTTTCTTTCCCTCTCTCTCTCTCTTCTCTCTCCCCCCTTTCTTTCTTTCTTACTACCTTTCTCTCTTTCTCCTCCCTCATTCCTCTCTCTTTTTTAATTATTTACATCATTCCATTCCTCTCACCTCTTCTCTTATCATTCGGCCTGTATTTACATTATTCACCTTTCCTCCCATCATCTAAAACATTCATGTACAGATGAAGTGTGCACTAAAAATAACCTTATTCGACATCGAAATTTAAAAGTTTTCAGATATTTGTTTCCAGTGCAAATTTCCGGATTTGTAGTGCCGTTTTAAAGAAAAAGAAACCATCTTTGTTAAAAGAAGTATGAAGAAAAATCTTAAATCTATCGGAAAGTTTTTTTAATTTATTACTGACGTGAGCTGATTTTTAGTTTTAGATGATTATATAAAAATGGTTCATGTTACTAGTCGTCTGGTGCGTAATTTTTAAAATAAATTGTGGCAAAGTATGATATTATATTGCCAATAACATGGTACAACAATAACAAATGAAAATTGGCGAGTCCGAAACAGTTATCCCTATTCGACCACCCAGAAGAACCACCTGGATATCCACTTAGAGATAACTGACAGCCAGTATCCACTCAAAGGGGCCTATCTGCAGATAATTGAAGAAGATTATTTTTCTCAAGTAGGTTGCTCTCAGCATGACCCCTCATTTAATGAGGCACTTATTTTGTTTAAAAATAAGAAACACAATGTCTGGGTGGCCGAATTCACAATCAGAGATATTTTCAATTTTTTCCATGGCCGAACATCTGTCACCCGTAGCAAGTCTGTTATTCGCATGCACCGCCAACATGCAACACTAAACATGCTGTCTAGTGCATGTTTAGATCTTTATAAATCTATATAATAATATGCTGCAACAATTTCATGTTTTTACATACATTATCAGCCTCTACCCTTTGTTAAAAGATAAGATCGCCCAATCGCCAAAGATGCAATGCAAAAAGGGATAATTAAAAAAATTTCATCTGATGTTGTTGTGTCGAACATGGAACTCGAACTAAAATACACTTTCTTGACCTTCAGACTAGAACCAAAGTGTAGTATCTGTCCAAAGTTGGTACAATAATATTGTGGATTCTACGTTCATGCAGGGCGTCTATAAAATGGAAATATATCACACTCCTTTTAAGCGTGACAGCAATATACAACATATGAAACATACACTTGTGGAATTTCCACAGGTCCTTCTTGTTAATAATAATAGTAATAATAATAATAATAGTAATAATAATAGTAATAATAATAGTAATACTAATAATAGTAATACTAATAATAGTAATAGTAATAATAATAATAGTAATAATAATACTGTTATAGCTAATGCACCATGTTTCCGTGACACTGCATCGTCAAGATTCAACGAAAAAATCAAAGTAAAATACACATATACAAATAAAGAACGAACAAACCATAGCTAAGCAACTGTTAGTAATTAGATGTTTATTTTTGTTCTTACTTGTCAAAGGAACCATTGTTAATCAAATGTTTTTAAATAAAATGTTATTTTGTTTCTGCACCGGAAAGTTTCAAATGATAATTTTGTTTGATTTGTTAAGCAAATGTTATTGTTTTTTAAAAAAAAATTTTAATGTTTTTTATTTTTACATTTTTTGTTAATGTTTTTTCTTGTTAACATAAACATTGCAACAACTGTTTTAAGTAATTTTTTTTTGTTTTGTTTTCTTATTTTAACGAAAACAACCTGTTTATAAGCAAATGTTTCTTGGTTAATAATTTTGTCAACTCTCGGGCGTTTCCGAGACTTGCCCGAACGTTGACGACGCAAAGTCACGGAAACATGGTGCGTCAGCTATACGAGTACCAATAATAGTAATAAAAGCTAATTTTGTTTTTCCTTTTTTCTCACAGTCGCATAATTAAACGAATAACTAGAACTTCGGAGAGAATGGTATTTCAAAGTTCTATGAAAATTAAACCAATTGATCTTTGTCTCTTGTCAAAATGACTTTTATTTTGTTAGTTCGTCAATGCATCATCGTATTTTATTTTATTACTTTTTTACTCATTGAAACGAGCGTCGGTTTTATTATATCTTTTAAATCTAGAACACATACTTTCATCTGCCCTTCCCCACAAAAAAAAAACAAAGAGGGTGGGTTGAATAAATTTAATGTCTCTCTCTTTCTTTACAACCATGGATGGAATAAAATTTTTCTTGTACCCATCTAACGAGAAATTTCAGGAAATCAAGAAGATGCTCTCCGAAAAAGGTGAGAGATTGTTAATTCTAAAATTTTATCTAGCGAGACCTTGTGTAAATTCTGATGTTTTTATATATATATATATATATATATATATATATAAAATTGACCCCATGGAAATTCCACGGTGCTTTCTACATCAACATTTATAATTTACTGCTAATAATAATATTCTCTTTTGAAATAATAAATGTCTGTCAAGGTCAATACTATTAAGGAAAAAAAATGACTATTTCTTCTTCCGCAAAAATAATTGTCGTTGATGACCCAGAAAGTGTATTTTAGTTAGTTTCATGTTCAAAACAACAACATCAGATGAAATTCTTTTAATTACTTTTCTTGGATTGCATCTTCGGTGATCGGGTGGTCCCATATTTTAATATAGGGGTAGAGGCTGATAATGTACATACGGACATGTAATCGCTTTAGTGTATTATTATATAGATTACTTATACTTGCATGAATTTTAGTATTTTCTTACTGTACAAATAATTTTATCTTTTCCCATATTACATAATATTCCTGTCAAATTTATTGTATTTAACCAATTATTTCAGAATATTAAGTTCAGGGATATGAGTTCTCCGGTTTTTAGTGGAATTCCACTTTTTTAAATCCAGAAACAAAAGCATATTTCCGCTTAAATCGCTAGAGCCTCCATGGATGCGAATTTCGCGCTTTTTGGTCAAAATCCGTTGGGGGGGGGGGGTATAAGAAAAAGACTGAATTCTGCCAAATCACTAGAGCTTTACCTCCTTATTTTTCTGTGGCTATTTGGCTGGATTTTATTTCTCTTTCTCTCTTTTTCTCTCCCTGACTTTATCTTTCTTGCTCTTTTCCTATTTTTTCTCTCTTCTTCTTTCCATCTTGTCTTCCTTTCCCTGACAGTACTCTCTGAAAACTGAAAATGTTAATTTTACCATTAAGGCTATGCCTTCAAACGATTCATGAATGGGTAAGGGAGTTAGATGATTTTCGTTTCATCAAAGAATGACTTCCTGTCTCCTTTTCTGAGCACTCAATGTCTTTCTTTTAATTTTAACTTTTTATGGTAAAACTGATTAAAGTTGTTTCGGAAAAAAAAAGTTGTTTTTTTGTGCGGCTCTCTCTACACACACATAGAGGGGAGGGGGCGCACCAGGATGTGAATTTCATCTCAATATTATTTTTGTTTTCTTTTGCCATATGACCATCATCATATATTTCATAGCTATGTATGTCAGTATACATCTCTGAAAACTTTTAAAGAGTGTAAATCTTTGATGTTGAATTGTAATAAGGTGCATTTATTTTTATTTTCAAAACTATTAAACCAAGAAATTGTTTCAGCAGTGTTAATCCATTGGTTTAATTCTCGACCCTTTTTACTTGCTTGTTAATTCTAGAGAGAATTGTTTTGCAAATTCTTCCTATTTCACGTGAAGTTGTGTTATTGAATAAAGGGGTTAGTTTATTGTTGAAATGGCTTTTGTCATCCTTTAGTAGGATGTATGCTTCCATAGGTTTTAATTTACTAACTCCATCGCTAATTTAAAGTTTTATCCGTGATTTGTTTATTTTCTGTATTTTTGAAAATAAAAATAAATGCACTATATTACAATTCAACATCAAAGATTTACACTCTTTAAAAGTTTTCAGAGATGTATACTGACATACATAGCTATGAAATATATGATGAAGGTCATATGGCAAAAGAAAACAAAAATAATATTGAGATGAAATTCACATCCTGGTGCGCCCTCTCCCCTCTATTTATGTAGTTATTTGTTTTAAGGGTTTTTTTAATTGTTTTTTGATATATTTTCTGTGATTAATATATTATACTCTTATTTAAGAGGTTCATGTAGTTTGCTTGAAGCATTGTTTATTGGTATATAGAAATGTGATATTTAAAAGGCAATACAATGCAGAGGTGTGACAGATAGACACAAGTTGGAGCAAATAAGACATATAATGATGGAACAAATGAATTAGTTTCAACCTTAAAACAATGTGTACATACACATATATATATATTTATTATTATTTTTTTTTTGTTGTTTTTTTCCCTTTCAAAACACATATATATATATATCTGTCTATCTACACAATGTTAGATAGACAGATATATATGTGTTTTGAAAGGGGGAAAAAAAAATAAAAATAAATAATAAATATATATATATATATGTGTATGTACACATTGTTTTAAGGTTGAAACTAATTCATTTGTTCCACCATTATATGTCTTATTTGCTCCAACTTGTGTCTATCCGTCACACCTCTGCATTGTATTGCCTTTTAAATATCACATTTCTATATACTCTTATTTAGTTATTTTATAGTTCCTAGTCTTATCTGCTTTTATGAATATTTTGATAGAGTCGTGTGTCTTTTGACAATATTGTGAAATTGTTTTTAAAAATTATTTTGGGGTTTTTGAACTCTAAATCTCTAATTATATTTTTCCATAAGTATATTTTTATAATACTATATATATATATATATATATATATACATATATATATATATATGAAATTATGATAATATCAATTACATTTTTATAGGTCAGATTGATTCACAAAGGAATCCAATTTCATTTACAAAAGACGAGCTCAATATTTAAATAAAGGTTATAGATATATTTATTTCAAGATTTATTATATCATTTTATAATAATTTATACCCAAAGCAAGACATAGTTTAGTTAATTTTTTGTTACCAAAATGGCGGCAAATTTTTGGTATTGCAAAGTTCACGTTGCTTTTATCTGATTTTGAAACTTTTAAAGTCCTTTGATATTATACATTATACTTTGGACAATACTCTGAGCAATATTTTTTTGCATTGATAATCAGATTTGACTGTTTTTGTTGCTGAACTTTCCCTTGTTTGATTTTGTTTCTAATGACTTCTGATCGCTTATCTGCCATTTTTCTATGGTTTTTCATCTGGATCTTCGTGGATTACCCTGAATTTGTCAGCTCTTTATTTTTCTGATGAAGGAGTCGTCATTTATAACGACCTTGGTCTACCCATGATTGCTTCCAACTACTCCAGAAACATATGTAAAAGTTATTTAGTTAAAAATTGACATATATTTACCAGCTATTTTCTGTTTTTGTCCCAATTTCTTAAAATGAACTTCAACCAATTCGGTAACCTGATTCTCAAAACCTTCTGAAAATAGTGCATATGATTTACTGAAATTTTCACATTTAATTCACACTAAAATTGATTGCCTTGTGGGAATTTAAAAACTTTTATACATCAACAGAACTACCCTAACTTCTATCTTGCTTTTTTCTCTGTATTTTTTTTTCTTTTCTTTTTAGCTTTTTTTTTCCTTTTTCTATCTCTTTCTTCTTTTGTCTTCTTTCTTTTTGTAATCTTGCAGTATAGTTAAATAATAAAAACAAATATATATATATATATATATATATACATAAAACAAATAACTTTTACCAAACGCATTAAAATTTAATTTCCCATCGACCTGTATACTTTAAATGTTCTCAGACGGTTTTCAATGTTTTTGTTTTTTTATTTCAAAATTAGATTTTGTTGAAAGCTCTTTCTTCACACGGAATCAAAATGACTGCTTGGCCCTGTGTTGTTTGTGGTGATTAAATCCTTAAAAAAAAAATTGATTTACCCTACCACTAACCCTAAGCCTGAGTGGCAAGACCCCCAACCTAGATTTAGTTGTAGAGCAAGTAATTTTTTATTATCTTTTAAGAGTGAAATTAGCGACCACCTCCAAAACATCAACGCCATTTTTTATTTTATTTTTTTATTTCGACAAGTCAACTTAACGATAACAAATTCAGAGATAGTAAATTTTACAATCAGTTTCCACACTTTAAAAGTATACAGGCCGGTCGAAAAATACATTTTTAATGTGTTTGGTGATAATTATTAGTTCTAATATTGGGGGGGGGGTATCGATTTTATGGCTGCAAGATTAGACTTTTTTCTTTTTTTTGGTTCTTTCCTTTTTTGGTTCGTTGAAACAATTATAATTATTTACATTTGCATATATATTACTGGCTTTAGCCCCTGGAGTTATTTACTCACTGCTGCAAATTTAGCCATGAAGTTAGTTGAATGTCAGCGAAAAATCCAGTTCACCCAAGGAGACACTCTGGAAGATTATAAAAATATCTGTGATCAGACCTATAATTTCCTGGGTAGTGGAACCTCAAGCGATTGGTGATAAACAACTTCCCCTTTTCCAAAGGAGGAAGTAATACCTGGGAGAATGGCCTCATTCCGACACAAGGATTGGGCTCCTGAGCAAGCCAGACCCTTGTGCCAGGGTCTACCCCTGTGCTGGGCAAGTATGTGAGTTTCCCACTTTTTATTGGAATTCGTTTTTTCTTTATCCAGAAAAGGCGGATTTCTGCTTAAATCGCTAGAGCCTCCCATGGATGTGAGTTCTCCTCCTTTTGGTCGAAATCTGCTTCTTTTTTTCTTTTAAATAAGAAAAACGGCTCATTTCTGCAAAATCGCTAGGGCTTTACCTCATTATTTTTTCATCGCTAATTGGCTGGATTTTCTTTCTCTTTCTTTTTTTTTTGCTCTTGCTCTTTCTTTCTATTTTCCTTTTTTTTTTCTCTCTTTCTCTTCCATCTTGCTTTGCCTTTCTTTTCTCTCTTATGATAGTTCTCTCTGAAAACGGAAAATGTTAATTTTGCCGTGAAGACTAAGACTACAAACGATTCATTAAGGGGGCAGAGGAGTTAGATGACTTTTGTCTCATCAAAGAATGACTTCCTGTCTCCTTACTCTTACGCGCGCACTCAGTATCTTTCTCTTAATTTTGACTTTCTTAGTTGAAACTGATTGAAGTTGTGTAAGAAAAAAGGTTTGTTTTTTTTCGCTGCCCTCTGTTTATGCACGCACATACTGCTATGGCAACCCCCTTCCCAGATTAATTATTTTTAGGAAAATGTTTCATTTTTAACCAAATCATTTTGTTAAATTCAAATGAATCACTGAATGGAAACTGACAAAACAACAAAAACTCTATCAAACTTCATTACTAGAACTATAAAAATTCTCAAGTCAATTTGAACCCTCCCACTAGAATAATGCAACAAGCTAGATAAACCACGAAATATCATATTACCAGAAGTCCATTTTGTAAGATGAGTATTTACATGAGATATCTCATACCTTTCTCGAAAAAAAAAAATGGCGTTGAAAATGCGCACCTTGATCGTGACGTCATGTGCAGTCCTCTACGTAGGCCCAGTGTGATCGGTTGTCAGGTCAGTGATGCGCATTCTCCACACCTACCACAACCGTTTAGTCTAGAGTAAGGCACACAATATGTAACTGCAACCTGCGTCATGATGATCATGATCATATTTGGTTTAATGTCCGTTTTACATGCTGGCATGCGTAGGACTGCTTTTAAAAATTGACTTCCAAATTAACCTATCTCTGCCCAGGTCTTTAATTATCCCTCTTTCTCTCAAGTCCATTCTTATCACTTCCTCTCATGTTTTCATTTTTTCTGCGTGGCCATACTATCAAAGTCTCCTGTTCTGCACACATTTCCCCATACCATTCAGATTTAAGCTTACTCTGAGTTCATCAGATCTAAGCCTGTCTTTAAGACCTACATTACACATCCATTGTATCATTCTCATAGCACTTTTCTCCATGCAACGCATGTCCTCAACTCTCTCTAGCCAGGTTTTTTTTTTCCGTACATCTTGTAGAAAATCCCCAAAAAGCGTTAATTCGATTTTTAAATATTGAGCACAGTTTTTTATATATCTCTTTACACGTTCGAAATTCATACGCAAGAAAGACTTTAAAAAACTTTAAAAACTATATCTACTACATAACTATCACTATTTATTTTTTTTCTGATGGAGTAATATATTTTTGTAACAAATTACCTAATCAAATTTGAAAATTAAGTTAAAAATAGCTCAAGTACAGAAGAGTGAGTGAGTCACAAAGTGAAATGTCTATTCAGGCACAACAATGCTCTTTATCCCGTATCTAAGGCAACCAGTGAATTTTTATTGAGTATAAAATGTTTGCAGGAAAGAAACTAAGAAGATTTATCAATTGATGTCTAATATCTATTGTTAAAATTTCACAAAAATCCGAAGCACATGTATTTTTATTCCTTTTTTACCCCCTTTGTATATAATTAAATATAGACTACATATGGACCCCTTACGCCAATCAGCTGTGTTCCTAAACTCATAATGATAAGTTGATTTGTTTAGGAGTGAATCCTGTACATACATAAAAACATACTTAAATCTATATATATATATATATATATATATATAATTATTTGTCACCCCCAAATCTAGGCTGGGCTCTGTAGTGAGTAGTATTAGCAGAGTTGTCATCGTGGCTTTAATGCATGTTCCTTTCCGGCTGCCTTTAAATAGGTTTAATCTCTCGCTGATTTACTGGGTTGTTGATAGCGGCCATGTGGGCTAAGGTGTTGGAATTTAAGTTTTAAACATGGCTCGTGTTCTGGGGTTTGAGTTCGGCAAGAGGTATGAATAATCATCTCTACACTGACGATTCCCGAAAAAATGAAACGTATATGTATGTAGATAACAGGAAATGTTTATAATTATATATATATATATATAGTTCCAATCTCAATATGATCTGAATCGGATCAAAAACCTATAGTCAATTGTCATCATCATCATATTTAGTCCGCTTTATTTAATGTCCGCTTTACATGCTAGCATGTGTTGGACGGCTTTTAGAAATTGACTTACAAGCTAACCTATCTCTGACCAGGTTTTTATTCATCCCTCTTTCTTTCAAGTCCATCCTTATCACTTTCTCCCATATTTTTCTTGGCCTTCCCCTGTGGGCTGACCCTACAACCTCAATTGTTCTACATCTACTAACCCAAGAACTTTCATCCATTCTTTCAATGTGGCCATACTATCAAAGTCTCCTGTTATGCGTTCATCTCCCTATACTATCCAGATTTAATCTTCCTCTTTCGTCAGATCTAAGCCTGTCTTTAAGGCTCATATTATACATTCATCGTATCATTCTCATATCATTTCTCTCCATGCAACGCATGTCCTTAACTCTCACTGGCCAGGTTTCACTTCCATACATCATCACACTGCGTACACATGCCTAATTGACTCTTCCCTTGGTCGACAGCGGTAACGCTCTGTTGGTTAGTAATGGCAAAAGTTCCCTGAACTTACTCGATCCACTCTTAATTCTAGCTATCACACTAGCACCTGCTCCATCCTGTGCTCTAATGGTATCACTAAGGTAACAAGATTTCTGAACAACCTTAATAACTTTGTTATCCATATATATTTTCTCCCTATCTGAGTGAATTGTGAAGCTGTGATTATATGAAGATGACCAACAATATGACAGCAAAACAATTAACCAAATATGTTGAACATAAATATATTTCTGTTCTGCGAATGAGATCTTATGTATACAGGGTGATTCATAAGTCACTTCACTTAGCTATTTAAAATGATTACCATATGAAGCACAAACATACTATGAACTTTTGATAATTGTTATCTTACTCTCTAATTACTGCTATTTGTTATTTTAAATTTGTTCGTTTATATATTTGTTTCTATATATATTTATTTCATAATCAATCAAATATGCTACAAAGAGTCGTAAATTCCTTGCAAAAAAGAATGTAGCTATGCATGCAGAACGAAGGTGGAAATTTTGAAAATTTGCTGTAATTTTAAACTCCCATAAATGAATTTGTTTAATAAACTTTCTGTTTTGTCTTACCGTATTTTTTAACTTTAGAATTTCAAAAATAAATAGCTAAGTGACTTATGAATCACCTTGTGTGTATATATATATATATATATATATATATATATATATATATATATATACATATATATATATATATACATCATAAACAAGCTAGCATTAATTTCTTCCCTTTAACTTGTTTTTAGTTACCCGTCCAAAACAAGGCCGGTGTTTCTATTTGCCCGCCTAAAACAAGGCCGGTGTTTCTATTTGCCCGCCTAAAACAAGGCCGGTGTTTCTATTTGGCCACTTAAAACAAGGCCGGTGTTTCTATTTGCCCGCCTAAAACAAGGCCGGTGTTTCTATTTGCCCGCCTAAAACAAGGCCGGTGTTTCTATTTGCTTAATTATACATCATATGTTTGACTAGCATTGCTCAGGATTGAATGAGGATCACTGCTATGTACGTTTTCACAATGCTCATAACACCATATTACTTTCTTTGTTTTTACTGACCCCTTCCTCCCGTTTCTCCACCCCCAATATAGTAGGAAGAAGCTGAAATGTTGGAAAACTCTCTGAATTAGTGTCTTTATACATATGGTTGAAATTTCATTAAAGTCGTATATACATATATGAAGTTTTAAGAGTTCTGTCCAAATAGGTTTCTTATAACTAGAGGCATAGAGGGTAAAGTAGAGATTTGGAACCACTTCCATTGTCTTCCCTGTAGAATTTTATACATATGATATCAATGTCATCAAAATAGGATATATTTGAAGTTATAAAAGAGGTTATGCCTCTATGGCTCCCTTAGGTTAAGAGGGCACTTAGAGATTAAGGACCACTTCCATTGTCTTCCCCGGTAAATTTTACATGAAAATACACTTTTAGATTTTATCTAGATTCTCTAACCTTTCTTTCTATAGGGAACAGAAAATATCACACAAACACACATACACACAGATATGGAGTTTTTTATATATATATATATACAGGGTGGGCCAAAATAAGGGTCCTATCTTTAAATTTGAATAACTTGAATTTGAATAACTTCCACAAAATAAAAGTTAAACTCACCAAACTTTATGTGTGTGTAGACTGACCCTTCCGAGATTTTTTGAAATAAACAAAACAAATTTTAGCCGAAAAACACTTCTTAAAACTTACAAAAACTAAAGTATTGTTTTTTACACTGTTTTGAGTTTTTTAAGCAAAAATAATGTTTTCTAAATGAGGGTACGTTCCTTAGGGCTAATACGGCTCATGCTTGCTTCGGAAGGGGTCCTTTACTTATTCTAAAAAAAAAATTTTTTTTAAATCAATAAATAAAAAAGTTATGAATTTTTAAAAATAGGACCCTTATTTTTGCCCACCCTGTATATATATATATATATATATATATATATATATATATATATATATATATAGATTAAATGAATTTGAGAATAGTTTTTATACAATTCTCAATATTTTGGAAGTTATATGGGTTTGAAATTCATCCTGTTATTATTATCCCGAGTATTCTCAGTATAGGCATTACACACATACGCTTATATATACAAGGCCTGTCTACAAAGTATCCGACCTTATGCCAGAAAAAATATTTCAAATACGTGACAGGGTTGGGACCCTAATCCCCTTCAAAGAAGGCCCCTTGTGCTTGCACACACTTAGCCCACCGATCCATCCACTGCCAGAAACACCTCTGGAAGTCTTTTGGAATGCTGTTTATCTCCACCGTCGCGTTAGATTAAAAAATGTCCGCACATCAGCGGAGAGTGACCAGCGTTCTGGCAGGCTCCAAACTGCTCAGAGTGCAGCTGTTGTTGAGAGGGTTCAAAAAAAGAGATAATGCTGAACGCAATGGCGGAGATGAACACCATTCCAAAAGAAAACTTCCAGAGGTGTTTCTGGCAGTGGATGGATCGGTGGGCTAAGTGTGTGCAAGCACAAGGGCCTACTTTGAAGGGAATTAGGGTCATAACCCAGTCACGTATTTGAAATATTTGTTCTGCCCTAAGATAGGATAACTTTTAGATGTATACAGAATTGAAGAAAAAAAACTTATTTTTTCTATTTGTAATTATGTCATAAACTGTTTCATTGACCTTTCTCACAGTATTAGTTTTGTAAAATGAAATTTTACTTTCCAATGAAATCATTTACATTCATTAGAAGAAAAAAAAAAGATTTTTTTTTCTCAGTATCTGTTTCAATTTGAATTTTTGAACACAATACGGAAATAAACTAGTGAAAAAGTATTCTTTTATATTTTGAAAATAGTAATAAAAAAAAAAATAGTGAATTGTGTTTAAAAATAAACATTAAAAAAAAAATAGAGTGGAACTTATCCTGCACAAAGGACTGAAAGTACTCAAGACTCATAGGAAATTATCGATGAACGAAGTGTCTCAGGCTATTAAATTTAGTTCCACTGATAGAACACAAATACTCGGGATTGTAAAAAAATGTTCAGAATGTCTTTTCCATCAATACTCGAAGTAATCAGAGAAGATATTTAAAAAAAAAACATGTCGGTAATTGAACCTGCTAAAACATAAAAAAATATTTTTTAAATCAATAGAGAATAGATTGCTGATTATTATGAAGAAGGGTCAGGGTTTGCCGTTGCATCATTCTGGCAACCTAGGGACTGACTTCAACCACCAGACCCTTCTTTGTCTGAATGAAGTATGGTTTGACTTCTTCCTAGATTGTGCGTCCTCCTGAGCATTACCTTCTCCTTCGGGAGCGGGTTGGCTGGTTTGTTGCCAATCGTTTGAGGTGCCCATACTAGAGAATGCCAAGAGGTCCGTTCATGGTTCACAACAATTTTTGTACCTGACCAGAGTGCCTCCCTCGGAGGGAGCTGGTTCTCTTCACCATTCAGCCTTGTGTCACATCTTGCCGCAGTGGGAAGCAATTAAATTCCAAGAAAGGGTCATATATTAAGACGTAAATGCTTTAAAAGACTTACCTATCTATATATAAAGTAAGGTATGTGTATATGTTTATATATTTGTATGTTCAAGATGATTCACTCCTAAACTAATTAACGGATCATTATGAAATTTGGAACACAGCTTCTAGACGTAAGGGTGAGTAATGTAGGCTATATTGTGTTGAATTTAGTTTCATACAAAGGAGGTAAAGAGGGAGGGGGAAGGTCAGAAGCCCTTCATGAAAACTTTGATACCTCTGATTTTTATGAAATTAAAAAATATGTATGAGAAATCAATTTATAAATATTCCCCAAATATATTTGAGGTAACACCCTACCTGAGAGTCCGACGTTCAAACTTCTCGGTCTAACATTCACAGATAACATGAATTGAAACAAATACATAGAAGACATCGCCAAGGCTTCTGCAAACAAAGTGGGCTCCCTCTACCATGTTAAAAACTTCTCACACCTGACAGTATTGTGTATCTCTACAAAGTCACCATCCGCACATGCATGGAGTATTGTTGCCACATCTGGGCTGGTGCACCATCCACTAGTCTCTCCTTCTGAGACAAGGTCCAAAAAAGAGTCGCTACTTTAATTGGTTCCTCACTATTCACCCAGCTCCAGCCCCTATTCCATCGCAGCAATGTTGTATCCCTGTGCTTGTTTTACAAGTACTTCAATGGAATGTGCTCCGATGAACTTGCTGCTCTGGTGCCCCCACGACGTAAATACAATCAACCAACCCGACAATTAGCTATGTCCCATCCATTCACTGTGGAGGTCTTCAGATGCTGGATAGCTTCTTTCCTCGAGCTGCCAGCCCTTGGAACTTCCTCCTTGCTCTTTGTTTCCCCGACTACCGACATGCAGTAATTTAAGATTAATGTGAACAAGCATCCTGCTGCACAGATCCGAATTTAGGATAACCCCTAAACTTTCATCCTAATTCTCAGTAACCCCTTACATCTACAGTAGCAACTTGCCTTGTTTGGGGTGAACTAAGTTTTAAAAAAAGAGATGTCTTTAAAGGGTTTTTAGGGACATATGGGGACAACCTCCAATTTGAAAATTAAAATATTTCAGGTTTGCATTAAATTGGATCCATAGTCATTATACACTAATTAAGCAAGACTCCCTGAATTTCAATTTCATCTTAAGACCCCTTAAGCTTAAGCCTTAAATTTTAAACATTTTCTAAAATCAAAATCATGTAACGGATTTTGATCAAAAGTGGAATAAGGATTTCATTATATCTTGATTTTATGTTTTAGAATTTTTGCGATGAGGATTGATAATTTCTATTATTTGGATTATCCGAACAACTGTTCTCATCTCGGATGTTATCGTAATAACATTTCAGCCAATATAACTAACGACTTTCTTCGGAAATCTTTATGCCAAACTTGGGAATCTGTTTGAAACCCTTTATTTAATCCACAGGGGTAGCTTGTTCTTGTTCCATCAGCCATGACCGGGTAGAAGTCTGAAGTAATTCTTAATTGTATTCTTAGTATCACCCGTACTGAAGATTGAACCTTCAACCTCGAAAAGACTGTCACTTAGAAGTGATTATTACTTAGCACTTTTATCCATTGTGCCACGGGTCCTTGTAATGGGTAATGTAGTTTAACAAACATGCAGAAAGAACTACAGCTTCATCTATAGAGATACGCACACACACACATGAATATTTGTCTGTATTTATAGTTTGTATTTTAAATCTGATAATTTTTTCCCACAGAAATTAGAGATCTTCCTTTGTTAAAGCAATTATGAATTCCCTATAGAATGGGACCGATTTTACAGTGATTTCAGGCTTGACCCCTCCCCATCTCCTAAATCCTTTTCATCGCCTCAGTGAATAATAAAAGTGAACTCCATGAATAAATATTTATTTATATATATATATATATATATATATATATATATATATATATATATATATTCTTAAAATGACTGGATCTGTCATTAATTCTAAATGGGCTGAAAAGCCAAAAAAAAAACAACAAAAAACACTAACTCGAGCAACATCTTAAACTTAATTAAAGTAATAAGACGCTTCTATAAAATTTAACTTTAAAAAAATAAATGAATAAAAATTATCCCACCTATAGGATCCAATTTGATTTAACATTAAAATAACTGATTGATGGTTGATATGCCGTAAAACAAACAATAAATCCTTTTCATTTCCTGGTCATTATCAATGAAACCTATGAGACAAGTGTACACAGACCTTTTTTTATTATTGTTTTCTATGTGTCTCTGAAGATCCTGATTCAGTCTCTGTTGTTTGCTTCTGCCTCTCCGGCTGTCTATTGTGGAGAGTAAGGAGAGTCAAAAGGGAGAGTAACTCACAAGATTGCTCTCCTTTAGCCCATTTTCGCTTTCACTATATTTTGACTGCTTTTAAGTGACGATATTGTTATTAGTGATGATGATGATCATCATCAGGGTGGGAATAGGAGAGGGGTATTACTATGGTGACAGATGTGAACTGATTGCTATTAAAATTTAAAAAAAAAAAAAAGGGATGAAAGGCTTTAACAGGGGAACCCAACCTTTAAAAGGAAACAAAGGTTTGTGGGGAGAGGGTGCCTGTCTCCTGCCACACCCTTTCTTTTCCGAACTCTGATTTTCTATTTCCCATACTCCCTTTTCCCTCTCCAATAAAGTTTGGAGATCTAGAAAAAGAAGCAGCAGACCAGAAAGGATGCTGCTTTCGGATATTGTACATTGATATTTTTCGGAGACTTTTTTTTTTTTTACCCCCTGACAAAAGAGGTGATCTTTTTTTTGTTGTTTTGTTTTAATTAATGAATAACGTTTCTTAATTATCTGTTTATTATTCTTTTTCGTTTTTTTTTGTTTGTTTTTTTTTTTAATTTTTATCTTTGGTCAGTTTTTAAACAAATAGTTTATTTTTGTTTGTTTTCGTTTCATTGTCTTTCTTCTTCGATGGGTGTCTTGATTTTGTCGCCAAAACAAAAACACGCTGCGGCAAAATCTGTTTTATTCTTTCTATCTTCATAAAAATATCCATCAATTGACAAACACGAGATTTGCATTGTTTACATATTTCGGATTCTTTCCGGCATCTTTGTTGTTGTCATTTTTGCATGTAAATAATAATAATACTGCATGCATCTCAGAAATGTCAATACGAAAAAAAATATTGTAAGTTTTTGTTTTTCATGGACAAGAATAATCTAGGCATATATTTTTTCAATATTTGTTTTTTGTCTAAAATCCTCAATGTTTAAAGAGATAAAAATTTAATTTAATACCTAAAATGATAATAAATTTATTTATTGTTGTAACAAGAAATAAATGTTGTCAAAATGTTGTTTAACAACATTTACTTTTTTGTTGTAACTTATTGATTTTATTTTTATATATATATATATATATATATATACTAAAGGAATACCCATACCAGGACGGGTAAAATAAATTCCCCGATCAAAACAGTTTTTCATCACTTTTATGTCCCCTTATGAAGATTAACATCAAGACTTAATACTACTAAACCTTAGGTCTAGAATCCTTATTCCACTTTTGATCAAGATCCATTACTTGATTTTGATTCTAGAAAATGTCTCAAATTTAAGTTGTAAGCTTAAGGGGTCTTAAAGAAGATATTGAAATTCAGAGAATCTTGCTTAATTTGTGTCTAATGATTATGGACCACATTTAATGCAAATCTGAAATATTTGCACTTTCAAATGGGGGTTTGTGTCGATATTATGCCCTCTAAAAAACATTTAAAATACTCCAAAGAAACTGGAATTTGGGAAATATTAATTGATATCTAATACCTATTGTTAAAATTCTGCAAAAGTCGGAGGTAACTGAATTTTCACGAAGGGCTTCCACCCTCCACTTAGACCACTTTGCATTAAACTAAATTAAATTAAATGAAGCCCATATTACTACACTTTATGCCTATCAGCTGTGTTCCAAAAATCATAATGATCGGTTAATAAGTCTAGTAGTGAATCCTCTACATAGAATACATAAACATATACACATACCTAGCTTTATGTTAGATTAGAAATATTTGTAAACATTATTAAAAAGAAAATATTCTAATTCTTAAACTCTTATTTATTAACTCATATAACCTACGTTTCGGTGAATGAGACTTTCCTTAGAGCACATTATTTGGGCTGATATAAGTCCCATTTTTGACAAATGAAAAAATAAAAATACTATCTTTTAAAGAATCCCCCCCCCCAAAAAAAAAAAAACCAACAACTTTCAAACCAATGAAGGAGATTTAACAATGGAAATATTTTGTTTTTCTTTTAAATACTGTTTATATAGTAAAAAGAATTTACAAAATATGTAAACGTTAATACTACCAATTCGTTTGCATTTTATTCTTCTCGGAAGTAAAATAAAAAGTGTTGGTAATGACAGTTTAAAAGTTTTCTTATTTTGTTATTTTAAAAAAAATATATTTTACCAATAGTCTCTTTCAATTATATCTTAATTTTCCTCTTCAACAGTTCACACCGATTGAAAGCCAACCTAAAACTTCTTGTTTACAAGATTCTAGACATAAGGTTTAGTCTCCTTATATCTTGATTTTAATCTCTATAAGGGGACATGAAGGTGGGACAAAAAAGTTCTGTTCGAGGAATTCATTTTACCTGTCTTTGGATGGGTATTCTAGTGTGTATTCTTAGTTCATATCCCTAGGGAAATAAACTACATTTGTTCTTTTTGGGTTTTTTTTCTTCGTTTATAAATTACTCAAAGCTTCTTTAGACTATATATATATATATATATATATATATATATATATATATATATATATATATATATATATATATATATATATATATATATATATTACGTGTGTGTGTGTTTTCACTTATTCTTTCTTATCTCATGAATATATTGAATTCATTTAGCCTGTCACAGACTCAGATGCAATGATTGATATTATTTACATAACAAAATGCAAGCACCCCCACCCTTAACAATGTATTCTAGGAATATAAATAATTATCCTACTTATACAATTATATTTGACAACTTTATTCGGCATTAAATGAGCCATAGATGGTTGATATGCCGTAAAACAAACCAAACCACCCTTCGCATACACACACATACTTATTATTCTCAAACAGTATTATTTTTTTCTTATGCTTAACTATGATGTCAAATTTTGATTGAACGCACAAACTTTTTCTCTTTCTCCTCGTCATCCTCACTATGGATAAAATAGTAGGGTAGCCAAGACGTCAGAACCGGATGGGAGGGGGGGGGGGCAGCTAGTCTAGGAGAAGGAAAAATTTGAACAAAAACCTAGTAGGTAATCAGAAATTCATTTCAATTTGCTTACACTGTCCTTTTTCCTCTTTGTTTCTGCTCTCTTTCATTTTTTCTTCTTCTTTCCCCACTGTCTGTTATCTTTCCTTGTTCATTTATAATGCTATCATCTCTGATATGAAACCATACTTTTATCTTGGCTTTCACATATCTGAAGAAGGTATATAATATACCAAAATGTTGCCAGTCTTCACATTTGAGGGGAGGGCGTATGTATGGAGGTTAGTGCTGTCCCCTTATGAAGATTAAATCAAGATAGAATCCTGTTAAACCGTACGTCTAGAATACTTATTCCAATTTTGATCAAGATGCATTACATGATTTTGATTCTAGAAAATGAATGTCTAAAATGTTAAGCTTAAGAAGAAATTGAAATTCAGGGAATGTTGCTTAATTGGTATCCAATGACCGTGGATCAAATTTAATGCAAATCCAGAAATATTTGAATCTACAAATGGGAGGTTGTGCCCATATTATGTCCCCTTAAAACCCTTTAAAATACTCCAAAGAAATTGGAATTTGGGGAATATTAATTAATTGATGTCTACTTACTATTGTTATAATTTCACAAAAAATCGGAGGTGTCTAAATTTTAACAAAGGACTTCCAACCCCATTTTGCTTTGCCCTCTTTGTATTAAACTAAATATAGCCCACATTACCCACCCTTACTTAAGCCTTTCAGCTGCATTCCAAAATTCATAATGATTGGTTAATTAGTTTAGTAGTGAATCCATATACTTAGAAATATATATAAACATATACACATACCTAACTTTATATAATAGTGATTTATTTATTTAATTTTTTTCCCTCACTTTCCTTTTTCGTATCGATGTACTGTTACATCGTCTTAAAAATATGGCTGTCAGTTTGTACTATCGAGCCCGTGGCCATGATATCACTTTTCATTTAGACATATCTCTTATGTCCCCCTATTGATATTGAGTGTCAACGTGTTCTTTTTTATTCTCCTTTGTTTTGTCAATGTATGTATCATACTTCCCTTAGAAGTCTGTTTGTCCAGCGTGTTTTTCCTCATAATGTCTGTATTCATTATATTTCGTTTGATAATTTCAGTGAAAAGCTCTTGCTTTCTCTTTTAATATCAGTGTATCTGTCATTTTCTGTTTGTGTTATTATTCCAATATCTTTCCATGCTCGTATCAATATGCTTATTGTATTTTTGTTTTATTGATTTTTGTTTTATTGATTTTTGTTTGACATTAGTTTTCTAAGTAATATGAGTGTATCTGTTGTCTTTTCAAGTGTCTATTGTGTTTTCAACATGCGCTCTCCAATAGTGTCGGCGTGTCTATTATTCTTTCTACGATAATGTCGGCATGTTTTCCTCGACCGTGTTGATGTGTCTGGCATGCTTTTCACGATAGTGTCGGTATTTTGTCAAGCCTTCAACAATATTGTTGGCATGTCTGTCATGGTTTCCACAATAATGTTGGCATGTCTGTAATGCTTTCCACAATAATGTCAGCATGTCTATCATGCTATCCACAATAATGTCGGCATGTCTATCATGCTTTCCACAATAATGTTGGCATGTCTGTCATGCTTTCCACAATAATGTCAGCATGTCTATCATGCTTTCCACAATAATGTTGGCATGTCTATCATGTATTCCACAATAATGTTGGCATGTCTGTCATGCTTTCCACAATAATGTTGGCATGTCTATCATGCTTTCCACAATAATGTCGGCATGTCTGTCATGCTTTCCACAATAATGTCAGCATGTCTATCATGCTTTCCACAATAATGTTGGCATGTCTATCATGCTTTCCACAATAATGTTGGCATGTCTGTCATGCTTTCCACAATAATGTCGGAATGTCTGTCATGCATTCCACAATAATGTTGGAATGTCTGTCATGCCTTCCACAATAATGTCGGCATGTCTGTCATGCCTTCCACAATAATGTTGGCATGTCTGTCATGCTTTCCACAATAATGTCGGCATGTATTCCACAATAATGTTGGCATGTCTGTCATGCTTTCCACAATAATGTCGGCATGTCTGTCATGCTTTTCACAATAATTTCGGCATGTTTATCGTGCTTTCCACAATAATGTTGGCATGTCTATAATGCTTTCCACAATAATGTTGGCATGTCTATAATGCTTTCCACAATAATGTTGGCATGTCTATCATGCTTTTCACAATAATGTCGGCATGTCTGTCATGCTTTCCACAATAATGTCGGCATGTCTGTCATGCTTTCCACAATAATGTCGGCATGTCTATCATGCTTTCCACAATAATTTTGGCATGTCTATCATGCTTTCCACAATAATGTTGGCATGTCTGTCATGCTTTCCACAATAATGTTGGCATGTCTGTCATGCTTTCCACAATAATGTTGGCATGTCTGTCATGCTTTCCACAATAATGTTGGCATGTCTGTCATGCTTTCCACAATAATGTCGGCATGTCTATCATGCTTTCCACAATAATGTCGGCATGTCTATCATGCTTTCCACAATAATGTTGGCATGTCTGTCATGCTTTCCACAATAATGTTGGCATGTCTATCATGCTTTCCACAATAATGTTGGCATGTCTATCATGCTTTCCACAATAATGTTGGCATGTCTGTCATGCTTTCCACAATAATGTTGGCATGTCTGTCATGCTTTCCACAATAATGTTGGCATGTCTGTCATGCTTTCCACAATAATGTTGGCATGTCTGTCATGCTTTCAACAATAATGTTGGCATGTCTGTCATGCTTTCCACAATAATGTTGGCATGTCTATCATGCTTTCCACAATAATGTTGGCATGTCTGTCATGCTTTCCACAATAATGTCGGCATGTCTGTCATGCTTTCCACAATAATGGTGGCATGTCTGTCATGCTTTCCACAATAATGTCGGCATGTCTATCATGCTTTTCGACAATAATGTTGGCATGTCTATCATGTATTCCACAATAATGTTGGCATGTCTATCATGCTTTCCACAATAATGTCGGCATGTCTATCGTGCTTTCCACAATAATGTCGGCATGTCTATCATGTATTCCACAATAATGTTGGCATGTCTATCATGTATTCCACAATAATGTCGGCATGTCTATCATGTATTCCACAATAATGTTGGCATGTCTATCATGCTTTCCACAATAATGTCGGCATGTCTGTCATGCTTTCCACAATAATGTCGGAATGTCTGTCATGCATTCCACAATAATGTCGGAATGTCTGTCATGCCTTCCACAATAATGTCTGTCATGCCTTCCACAATAATGTTGGCATGTCTGTCATGCTTTCCACAATAATGTCGGCATGTATTCCACAATAATGTTGGCATGTCTGTCATGCTTTCCACAATAATGTCGGCATGTCTGTCATGCTTTTCACAATAATTTCGGCATGTCTGTCATGCTTTCCACAATAATGTTGGCATGTCTATAATGCTTTCCACAATAATGTTGGCATGTCTATAATGCTTTCCACAATAATGTTGGCATGTCTATCATGCTTTTCACAATAATGTCGGCATGTCTGTCATGCTTTCCACAATAATGTCGGCATGTCTGTCATGCTTTCCACAATAATGTTGGCATGTCTATCATGCTTTCCACAATAATTTTGGCATGTCTATCATGCTTTCCACAATAATGTTGGCATGTCTGTCATGCTTTCCACAATAATGTTGGCATGTCTGTCATGCTTTCCACAATAATGTTGGCATGTCTGTCATGCTTTCCACAATAATGTCAGCATGTCTATCATGCTTTCCACAATAATGTCGGCATGTCTATCATGCTTTCCACAATAATGTTGGCATGTCTGTCATGCTTTCCACAATAATGTCAGCATGTCTATCATGCTTTCCACAATAATGTTGGCATGTCTATCATGCTTTCCACAATAATGTTGGCATGTCTGTCATGCTTTCCACAATAATGTTGGCATGTCTGTCATGCTTTCCACAATAATGTTGGCATGTCTGTCATGCTTTCAACAATAATGTTGGCATGTCTGTCATGCTTTCCACAATAATGTTGGCATGTCTGTCATGCTTTCCACAATAATGTTGGCATGTCTGTCATGCTTTCCACAATAATGTTGGCATGTCTGTCATGCTTTCCACAATAATGTCGGCATGTCTGTCATGCTTTCCACAATAATGGTGGCATGTCTGTCATGCTTTCCACAATAATGTCGGCATGTCTATCATGCTTTTCGACAATAATGTTGGCATGTCTATCATGTATTCCACAATAATGTTGGCATGTCTATCATGCTTTCCACAATAATGTCGGCATGTCTATCATGCTTTCCACAATAATGTCGGCATGTCTATCGTGCTTTCCACAATAATGTCGGCATGTCTATCATGTATTCCACAATAATGTTGGCATGTCTATCATGTATTCCACAATAATGTCGGCATGTCTATCATGTATTCCACAATAATGTAGGCATGTCTATCATGTATTCCACAATAATGTCGGCATGTCTATCATGCTTTCCACAATAATGTCGGCATGTCTATCATGCTTTCCACAATAATGTCGGCATGTCTATTATGTATTCCACAATAATGTTGGCATGTCTATCATGCTTTCCACAATAATGTTGGCATGTCTATCATGTATTCCACAATAATGTTGGCATGTCTATCGTGCTTTCCACAATAATGTCGGCATGTCTATCATGTATTCCACAATAATGTTGGCATGTCTATCGTGCTTTCCACAATAATGTTGGCATGTCTATCGTGCTTTCCACAATAATGTTGGCATGTCTGTCATGCTTTCCACAAAAATGTCAGCATGTCTGTCATGCTTTCCACAATAATGTCGGCATGTCTGTCATGCTTTCCACAATAATGTTGGAATGTCTGTCATGCTTCCACAATAATGTTGGCATGTCTGTCATGCCAATTAAAATTATTAATTATTCGGTGTTAATTTTTTTTTTAAATTACAAATCAAGCTTATTTTTATTTACACACACGATATTTGATTAGATAATTTCATAAATAGCGGTTTTACAATGCATGCCCCTTCAGCCCGTCGGCTCAACAGTTGCTGCTGCTGATTATCTAATACAATTTGCCTTTTTGGCGGGGTCACAAATTTGCCGACTGCAACTCATGCAGAGGGTAAAACTCCCTCAAAAATCTGTCAACCTGTAGGCTGTGTGTGGTGATCCATGATGCCTTAGGACGGGGTCCTGCTAACAGACATTCTTCCACTTCGGCCATACTTCGGCTGGTCACTTCATGCCCTAATATTCTAAGTTTATTTCTAACTGTATTATTCAATTTGATTCTTCAAAAAAGTCAACACCTTATTTCTCCTTTTTATTTTTCCCTCAAATAGATACAAGAAGGCGGTGGCTGAAGGTCAATTATTTTGAGAACAAAGAAGATTACTAATCCTAAAGAGTAATATTTTCTAAGATTAATGTTCCCACTCTCACTGAAATTTCCTTCTACGAGCAATGTATTCTGAGAGAAATGGCAATGTATTCTGAGAGCAATTTATTCTAGGAATATAAATAATTACCCTACCTATAGAATTATATTTGAAAACTTTATTTGGCATTAAATAACCCATAGATGGTTGACTTGCCATAAAACAAACTAAACCAAACCATCTAATGTAACCATCCAACTTGTTCGTTATCAAAAAGTACTCACATTCTAAGAGTGTGTGACTATTTAAGTATTCACACCCAAAATTAACCTATTTAAGAAGTGATGCAGCACTTTTCTCAGTGTGTTTGCAAAGAAGCTCTTAAACTGATCCTTGAAAGACAAAAACTCATAGTTTGACAGGTTGATGATATGACAAAATGTCTTATTTGATTTTTTTATTTATTTACCCTCTTAGATACGAACAACCGTCTGCAAGCTTCTATCATGCGGCTCCTTGAGATGATGGAAGAAACAACACAGCAGTTGCTTGAATCAAAGACAGTGCAGCAAGAGTTGCTGGATTCCCTGAGGAGTAAGGATGGAGATGTCCAGAATCTGAACCAGCGTCTCCAAGAAATGGCTGATCAACTTAAACAAGAGATCAACTCCAGAGAACAGTTGGCTTTGGAACTGTACAAATCGCAAGGTAAAGATTTGGGAAATTTTTAGCCCCATTTTTCTTTTGCTATTGTGATCCTTTTTCTTTCTCCTCTCCCTTCTTCCTCCATATCTCTTCTTTTCCATCTTCCCTTTGTTCCCCGGGGGGGAGGGGAAGGGGAACCAAGAATCGCAACCCCAGAAGTGAATTGACTGAAAATAACCGAAAAGACTCTGATCGTCAAAAATGCTAAGCATTTATAAACGCTATAGAAAATATTTTGAACTGTGAGTAAGACTAAAATGAAAACAATTGTCAAATACAAAAAAAAAAATATTTCTCCTTATCTCTCTTTTCCCCGTTCTGTATAAGCACCAAATTATCCTACAATATGTTGACATCGTTATAAGTAACAAAACTTTAATATGTTATGAAAAGTTAAAATATTTTTAAGATGGAAGACTTTTAATCAGCCAGATTGAAGCTGATTAAACAACAACGGGTCATTCTTCGTCAGTGTTGTCAATAACAGCCCTCTCCTCCCGATGAATTCAAACCCTACTTCATCGTCATAAGGAGTGATGGCAACGTGGTAGTGTCAGAGTTATGCTGTCTGAGACTCCAAGAGGACTTAAGATTTTCTATCCTTAATATGTGATGGAGTTTTCCCCTATTATTTTCTCTGTTAACCCTGATATTCAAACTGACTTACATAGAAACTCACAACCCAATCTCAAGTATCTCACACCCCAATCTCAAGTATCTCCCACCCCAATCTCAAGTATCTCACACCCCAATCTCAAGTATCTCACGCCCCAATCTCAAGTATCTCACACCCCAATCTCAAGTATCTCACACCCCAATCTCAAGTATCTCCCACCCCAATCTCAAGTATCTCACACCCCAATCTCAAGTATCTCACGCCCCAATCTCAAGTATCTCACACCCCAATCTCAAGTATCTCACACCCCAATCTCAAGTATCTCACACCCCAATCTCAAGTATCTCCCACCCCAATCTCAAGTATCTCACACCCCAATCTCAAGTATCTCACACCCCAATCTCAAGTATCTCACACCCCAATCTCAAGTATCCCCCACCCCAATCTCAAGTATCTCCCACCCCAATCTCAAGTATCTCCCACCCCAATCTCAAGTATCTCCCACCCCAATCTCAAGTATCTCCCACCCCAATCTCAAGTATCTCCCACCCCAATCTCAAGTATCTCACAGCCCAATCTCAAGTATCTCACAGCCCAATCTCAAGTATCTCCCAGCCCAATCTCAAGTATCTCACAGCCCAATCTCAAGTATCTCCCAGCCCAATCTCAAGTATCTCCCAGCCCAATCTCAAGTATCGCATACCCCAATCTCAAGTATCTCACAGCCCAATCTCAAGTATCTCCCAGCCTAATCTCAAGTATCTCCCAGCCCAATCTCAAGTATCTCCCAGCCCAATCTCAAGTATCTCCCAGCCCAATCTCAAGTATCTCACACCCAAACCTCAAGTATCTCACACCCCAATCTCAAGTATCTCACACCCCAATCTCAAGTATCTCACACCCCAATCTCAAGTATCTCCCACCCCAATCTCAAGTATCTCCCACCCCAATCTCAAGTATCTCCCACCCCAATCTCAAGTATCTCCCACCCCAATCTCAAGTATCTCCCACCCCAATCTCAAGTATCTCACACCCCAATCTCAAGTATCTCACACCCAAATCTCAAGTACCTCTTGAGATTGCTCTACAAACAAAGAGATAGACAGAAAGAGCCTAATAGCAGTGAGTGAATGAGAGAAGGATATTAAAAACACCCCCCAGCAGAGGCTCTATCTGAAGAGGACTATTTTCTACAGCCAAAATCTTCTCCCCTCTCTATTATCATAAATAAAGAAAGCAGACTTGCAATTGCAAAGTTTTATTCTGTTCACTATCATATCTTGTTTAGTAAACTTTCTTTTCAATCCGTGATACTAGTTGGAGTGTTTTCCTATCATTTTCTCTATTAATTCTGATACTCAGCTTACAACATGAACCAAAGCACTTTAAAGATTAAATTGTTTTAATAAAGAGTTGTTCGAATGTGTGCCAGTTGACACGGTTAAGATTCGAATAAAAATTGTTGTTTGGGATAAATACAATTTAGGCGCGCAGAGTGAATATAATTATATTGGCGCGTGACAAATATAAAATAACGCCCACGCAAATTCCGATGTGGCCTTATATATTAAATCAACTCAAAACGAGCGGACGTAATTGGGAGCACACCACGTGATATTTCTGTCCAATGAGATTTCTCCAAAGACATATTTTTCTAAACTTTTCTCCTTAAGCTTGCTGGAGCCTATCCAAATAGTATTTAAGCACACACAAACATCAAACTCTCTCTTTCAACTGACTTTTCATCCGGAGGTTACACGCATCTTACTATCACTCTTCTATTTCACCCTTTCGTGCGCTTCATACAATTTCACAGGCGAACATTACCTATTGCCTCTTTTAACATTTTATAACAAATGAACATTTCAACAAAAGAAAAGACATTCTTCTTTTTACTTACCCTGAAACTAAAGAAAGGACTAATGAACTCATTACAAAAGAAATATATTCTATTTGTTAATAGTTTATTTCAGTAAATAAACTTCCGTTGATTTTGCATGTAAATCTTCTTATTATTATTTTTATTTGTGGAGGAAGTTATCACCAAAAAAAGGTATGACGACCCCCACAAATGTAGAGGTTCCAGTAAATCTTACATGATCATTTTTTTTGTTACTTATTTTTGTATCTTAAGGTCTGGTCGAAGGCTTCAATAAAGAGCGTGACCATTTAAGCACGCGGATGAAGGACCTCGAGGACAGGGAAGCCGTCTTGGCCATGGAAAATGAGACATTGCGCAACAAAATTCATGATCTGCAGATGACGGAAAGTGAAGTAACGTCCTTGCATCAAGAGGTGCAACGCCAACAGACCATCCTCTATGATAACGTTGGACGAGAGCATCAAGGTTTTTGTCGTTTTTTAAAAGTTTTGTTCCCATTAGGGATCGTTTTATCTACTGGTTTTCTGTTTTGGGACAAAATATATGACTGTGTTGAATTCACTATTAATGACATTGAATTATGAGAAGACAAAAAAAAAGAAGATATATTTCCTTCTATTTTCAGATTTAATTGAAGAATTTTTCTTTTCATTGTCATTTTTTTTTACGATAATTTTTTCGATAAATTATTTTGTTTGGGAATTTTTTAGATGGGGATTAATAATTTGGAATATTTTGATTATTCAGACTACTGTTCTCATCTTGGATATTATTCTCACAACGTTTCGGCCGATGTAACCTCCGACCTTCTTCAGGTGCGTCTTTTCAAACTCAAGAATCTTTATGTTAAACTCAAGAACTTACATGAAATTTTCAACTGACCCCTTTATTTAATCCACAGGGGTAGATTATTCTCATTCTGTCAGTAGAAGTCTTAAGTAATTTTTATTATATTCTTAGTTATTATCGCCTGCAGTGAGGATTGAACCTGCAACCTCTAGAAGACTCATTTAGAACTGATTATTACTTAACAACTTTATCCATTGCACCACATGTCCATAATAAATTTCATATAGATTTCCAAATTCGACAAGACGACACTAAAGAAGGTTGGAGGTTACATCGGCCAAAACGTTGTGAGAATAGCATCCAAGATGAAAAGAGTAATGCGAATAATCCAAATTATACAAATATTCTTATAGTTTTTTTGATTGTTTTTTTTTTTTTTTCGATCGAAAACATAAATATTTATAAATGTTGATAGGTACCCTATGAGGATTGACCTCCTCACTATAATATGGAACATTTGTTAGGGTGGAAGACACCGATATTTAGCCTGGCACAGGGCCACGAAAACAGTATTTTACTATCAGTTTTTGCCTGATACCTAATGGTAGGTTGAATTCAGTATTTACGATTTTGAATTATGAGAAAAAAGATGGAAACAAAAGAATCAATGAAAAAATATTTTCTTTCATTTTTTTTTCCGAGATATAATTGAAAATGTTATATATATATATATATATATATATATATATATATATATATATATATATATAATTTTATTCTATAAACTATTTTGTGGCATATTTTTTCTTTACTTTTAGTCATGCATGAAAAATATGCAAATATTTACACGGCTTAGTTAAATCATACATACTATGAGAACTCTCCTCCTCACTGTAATAGGATTGAAGATACCTATATTTACTTTAGTCAGGAATAGGGTCAGTGAAACAGTATTTTACTATCGCTTTATGTCCGATAGATATTGAATAATAGGAAGGGGAAAAAAAAAAATTACAAAATGTATTTATTTTAATTTGATTTTCCAAGATTGAACTGAAAATCTTTTATTTTTTCTATAATTTTTTTCTTATAATTTTTTCCTATAATGTTTTTTTGAAAAAACTATTTTTGATAGTTTGATTTTATATATAATTTTATTTGATGAAAATATTTTGTGGTATTTGTTTCTTAGTCATGCATCAAAAATATACAAATATTTACAAGATTTAGTCATACATAAATGGTCACCTATGAGGATTGACGTTCTCACTGTAATAGTGATCATTTAATAGAATGGAAGGTACCTATATTTACTTTGTTTAGTCAGGGCCAGGCATAACGTTAGTGAAGCAGACTATTTTATTTTACTATCGCTTTAGGTTCGATACATAATAGGATGTTTAATTCAGTATTCCAGACATTGAATTATAAGAAGTAAAAAAAAAGAAATCACAAAAAGTATTTACTTTAATTTTTCAGTTGGGGATTTTCTAAGATCTAACTGAAAACTTATTTTTTCCCTATAATTTTTTTCTATAAATTATTTTTTGAATTTTATTTTTTTTAGTCATGAATTAAAAAAATTTATGGATATAACATTTTACTGATAAAAACGAGTTCATTTTAGTAAATTGTCTCCAAAGAAGGTTTCTTTAAGTTTCATTTTACTGTTGAGACATTTTTTTTTTGTTATATTTTTTACGCATAACTTTTGTGGGTTTAAATGAACATGTATATGCATCATGTTTAGTTACCAAACATATCATTCAAAATTTTAAGAATGAAATTTTTTTTTTAAGAAAATTCAAATTTACTTTTTGGAGTTTGAAAATAAACATTCCATTTATTTTTCTGAAAGAAAAGTTATATATATATATTTTTGCTTAATTTAGAAGTTACTTTATTTAACTATTCTCTTTTTACTTGTAATCTATATCAAAATATATTGTGTGTGTGTATGTATATATATATATATATATATATATATATATATATATATATATTCAAAGTTATTACTCAATAATAAAGTTGGTATATATCTGCTCCAATAGTACTCAATACTAAAACTATAATTGGTAGAGCAAATATGTTTAAGTTATTTGGCTTACACCTACTAACCATAGTTGTTTCCTCAAAGCAAAGTGCATTTGACTTTGAGGAAACCAAATAAGTTATATACATTTATATATATATATATATATATGACTTACTATTTCATATTTTATATACACATATAATATTATAAAGTGATATAATATACTGTATATATATTTTCAGTATTTACTTCAACAGTGCTCAATACGTGAGTCGAGCTTCATAGTAGTATGAAAATATGTCTATCGCAAGTAAGCTACACATGAAACATGGACGCCCCTGTGTAGCTTAATTGTCATAGATATATTTTCATACTATATATATATATATATATATATATATATATATATATATATATTAGGCAGCAAATCGTTATCAATACAAGTCTAATTAAAGACAACAGTATTTTCTCTGTTCTTTATTATGTTAATTGTTTTTTGACTGCGAGTACTTCTTTACAATGGCACAACCATTTAAAAAAATAATTCAATAAAGTGCATCATTGTATTTTTTAAATAGTCCACTTTTTAAAGTGAGTAGTCCGATGAATTTTGAAGTATTTATTTAGAAATCCTATTGCCATGAAAAAAGTGCCTTCTTATTTGTTTAAGTTTTAAAAAAGGACAATTCTTTAAATGACAAACAATTAATTTCTTTTTTTTTATTTTACTTACTACATTACTATTACGGGTGTTGGCTATCTTGCTTGCCTCAGTATTAGACTACCGGAGCATAAGGCTCCTACCATTATGACTTTTGGGTGTTTCATGAGGCTAATTTTTGGTGCTTCAAGTTTCAAGACATCAAAAAAGTTGACCTTTTGGTGTTGCTGTAGTCTAATACAAAGGCTTGAACCCAAACTAAAATTATTTTTTTTGCTTTGTAAATAAGAGTAGTACACGAAAGGTGATTTTTCATCTTCTCTCTTCTTTCGCCAGGTCTAATTTTTTCATGCCTGTAACAATTGTCTCACCACCCACTTCTTTTATCATACAATTTAAAAGAAAAAATACATTAATACAAAAGTAATTCTACATTCCTCCAGTGAACATCTAGAACTAATTTCGAATATTTCGTTGAAACGGATTGTTTTTGTTTTGTTTTTACTTACAAGGACAAGTATGGCACAAGGCCAAATTCAAGGTGGGGTCTCAAATACTGAATTTCTGCAATACTTATGAAAATAATTCTCAGGCCCTTTCCTTTCTCTTTCTTTACTTCCCCATCTTCTCATCACACTCCTCCCTTTCTCACTCCAAACCCACTTCTGCATGAGTGGGAGAATATTTGTCATAACAGGAGACTTTGTTGGTTTGGTCACATTGAAAGAATGGATGAGAGTGCTTAGGTTAGTATATGGCAGTCAGTTGGTAGGGGAAGTCCAAGGAAAACATGGGAGGAAGTGATAAAAATGGACTTGAGTGAAAAAGGAATAAATAAAGATCTGGGCAGAGATAGGTTAGTTTGGAAGTCAATTTCTATTCTGATTCATTTAAATCACGCCTAGCTGCAGGTGGAGGCTGCTCCCTTGATGCACCTCCCCATTACATACAGTTGAGCCCATGGTCAAGATTGATTTCCCATGGCATGGAACCTTTTTTGTTTTTTTAATAATGTATCCCAGTGCTGAATACTTGAAATTGAACTGGCCTTCTGTCAAACTTGACCTCCATTGAGAAATGTGTAAAGATCTTAAGCAGGTTGGCTATATATATATATATATATATATATATATATATATATATATAGGATCAAATATAAACCAAAAGTAAACTTTTAGTAGATGGAACCTATAGTGAAAAGGTTAAGCTCAATATACGAGATAGAGCAATTGTAGAGATAGAAGAAATAAGAGTGATAAACATGTGACGAATGTCCAAATTTATTTCAAATTTCGATTGTTCAAAGCAAGGTGTATTCTGTAATAAACTAGTGTTTATTATTCTTTCTTTAGCTTAAGGAAAGAATAATAAATACTAGTTTATTAAAGAATACACCTTGCTTTGAACAATCGAAATTTGAAATAAATTTGAACATTCGTCACATGTTTATCACTCTTATTTCTTTCTCTCTCTCTCTCTCTCTCTCTCTCTCTATATATATATATATATATATATATATATATATATATATATATATATATATAATTCTTGGTTTCGTTGAGTAGACAAAAATCCAATAGAGTTCTCGATTATTTACTAAGAGCGTAATATTTATTTATAATGTTACAGCAGTTCAGATAAATAAGGTATCTTAGGCTTAGGTTTCCAGCTAGGGGAGAAGACCCAAGCAAAAAATTCTGGGTTTTCTTGAGTTTTAATTATAAATCACTCTCTGGCTTTTGTCAGCTTAATTTGCTTAACAACCTCACAGATCAAAATATGGCTGACGAAAGTCAAAAAGTGGTTTATAAGTAAAATTCAAGAAACCCCAGAATTTTTTGCCTGGGTCCACTGCTCCAGCTGGAAACCTAAGGTACAATGTTGATCTGAACTTCTGTAACATTATATATATATATATATATATATATATATATATATATATATATATATATATATATATATATATATATATATATATATTAATGAAATTTGGGTTAAAATTAAAGGGCAAGGATCCTTTCTACACCTAATGGTTCATAGGTCTGGTTCGTATTCCTGATCTTTATAGCGTTAAACAGAATGGATGGCTCAAACTACCACCATGACAGAACGGTAATCTGTCGCCGGTTATAATTCCCACAAAGTTGGTACCCTTTCATTCATACACCTGGATGGAGTGTTTTGCTTACAGCTCCTCATATTCACAAATAGTCACCCATATAAATATTAACCAGGCTCAAGGTTGCTTAACTTCAGGTGCTCTTCCATAACCGGTGTGTTAGCATTATTTAGCCATATAGATTACTAAGAATTATGTAGAATATTAGAAGTATTCATTTATTCACTTTGCATACAATCAGCAACCAAGTTGTAGGGTGCTTCATAAGTTCTTAGGATGTTAAATTTATAATTCCCTTATTTATGTGGACACGGGGGCATCGCAAACTCATACGGCCATCCGCAGGCTAACACACTCTCTACCATACTATTTAAATATCCTTCTCTCTAATTTACCACCTGATGTGGGTCAACCAATCACGACTTTGTATTTCTCAGCCTCTATCGAGCATATTTTTACTTAATTAAATTAATGAAAAAATTTAAAAGATATAAACTTTAAGAAAACAAGTCCTTTTAAAAAAAAAATCAAAAGGCGAAAAAATGATGAATCTCTCCACTGATTATGACACTACACCTACCTTATGTTAAATTACCTCCCCTCTCGGGGAAGGTCTAAATTTCTCACAAATCACAACCAAATAAAATGCATGGGTTGTTATCAACGTAGTTATTTTCTACCTCATGTTGTCGACTCCTCTGATCGAGGCACCTGCAATTAATGTTTCACAACAGCACGAAGAAACGATTAAATCATCCATTAAAAGAAATGATCTTTTATTAAGATGTTGTCATTGCCTTCTCTTCTTCCAGCTCGAAGAGGGGATATTCCGAGCTACGAATATTGGGTACCTCAGTTTATTGTCAATCTTAGGTCATCTCTACCCGTCTGGTTCGCTTCGAGACTTCCAACCAACTGCTTACTTCTCTCACTCCCCCACTTTCAGCCATGTGACGTCACGTCCGTTTCTAGTACACAGGAGGTCGAACTGCCATCCGAGTACACAAGCTGACCCCAAATGAACTGTTATCTTCAACTGACAAAAATTATACTCTCCCAATATTTAACACATATAGAGATGGTGTTCGGAAAATCGATTGCATAACTTTGGGATTATGTTCTATATATGTATATAAGTAAAAAAAAAAACGCTTGGTTTCCAAGTTACATGCAACTAGAAACAAAATACTTGTTAACGTTCTTTATTGTAAACATCTAATACAAACACTATGAGATAGATAAACATTACCCATGTGACAGGATCACAGGTAAAATAAGCCTGGGTCTGGTGGTGCCGCATGCGCTAACAAAACTGTGAAAAAATGACACTAAACCAATATAAAAGCTGTGAAGTGCAGAAGAACTATCTGAGCGTCATGGTTGCTAGGTGCTCCTTTGATAATTAAGATGGGGAACCTGGTCGGCATCCTACGAGTGTTTGAGCTTTTTATTTCCGGTAAAAAAAAAGAAAAAGTAAATTAGTATGAATCAGGATCATTCTGTCGTTAGCATTGGTTTCCGAGATTCTTTCTAGAACAATCAAGTACTTACAGGAGGGACCACGTAAGGGTTGCCAGCATCCCTAAGTGAAAGCGGTACTATAGAACCGACAGGATTTGAACTTGGCACACCCAAGTCGTCAGTCCGTGTCGTTAACCACTCTATCAAAGGTAACAGGATATAACCGACCAAATATAAGTAAATAAATATAAGCACAACCCAAAGATCATACAGAGGAAGAACTGGACGACGAAAAGAAAATAAGACTCGTAATGGAGTGCTAGAAACACCCACAGAAAGAAGTTCCTTTACACATATAGAACATAATCCCAAAGTTATACCATCGATTTTCAATAAAAAAAACTGGTATATCAATGTATATAATTACTTTATAAATAAATTATCATTTAGATGTCACTAATGGAGGTAAATGTAGATGAACCTTTTTCGTTTATATAACTGCTATCGTTTATTTTATTTTGCCCTTTTTTATTGAATAATTTTTGCTTATATAAGTTTTTATATGAATTTGTGCAACAATTGCAAAAGTTTACATCTAGGAAAAACTTTTAATGGTGAGCAATATATATATATATATATATATATATATAGATATATATATATGAAAGATAGAAAGGAAAACAATTAAATACAAGAAGAAATAAAAAAAAACAGGAGATTTGACCAGTTTCATTCAGAACAACAAACATCTTCAGAAAAAGTGATGCAAATGAAACCGGTCAAATCTCCCATTTGTCTTTTTTACATTTTATCTCCACGACTTTTCATTTCACGATATATTGTGTGTGTATATATATATATATATATATATATATATATATATATATATATATATATATATATATATATATATATATATATATATCTTCTGTTTATTGTATGATTGGCATTGAGCTTCTATTTAGCAAGTTTTAACCTAATATTCCTTAATGAAAAACACTTTGAAATAATCTTTATCGGGAGTTTTTTTTCTGAAGGAATCTTTAAATAATCTTTAAATATCCTTCACTCTATAATAAAGACCAATGTGTATTTATCTGTATATAAATAAATATATATAGCGAGTAAAATAAAAATGCCGGACGAAACCATTTCCTGTGTTATGGGGAAGGGAGAAAGCAAATAGAAATTCCGACTCCCCCCCCCTCCTCTGTCATCTGAAATGAATTCGGAAAGAAATCCTTCACACTATTTCTATAATCAGACTTTTACTTTCTTTCTTTTTTCTTTTCTATACCGATTGATACATTGTTTCTCCTCCCCCCCTTTTTTTCTTTTCTTAAACTTTCCAATTTGAGACGTTTTCTTATTTCTTTGTTATTTATTTCGTCGATTGAGACATTATTTTATATGAATATTAGTGTTAACACTAGCAAAGCATAATTTGTTTCTGTCATTTTTGACAAAGGGTGTATATATATATATATATATATATATTGTGACCTAGACTGATAGTTGCACTAATAAGAATTATATATAGATATTATTGGTGCTATTGACAATTATTATTGTTATATTGTTATTATTACTATTATTGTTATTACTTTTCTTAGTATATTGTTTTCAAGATGGTCAGTTGGATTATTTTTTTTGTTTTTAAAGAGGGAGGCATATACAAAAAGTTCTGACAAATAACCAAGTCCTTATAAGTATTTTTTTTATTCAAACCCTTTGTTTTCATTAGCGATTGATCACTTGTCTCAATAATATTCTAAAAAAAATCTTACCTCATTCAGTTTATTCATAACCTTTTCGGTTTTCTTCAAATTTATTTCAGAAATGTCCTTTGTTTACTTCTTATGCATTTTTGTTTTGCATTTGAGTAAAGAAACATAAAAAGGACCAAATGTACTTTCAGCTCTTCAATTATGTAGGCAGGTGAAAAGAATTGGTTTAGCATTACACTGTATCTGACATTACACAAACAAAGCTTTTACTAAACATGAGCGCATATATTTTAAAATTAACTTGGACTTTTTAATTTTAAATAAACGTTATTTTGAGAGCAAGTTAATGCAAAAAAAATACATGTTTTTTTTTTTGTTTGTTTTTTTACGTTTAGTAAAGCGTGGCGATAAGAGTCCAGAATAGTTAACAGTTGAGAACTCTTAAACAAAAAATAAAAACAAATAATTTATAGCAAACGCAGTAGAATTAAATTCTCTACCGAGCTGTATTCTTTTAACTTGTGGAAACTGTTATTAAAATTTTTGATTTCGGAATTTTATTTCGATGTGCGTGTGTCTTAACACACGAACACCAAAATGGCTGCCGATGTAATGGCTTAACTTCAGTTAACTTCATACTGAAGAGATAGTAAAAGAAAAATTACTTTCCCTACTACTAACCCTAAGTCCGAGTTGTATCCATCGGCCATCTTTAGGAGCCTGTTGTCAAAGTTAGTCACTTACTGAGAATCTCAAACTGAATTCTTTATTAATTCCAATTTAGTTTGAAGTTCACGATGTTAAAAAAATGTATTATTGTTAGTTTTTGTGCTAAATTCTTTTTTTAACATTCCCTACTAGCATTTATTTATAATATTCTGACATTTCAGTTATGGAGGCCTGAAATAATGTATTAGTATAATTATAATTAGGAGTTTTTCTTAATTTTAAGCATTTCGCTTACTCTCTAACACTTCGCAAGTTAATTCCTATTCATTACTTGAAATCATTGAAACAAAACTAATCGATAAGAAAAAATACAAAACTCCCTCTCTCACTATCAATAAGAAAAGACAGAACTGATCAATAAGAAGACAAAACTAATCAACAAGAAACAGAAGACAAAACTTCCTCTCTCTCACAAACAATAAGAAAAGACAGAACTTATCAATAAGAAGACAAAACTAATCGATAAGAAAAAGAAGATAAAACTCCCTCTTTCTCGCTATCAATAAGAAAAGACAGAACTAATCAATAAGAAGACAAAACTAATCAACAAGAAACAGAAAACAAAACTTCCTCTCTCTAACAAACAATAAGAAAAGACAGAACTGATCAATAAGAAGACAAAACTATATATATATATTTCCTTGGGATGTTTTGGCCTTGTGGCCTTCTATGTTCTTCAGATAGTGATCGATTGATTCAATTTTTGATACACTGTGTTAATTGCCCAATTGAATGCAAATACTGACCCAATGGGTCATGAGTCGTCTAGTATTCCATGAATGCGACAAGATTATGATGTAAAAACAATTTTTTTTTTAGATAGATGTGATTTTCATCCTCATCATTGCTGGAATGACCTGAAGAGGTTTAGCCTTGAATAAGACTATAGCGGAAACATGTCTGCACATATGTAGTAAAAATGTTTGTATAAATAAAAAAAATTTAGACTAAAATGAGTATGTGAATACAAAAGATAATCAACATTACATGGTAATTGCCAGTTTCTTGAATTGCGTTTATTTTTGGTCTGATGAAACTGTCAATACCCGTGTGATATCTACATTCTTAGATGTAGGTAAATTACATTACCAATAGATTCTTTGTCTAGAATTCTTTTTCTTTTTTATGGTCACAATGTATCTCTTAAAAGTAACAAAATTGGTGTTTGTGAAATAATTTAAATTAGTCTGGGCCGAATATTCCTTCACAAAATCATCTTAAGAGTTGTCTCCCCTTACTCAACGTAATTCTCTTTTGACAACTATTGAAAATCTTGGTTACAGTCGGTTCTTGTTTGTATATGCTACTCTCTTCGTATGTAATCTCTTATTAGTATTGAAAACTGGAGAGATGACCTGCCTGTCAGATGATCTTAAGTTCTAATCACGCTTACATACATGCACACAAATATGCCGCCATGAATACAGTAATTTAAATGAATTAAATAATGGATTTCATACATTTAAGCTGTATAGTAAAATAATACAAACAAAAAAGCATAGTACATTCACGAATAAGGAAGTTGATTTACTTAGTAACTATTTTGATCTTTGCTTGGTAGTAAAGTCGTTAAGTCGACACTGGCTTATAACGGTCCCTCTTCTTAGACATAGTTTCAAATCCTGCCTGAGTCTCATTTTTCTCTTAGTGGATTTTTTTTTGTGTTCTAGCCTCATAGATATAATAAGATATTTTGTCTACGCAAAACACAGTAATGTTTATTATTACACACACATATATATATATATATATATATATATATATATATATATATATATTTCTACAACATCGTTAATTATATCTTGTACATGGTCCAATGTCGGTCATCTGTGATGCACTGATTTCGCTGCAGGTTTTGGGGTTTGAAAAGAAAAATGCTATGCACCATATAAACCTTGAAAACTAAATAGTCTAACAGAAAAATTTATTATATATGATATGGACACACAACATCAGCAAATTATATATATATATATATATATATATATATATATATATATATATATATATAATAGAATATTAAATTAAAGATAAGCGATTTATTGTTTAATAATAATCTATCGTGATAATATAAAGCTCAATATATTGAATAGAGCAATCAATTCAAAAAATTAAAGAAGATGAGAATAAAAAATTGTAAAGATAAAATATTTATTAATATATATATATATATATATATATATAATATAGATCTTAGGTAAACTTAATTATGAAATATACATTTATTTACGCTCGGAAAATTTAACATAAACAACAGTTTGTGTACAATCGTTCCTTAGACGATATGGGTTTTTATTAATATCTAGTCTCTTGATAAGCACAGGGTATAGACACCAACTTAGAAGCTAACATCTAGCATCAAGTTTTTCAGCAAATTAGATAGGAAGAATGAATAAAGCAAACTAGTTCAAACAGTGTACAAAACAGTTGAAACAACGGGACGTAAAGCAGTTAGAGTAGATGTAAGGACAAAACACACATCAAAGAAAAAGAAAAAAAATTTTTTTAATGCAATTAGACGGAAGATTCACTCCGTATGGAGAATTATACAAATATATGATCATATACAGTGAAAAGGGTAATTAATACTTCAATTCGCTATCAACCAAAAGGTATAGAGATTCAAGTAATATAACGCTTGCAAGAAAGATTATCAAAAACTTATAATGTAAATTAAAAATTAAAGAATTGGAAAATTTAAAATAATGAAAAGTTGAAAAAAGTTTTTAAATTTACTAATTAAAACAATTAAAATTAAAAAAAAAAAAAAAATAAATAAATAAAAAAACATCTCAAGACTGGTATAAGCAATAAATATAGCATTGATTTTAAATTTTAATGTTTTTCTTTGGGGGTATGATGCCGTTTTGATGATAAAGGTTACAAAAAAGTAAATAATGTGACCCCGTTACATATCCTGTTGCCTCAAACATATATTCCATAATTACTAATGATAAGTTCAATAGTTTTGGATTTTTACCAAGCACATACATATTATTGACGCTCACACGCGCACACTGATCCTTTTTTAAATATATTACTTAATATAATTCAAAATTTTATATAGAGCAAATCTTTTCTCTATTTTTGTATCTAGCTTATTTTTTAAGTTTTTGAGGGACAGATTTGAGTTTTGGTGGTTGCACCCCCTGAATGATAAAGTTTATAAAAAAATAATGTGCCCATTTTACTCACCATATTGCCTAGAATATTTAAAAAAACATAATACTCTGTTTATTAGTTTATAGATTACCGTGTGCACACACACTATATATATATATATATATATATATATATAAATTCCCGAAACAGTTTTTCATGGTAAACAACTGATGATCCCTTAAAATAGTGTTAGAAACTAACTAATATAATAACTGTAAAAAATAAATTGACTTACATGAGTGATTTTCCACTGGAAGACTTGAGACTATAAGTTTTTTTTTATATATATATATTTTTTTTTTTTTTTTTATATAGTTTTAATGGTTGAGAAACTTCCGAGACTATATATATATATATATATATATATATATATATATATATATATATATATATATATATATTAAGCCCCTTTAAGAAATTAAAGTTGAGGCTTGTTCAGGGAGTTAAAAATAGACTGTCCCTTAGCTATACGCAAGGTTCCGAAAATGTTTGTTGACCCCTCTCAACTGTCTATTGTCTATTGCTAGCTTTCTGAAGGCACAAAAATAACTTAATTTCCCTTCTTTACGTGATAATTTCCTGTTGCCGTGGTTTAGAGCGCTAGTTTGCGGAGTCTAGGCTGATTCTTTACTGGATTTGTGCCCTCCGACCATCTGAAATTGTCACTACCTACACTGATGATAGCAAAAGCTTGAAACGCTGCCGTCTGTAGGTTAAAATAATTTAATATTTATTTAATAATATATATATATATATATATATATATATATATATATATATATATATATATATATATATATATATATATATATATATATATTACAGTAAGGAATATAGACATTTTTAGGGAGGGGGGGATAGAAATTGAAAAGTGTTAAAAACAAGAGAAAAGGTATAATTACATAAATTTACTAAGCCGGCTTTCGTCCACACTCATCAGAGTAAATATGTGAAAGTAAAATTCATGCAGATTAAAACTTAAAATATTTAGTGAAATGAAGACCGGTGACAGTTTGAGGGCAAAGAAAAAAAAATTGTAAGGGGTGGGAGGTCACAAGTGAATGATATTAAGTCCTAGAAAACACTCCTTTTGTTTACATAGGGAAGGTTTTAAAGACTTAATATAGATTATTTTCATAAATTTAAGAAATGGTCGGTCATCTGTGATGCACTGCAAATTTTTGGGTTTAAAAAGAAAATGCTATGCACCATATAAATATTGCAAACTAAATAGCCCAACAGAACATTTGACTATATATGATATTGACACACAGCATCAGCCAATTATATATGTGTGTGTGTGTGTGCGTGTATATATATATATATATATATATATATATATATAAAGTAAAGTCAGTTGGATTTTCGAGTTTAGACCTACATAGCATTGCAGCTGACAAATCGATATTTGATTTTGACTAGCAATTTCTTATATATATATATATATATATATATATATATATATATAATGGTTGACAAAGTGAAACCAACTTGCATAAAAGTACAATCTTTTTTATAAAAAAAAAAATAATTTAAATAAATAAGAAAATAAGACATATTCATTGGAAAAACAACCAAAACATACTTTGATGCCTTTACATTGAAAACACTGATTTAAAAAGATTACTCTTGCTGATGGTATTCAATGTCATAAATAATAAGCATCCTATTGACCTTAGTTGATCTCGACCAGATTCCCCTCCCTATTCCCTTTTCATAAGTTGTAAAATTCATTTTCCGAAACAAAATAACAAGTCATCATTTTCTGATGAAGTTTGCACAGATCGAAACGTGTCAAATGTGATATTTCACCTTTTGTCAAAAAAAGATAATATTTTCTCTAAATAGATTTGTTATGTTAACACACCCGAGTGAGTTTAACCTAAGAGCTCCCACACGGTCTGCCAAGCTGCAGTCTCTGTCACATCGCTGCAGTGTTACATCCAGGTGCTTGTTTTACAAGTACTTCCATGGAACTCCGATGAATTTACTGCACTTGTAACCCCTCAATTAAAATACTTCTAACTAGAAGCAAAATTCCACCCCTTCACTGTAAAAGTTGTTGAAAAATATTCTACTCTAACAGCTTCTTACCCCGGAATGCTTGCCCTTGGAATGCCCTCTCTGCGCCCTGTTTCTCCGACCATACTAAAATGTAGAAATTTAAATATAATGTAAACAAACATCTTTCTGCCTTACTCTCCCACTTAAGTTGCCCTCCACCCTATAAATATGGCCCTTATCAAAGTAGCTCCTTAGTTTCAGTGGCAATATGCCTTGTTTGGGGTGCATAAAAGTCATTAGAAAAGAGAGTTTAAATTAACAATCTTTGTTCAACTAAAGGTGAAAGAATATGTTTGACGTGTTTCGATCTATGCAAACTTCATCAGGAAATGGTGCGTTAGTTTCGACTTTCTGACAGGCAGGCGCTCCTACTTCAATTCAAATTTGCTTTTCCTCATATCTGCTCTCTATATTACCATGTATAAAAAGAAGACCATTTTTTTGTTATTATTAGCTGTGAAAATATTTTTAAAAATAAACAACAATAATAATATTATTATTGTTTTATATTCATATTCGTTCTTTCTGAGTTATTATCTCTTATTGACTTATGATTATTAAATTATTTTCTGATCTCTTCATTTGTGGTTGTATTCACATATAAAGTCTTAGAGTTAAAAGATTATCTTTTTAAAAGTCATATATATATACATATATATATATATACATATATATATATATATATATACATATATATATATATATATACATATATATATATATACATATATATATATATACATATATATATATATACATATATATATATATACATATACATATACATATATACATATATATATATACATATACATATATATATATATATATATATATATATATATATATATATATACATATACATATATATATATATATATATATATATATATATATATATATATACATATATATATATATATATATATATATATATATATATATACATATATATATATATATATACATATATATATATATATACATATATATATATATATATATATATATACATATATATATATATACATATATATATATACATATATATATATATATACATATATATATATATACATATATATATATATACATATATACATATATATATATATACATATACATATATATATATACATATACATATATATATATACATATATATATATATACATATATATATATATATATATATATATATATATATATATATATATATATATATATACATATAGAGATAGAAGAAAAAAGAGTGATAAATATGCGACGATTGTCCAAATTTATTTCAAATTTCAATTGTTCAATGCAAGGTTGTCAGTAATAAACTAGTGTTTATTTTTCTTTCCTTAAGCCAAGGCTTTTCAAAGATCGAAATCTTATCATCAGATATATATAGTCTAAAGAAGCTTTGAGTTATTTTAAACAAAAAGACAAAAGAAAAAAAAGGAAGGAAAATGCAATTAAAATTCCCAGAGAAACTAACTAAATCCAAAATAGTGTAGACTTAACATTTGTTGGAAAATTCATGAATAAATAAAATATATAATAGTAAGTAAATAAAATAAAAAGGAGGATTAAGTATCTAACAGTGAAACAAACGCAGGAGACCTTAACGTAAGCATCTAATATTAACACGGGGATCTTCAGCTGTTTACCATGTAACTGTTTCGGAGATTTAAAAACAGGACAGTTATATGCATGGCTCTCCAATGGTACAGATAAAACTAGCATTTCCCCAATAATCAAGTGTCGAAATAATTCAGCTTAAAATGTTACTTATATATACATAAATAAATAATAATAAAATAATAATAATAATAATAATAATAATAATAATAATAATATACTACCCTTAAGACTACCGTGTGATATGGTAATTTGCATATCAAATAAAATTCTTTATAACAATAGTAATACTAGTAATAATAATAATAATAAAATACTATCTAAACACTACACCTACGAACCATTCTACGATATGGTAGCTAGAAATAAAATTATATAGGAATTAAGGTTGCATTAAAAAAAAAAAAGCTTTAGTACCTTTGGTACCAGAAAGGCAAATAGATATATATATATATATATTTTTATATTTATATTTATATATGAGAGAGAGAGATATTAAAGTCCTTTGAAAATAAAAAATCAGTAACAGTAGTAAGACTGTTTTTACATTTATTTCATAATGTAGGACTAGACCCTCCGGACCTAGACAGTTTGTCATATATATATATATATATATATATATATATATATATATATATATATATATATGATGAAGAAAAGTAGTTACATACTTTACAAGTTTATTATCAGGTTTTTAAACAAGGAATATAATAAAATGAGGTTTAATACATGGATTTTCGAAGAATTACTCTTATTCTCAGAAGGGAAAAAAAAACAATAAGTTACTAATCATTGATAAGTATAAATTTGAAAATTAGCAACAAAATTTTAGGATAGGCTTAAAGCAAAAATAGTAAACTTCAATAATATGAAGAAAGTCAATTGTATCCATGTAGATGTTGAAAAAATCCAATTGGAATATGGTATTATGTAGTGGAGGGTATTGGGATCCTATCAAGTTCAGGAAACAATCCAAAAGTCATAAGTCTGTGAAAAATCAATATATATGTAAAAAATATCATGCCAGGTGTTAAGATTCCAAGGCATACGAGTTAAATATAAGAGGAAAAAACAAAAAAAGAAGAGGAGAAAAATAGAGAAAAAGAGGGAGGGGGAACAAGATCAAACACCATCTATCAGAATAGGATCTGATATAAAATAATTATCTTTATGTTATTCAAATAAATAAATAAATATATGGTGATTGCTTTTTCTTGGCAAAAGTTTTCCATCTCTTCATTTAGTTGCTGTGCGGGCATGCGCACGCACAAAGGTAGTTCTTTAACGACGTTCACATATGTGACACAAAAACTTTTTTTTGGTAAGGATGCCTGCATGTTAACATTATAAATTCCAGAATGTCTTGTCAGGCCATTTTTCGATTTGCTGATTCAACCACAAATATGACAACTTAGCACTATAGGACGTTAAAACTGTTAATCCTATCTTTGGTTGTGTGATTTAAGATGATTTACAAGTCCAGATTTTGACAGAAAAACCTATCACATACAATGCACTTCAGTTCCTGTTGTATATTCTCTGACACTATACTTTCATTCTGCTTTCTTAAAACACGCTTTAAGACAGAATGATCTACACGTCGCTCTTCAAAATCTTTGTCTGATGATTTTCCTCCATAGTTGTCGTCTTCCGATTGTGCTCCCCAGTTATCTACATCCAACTCAAGTAGTTTTTCAGGTCATCCATAAACCTTTTTTTTGGTTTGTGTTTATATCTCACCATAGAACAGCTGTTTAGGGAGTCTTTTGTCCTCCATCCTAACCAGGTGTCCAGCCCAGTGCATCTGATTTTGAATGATTTTCATTTCTATACTGGTGCTATTTGACCGTTCAAGGACTACAGTGTCAGGTGTGAGAGTCTTCCGAATACAACTTTAATGAAATCTTTCTAATAGGTCTTAAAACATTACCATAACAAAATAATTATAGCTTTGATGTGACGTCATAGATGTATGATTTACGTCATGTTTCAAAACATTAATTCAAACATAAGCAATCATAAAAATAAATAAATGAATGGTTAAAGATTATCAAGTGTTGGAAATTCTTTTAATAGTCCAAAACAATTTATTTTGCTTTAACTACGTATTGGTGTTAAAAACTATTTAATATATAATATATACTAGAATTTGGGCCCATATATATATATATATATATATATATATATATATATATATATATATATATATATATAAATAAAATATGAAACTAAAAGTATACTTTTAGTAGATAGAACCTATAGTGAAATGGTTTAAGCTCAATATACGAGATAGAGCAATTATAAAGATAGATGAAAGAAGAGAGATAAACAGGTGTCCAGTGAAAGGAGATTTGACACCTTATCAACGGACATTTACCAACTGGACAGACCCATATCTTTTTACACGCACTTTCTCACTCTCCATTACTTAATATTTTTTCAAATTTTGAATTTTAGCTTTTCCACTGCCAACTTATCTATTTATGTAATTCCTCTGATGATAAGATTTTAATCTTTGAAAAGCCTTGGCTTAAGGAAAGAATAATAAACATGTTTTTACCGAGTACACCTTGCATTGAACAATCGAAGTTGAAATAAATTTGTCATTCGTACATGTTTATCCCTTTTCTTTCATCTATTTTATATATATATATATATATATATATATATATATATACACACACATTTGACTAGCTAAGAGGCTGGGGTCTGACAGCACCAGGAACTGCATGTGCCATGCTCAGGCAGGGAACACGTATTCATACTTTACTCTTTATCGTACGCACAAACTTGCTACTTGTATCCACCAAAAAATGCGGAATGTAATCTTTTTCTATCACATCTGATCTTGACCTTTTAGATTTTGCCCTTAGCCAAAAGGCCAAGGAGCAACAAGTGTATGCAAAAAGAAAACTCTGAAATAACACCATGGCATATAAATTCGATGAAGCGACAGGAAGTTTTTTCTAGAGAAACCAATCCAAATAACTTGTTCACCTTCATAAGGAGAGTAGAAAGTAGACCCTGTGTTTACTTTCAGAATCCTCGTAACTCTCGCTTCCCTTATTTTGTTTTTTAGTACTTACATTCCATGAACAATGTTTCTGGCAAAGGGGGAAAAATTCCTGTTTTCTGGGTTGGAATCTATCCATTTAACACTTATCAGACTAGTTTTTGACCTTGAAGTAGTTTTATTTTAGCTACTTACATCAAGTGGCTTCATGCCTTGTCTGGAGCGATTTTCTATTTTTTAAAAATGCAGTTAAAAAAACAGATGAGGCTTCACACAAACATGTAACAACTCGCTGAAGAGTAATGCAACATTTAATCAGAAGAATTTCTTTACAATGACCACCAGTCAAAGAATCAAATCAAAAGCCACAAATCTTTAATGAAAATAATTTCTCCACACACTTTTATATCAAATGATAAACTCATCAACAGAAAATATATATTTGCAATGTATATATAGATAATTTATAGAAGGCGATTACAATCTGGGAATGTGTCGGAAAGAAGCGGAATTGAAAGCAAGACAAGACAAATACAAAAGTGAAAATAAGTTTTTCTTTTTTTCTCTTTTTTCTTTTTTATTGTCGTTATTATTATTTTCTAAATGAATAAATGCAAAAGTTTTTTCATGTATCACACTTATATTACCATCAAAACAGCTCATAGTTACTTAAAATCAATATTGCAAGTCAATCTTTTGAAATACTGTATATTATATAGTAGAGAGCAACAATCCAAACACAGTCATTTGTATGCCTCATTTGCATAACTTTTTTTTAAACAGTTTATAATAAATTAATGTTTGGTGTTATTCATTTGTAATTATATTGTCCTATTTCATATATATATATATATATATATATATATATATATATATATATATATATATGCAATAGTTTTGTTGATATTAACAGTAATTAATTAAAGTGATTTAATTTTTTAAAAAAAGGATAAATTACCAAAACATTTCTTAAGATATGGTGATTAATTTTCAAGGGAGATAATTCAAATGAAACTTAGTTTTTAAAATTACAATAAATTCTTATTAAAGATATGGCATGTAAAAAGTATACTTAGAACTAGATTAATGACTGCCGGATTGCTGGTAGTATTTTGCTTGTTTATTATAAATCTTACTTGCCTTCAGTGTCACTTGATGGTGGAGTCTGTATAACATAATATTTTGAGAAAAATACCTTCATCGGACTTATGTTCAACTCTGATCTTAAAATTTGCGAATGAGGACCATGAAAAAAAGAGAAAAATAAAAAAAAAAATCTTTTGCCTTCGTCTTGTCTTTCTTTCAGTCCTGACTATGTTCGATACATCCTCATATTGTAATAGCCTTCTATAAATTATATATATATATATATATATATATATATATATATATATATATATATATATACTACACACAATGCTTCCAGCAAGCTACATCAGCCTCGTATTTGCAATGTATTTAACTGCAAACTATTTGTACAAATCATCTTTAGAAAATAAAGTATTTGGCATTGAATAGCCCACAAGAGTTATTGTGCCATTAAAAAAAAAATAGATTGGTCGATCTTACTGTACACGTGCGAAACTTGGTCAAATTGAGCATCTAATAACCTTTATTAGATAGGGTCTTGCTTACAAGTTCTATAAATTCGCCCTCTTGACCATGTCCAGAACACAGTTGTCCACCAGAAGGCAAAACTACCTCTGATCACAGAAGAGTTCATCCTACGGTAACTTTGTTGGTTTAGCTACACGCTTTGCCACGATTCGTCTTTCCTGACAAATGACTTGATTGAAAACTGTGAAACTGCTTGACAAAAAAAAGAACTCAACTGAAGAAGAGGTGGCTCTCTGCAGTCAAAGCGGACTTTGAACTCATGTTGGGCCCCAACATCTACGGTCTTCGTCAGTGGAATTGTGAGCGGATCGCAATTGCACCTGAGAAAGCTCCAAATTGTTAAACTTGCTATGCAGCGATATGGTGACTTATCAAATTTAACAGATGTGGCTAAACCAGGAAAGTGCAGTGTGCTGGACTGTCTACGAGACATGATGCCACTGTAACAAAAAAAGAAAAAAATCAAAGTAAACTAAATTGTAATATCTTTATCATAGCATTTAAATTGTCTCGAACGCTTTCTCTATGTGGATATATATATATATATATTTTTATTTATTTATTTTTTCAAATCAAATCGTGGATTTTGTGTTAATATCTTCCAACAAGATTTTTCAGAAGGAGACCGACGAAGGCAGCATGCATTAAGTAAGACAAAACAAACAATAAATTTGTTAGAGGTAAGGGGTTTAAAAAAAAAACGCAATATTATCAACTGGGTTTTTGGGTTCGTTTCTTTGCTCGCTTTGTCTTTGGTGTTAGTGTTGCAACTTCGACTCTCTCTCTCTCTCCTGGGTGTATCTTCAGGTGAAAACATTCCAGACAAAAAACAAAAAAAACAAACTTTTTCTTTATTGTTTTTCTTAATTCCCTGATTACTTTTTAACATTTTTCCTTCTAATTTCTTAATTATCATTTTACTTTCCGAGACCATTGGTTCCTAACCTTTTTCCAATGGCGATTGCCCATCCATTTCAACTTCATCCTACTTTTTGTGACCCCACTTAAAAATGGAACAAAATTCTTAATCACAAATAAAATTTTAATATATATATATATATATATATATATATATATTATAAGAATAACTGAAATGAAATATTTTTGTGAAAAAAAAACATATCCAAAAACTTTCAAACCTGAGAGAGCAAAGAGGGATTAATGTCTTAGTGAGTACGTACAAGCAGTGAATTGGTGGGCACAGCTGGTATAGAGACTTATTCTTTTCATTCTATTTTCAGTTCTATTGAACATGTAGTGGGAAAGGGAAATAACTCGGTTATGTACTTGCATTTTTAGCAATTTCTTTACCCATTTCTCTTTGATCTGTATATTCATATTATATATTGTGAGATTTTATTTTGTTGCTTTTTTTTTTTAAAGTTGACATGTGATTATTAATTGATGCCCAAAGAAGCATAAAGAATGAATAAAGCTCTATATTAATAAAACTAGCAGGAAGACCTGACGTTGCTCAGGATTCAATGAAAAACACTGTCCTTTTTCACTAGGTTCATAGCATCATATTACTTTATTCTTTTTTTTTTTTTTTACTGACCCCCCCCCATCCCCCCCCCCATCCCCCCCCCCATCCCCCCCCCCCAATGTTTTCTTTTTCTTTTTCTCTCTCTCTCTCTCTCTCTCTCTCTCTCTCTCTACCAAAAACTAAACAGAACTTCCATGAACAAAGTTTCTTTCCTAGAACATCTCATCCATGAAACAAAATACTACGAGGCTGCTTTACAACCACCTACAACATGGTCGTCTGCAAGTCTCTTATAAACAAATACTTGTTGAACCTCACTCTTGGATAATCAATCCCCCCTAAGTAATCTTCTGCCAATTCCACCCATTGATTCCAATCCTCTCGTGGTGTTAATCATCATCCAACCGACAATCTCTTTAACTCTTATCCTCGAGTGGCTTTTGGGCCTTGATAAGTGGTAACCCATTAGTAAAATAACTAAATGGAACAGTAAAAAATAGAAATAATCCAACTGTGTGCTTTCATTTTTAGAAAAAACAAATTCGTATGAATCAACATGGTACAACTTTGTTTACCAGATTGATTCTGTTGTTGGCATTCTTGCAGGAGGGGACCGTGTGAAGGTTGCCAACATCCCTAAGTAAAAGTGATACTATGGAACTGACTGGATTCGAACTTGGCACACCCAGGTCATCAGTCCACGTTGTTATCCACTTAACCGCCCTCACAAAGTCCTACAGATTTTGTAAAAGATTAAAAATTATAATCATTGTTTGTTTATCGCCAACCTCTAGATTTCTGACACTGTACCACCTACCTTGAAATGTACTATTCCAACCACTGTCCACCTGGACTTCTTCAGGTGCCTGTATTTACTTGCCTCCCCACAAGAGCAAAGTTAGAACACAAGATTGCTTTTAAATGGGTTGGGGAAAATCCAGCTTAGATGTGAACAAAAATACCTGTAGAGTCCGATTTTTATTAAGACTTTTAGCAAGGATAAAAGTAAAGTATCTGTTCTGTCTCAGCAGAGCATCCTTTCAGTCCTTCAGAAATGGGAGTAGGTTTATTACCTAAGGAGCTCTTATTCATGAGGGAGTCTCATAGACTCTTCCTCATAAAGGAGAGTGCCTCAGGCAATAAACCCATCCCCTCTCCAAAAGAAGTAGTTAATGACTAAGAGTATGATCCCCTGAGATTGAACAGATACTTCACTTTTAACCTAGCCAAAGGTCCAGATGAAAATATCATTTTGAACTTTTTCGGGTGTCAGTCTAGTCCCCTTTAAGGTTACTCAGATTTGCAATTGCTTCTCGTGTCTTTATCTTGATTGTCATTTTAAGAAAGAGTGAGCAAAGAAATTACTAATATCTTTATATTGATTCGTAAAACTATTAAATATTTTTCTCTGGGAGCCGCATATTTCTTGTCTGTGTATTAATCTACCGTGATATATTGTTGCCAACCCAATATAAGGTAGTATTTACTTCTCTGGCACTGTAGGAAGATGTGACGCGAGGTTAGAAAGTAGGGATCGAAAAGCCAGCGCACAAGAAAAAGTACACTTTGGCCCGCAAAAAATTCCTAGGCAGACCCCCGTCAGCATTCCCCGATAAGAATGCTTCAGGCGATTAGCAATAAATTAACCCCCTCTTAAAGCATGAGAAGATAAAGTCTGAGAAGATAGACCTCCTAGAACTGCACAGAGCTATACCTCAGCCTGACAGAAGAACGGTTACCTGGCTTAAAGATGGCCCAGATTCTGTCAAACTGATTATCGAGAAGGTATTCTCGACTGGTATAACAATCAAAATGAAAATAGTAGTCCGAATAATCCAAACAATATATAATGTAGATATTTTTTTCCTGTCATATACGCACAAGAATAATTATCTTATATATATTTTTTGCTTTGTGTCATTGGTTGCATTAACGATTTCTTAATCATATCGCATATAGCTTCTATCTTTTGTGTGTAGGTGCTCGACTGAGCTCTTATCTTTAGTTCCTTCATGTAAGACATTCACAGCAAGAACTCATATTGCTATCACAACGAAAAAAGACTTTCCCTTCTCCCTTCATGTCCCTAGAGTCAGGCGGAATTTCCATAAACAAAGCTTCTTCGTAAGGGCTTCCTGCCTGTAGAACACATTACCGCAGTACTGTTTCCCTGCTGATTACAAGCGGGTCGTGTTCAAATCCAAAGTCAAGAAATTCTTGTCATGGATCGCTCCATAAGTAATTAAATGCAGTTCATACCATTGATCAATGTTACTACTCTCATAGTGTCCCTCATCTTTCGGATGATGATCACTTCACCTCATTAACCTTTATACTCAAGTGGCTTCTGACCCTGATAAGTGGTGACCCAATAATTTTAAAAAAAAAAAAAAGTTCCGGTCTCTGCATTTTTTATGCTTGTCAGCCATATTGTATTTGAAACTATTTAAGTAAAATTGTACATCAAGCCAAACCCCTTCTACATAGTGTTATGATACATTGATTGATGATGACCAATTCGGCGGCGGCTCCCACTTCTGTCTGAGTACCTGTTTTCGTCGTCCGTCTGCTATCCACTTTATTAATGTTTATGAGTGATGCAGCTTCGAAGGCTCAGTTTATGGTAGAAGAGCTGCGGACAGTGTTCACAAGGAAGAGTAGGGGGGGGGGGCGAGGTTGTTCACGTCGCTCTCTTCTTTTCCTTTGTCTTGCCTCTTCATTTTCCCTCCTCTTCTCTTCAAAGTCTGCGATGCTTTGACGTGTTGTTTTTTTTCACGGGTGCCGGTCCCTGGCAGTTTGTTCCCATGAGGACGGGTCTATGTTGGTTATGGCCAGGATCCACTTTAGCTGGTCTTTATAGAGCATTTTCAGGACTCCTCGTGGTCTAGTCCCGTTGGCAAGCTCGCCATAGAACATTTTCTTGGGGAGCCTGGATGGATCCATTCTGTGGACGTGGACCTATTATTACAGTTTATAATATGCTCAGACACTTCATGTTCGTACATACATTCACCTTCCCCACCCATTTAAAAAAAATGAGATTGTCCGATTAACAAAGATGGTGATTGGTGATAAATCTGATGTCGCAAAGGTAAAAAATTCAGACTTTACTCATTTAAAAATGAATTGTTCCAAAATCAAATTATGTCGTTTCGTTAACTAAAACAGTACAATTTGAAATAAATATATTTCGAAAAGTGATATTCGTTTATCGATTTGAAAAATACTTAGCTGACAATTATTTTTATAGTAAGAAGACAGAATATTTATCGTTTTAAAAAGAAGTAAATTGTTACAATTTTTTAAATAAATAATAAAGAAGAAATATATTCGTTGTATTTATTTAAAGAATATTTAGCTGACAATGACAATTATTTTATGAAAGAAAAAAAAAAGATTTTTTCTTAATAGTATTAAACCTGATAGACATTTTTTATTTCTATTGTTATAAGGAGTAAATTATACAGGTTGATGTAGAAAGCACTATGGAATTTCAACAGGATATCACTAGTTACATTTTATTGCGAGGGTCTTTTTATTTATATATATATATATTATATATATATATATAATTATTTTTTTCTTACATCTAAAAATCACCCATATTTTATATGTAAAGTTGTGGTATCAGGTTGGTTATATTTTTAACCCCAACACAAAATTCTTGTACCTATTTTAAACCCATATTCATTTTTGGAGAGTGGCGGGGTCTTATATATATATAATTATTTTTTCTTAAATCTAAAAATTACCCAGATCTTAGGTATAAAGCTGTGGTATCTGGCTAGTTATTTTTAACCCTAACACAAAACCCTTCTATCTATTTTAAACCCAAATTAATTTTTTTATGGCATGGGGGCCAGTGTCTTAAAGTAATTTTTCTTAAATCTAAAAATCCACCAGGTCTTATATATAAACTTGTGTTATCTGGTTGTCTATTCTTAGCCCCAGCACAATAGTCCCTGTATCTAGTCCATGATATTATAATATTAATTTTATTAGAAGTAAGGCAGGGCAACTGTATCTGCTTCAAATGACTATTATTTTTAACAATCTTGAGTCTGGAATGTCTTCATCTGAAAAAAGAGGAAATGGTAATATAGTTGCTTCTTTTTTAAATTCCTTTCAGTGTTTTGTCCCAAAGCAGAATTCTACCTTTTTTTTCCTTCCTTTTCTTTGTTTTAACATTTTAATCTTCATTAAACTAATCTTAGAATCAGAATTACTTATTGTGTCTTTTAATAATTGTATTCTTTTTAAATGTCTGTATTTGTTTGCTTTCCATGTTTTTGTTTCTGTTGTTTTAAACCTGTCTCTATAAAAGGAGAGCTCATAAAAGAAATGAAACAGGAGTTATGTCCCTTGGTGATATAATTCATTCGCACCCTCCTACTGCCAAAATATATTCTTAACAAGAAAGATAAGGAAAAATTGATATATCATGTCATATTCGAGTTATATTAAAACTATTGCATCATTTTCACTAATATCATTGGGAAATATATGAATTCCCTCCCAGCACTATGGGTAAAGTAGAAAGCTTTGGCAGGACAACTAATCTAGGAAAATGAAAACTTTGGAATAACACCATGGCAGATGATCATGGTTTATTTTGTGACATCGATATTCCAAACTTGCATAAGGAATAGTGGTACTTGATCAATTAAGATTTTTAAAAAAAAACTACCCATAACAACATCACCTCCTAAAACCGACGCAACTCTCTGGACGTGTTTGGATGTGTGTAATCTGCAGATCAATTTAATTTCTTGGTTTCTAGAGATATTTAAAGAAGTAAAGTTATTAGTCTTCTAGTATATAGAGGGCAGTTGTTTGTGTCTATGTATGTCTGGCTAAAAGTAAATAGTGACAAAAGAAATACCCACAAAGTTGGTATTTTCTAGATCAGCATTGTTCTGGTTGAATAATATCTAAAATTTAGAAAAAAAATATTCATTTTTTTTACACGAAATTGGTGCAAATTTCACTAGGTGAGGTCGTTTTTTCAGCCATTTTATGTACTAACTAAAGGGAATTAACTCTGATTTTTTTAATAAAGGAGTTAATTCCCCTATGCGGACTCATTTTTCGAGGAATCTATAAAAAGGAGTTGTATGTGTGTGTGTGTGTGTATATCCAGAGAGTGGAGGGGGTGGAAGAAAGAAGGGAGAAAGATAGAGAGATAGAAGTTTTAATAGAAATATGTTACACTTTTGCCCCGGGCAACGCCAGGTAGCCCTCTTAGTTTCTAATAAGATGCATCTAATGGAATGTATGCTATATTCCAATAGATTGAAATATTTGGCTAATGTGAAGTATATACTACACTTGTGTATATTTTTATAAAACGCAGTTGTGGGATTTATTTTGGTTTCTCCTTCGTCATCAACACATTCGCAATTCGGCTTGATTCTTACATTAGTGCAAAAAGCTTCCTTTCTAATCCTTAATTAACTCATCAACTTCTACAATTCAAGAATAACATTTTATCTCTTATTCATTTCAAACTTTGTCTTAATTATTTTTTTTTATTTTTTTTTTTACCTGATTTCATATATTGGATGTGTTGTGTTTTTTTAATCAACATTTTTATAGATAAAATATTTTATATATCTGTACCTATATAAAGTTAGGTATGTTTATATATATATATTTGTATGTACATGATTCACTCCTAAATTAATTAATCATTATGAATTTTGGAACACAGCTTCTAGGTGTAAGGCGTTCAAATGTCGGCTATATTTAGTTTTATGCAAAAGGAGTAAAAAGGAGGTGGAATCGCTTTATGAAAATTCGGATATCTCTGTGAAATTTTAAGAATAGGTGTTAGACATTAATTAATAAATATTCCTCAAATTTCAGTTTCTTTGCAGTATTTTAAAGAGTTTATGAAGCATAATATGGACACAATTTCCCATTTGAAAATTCAAATATTTCAGATTTACATTAAATTTGATCCATGGTCATTAGACACCAATTAAGCAAGAGACCATGAATTTCAATTTCTTCTTAAGACCATTTAAGCTTAAGTCTTAAATTTTAGACATTTTTTAGAATCAAAATCTACACGATTTGGGGAATATTTATTAATTGATGTCTAATACCTATTCTTAAAATTTTACAGATGTATCTGAATTTTCACAAAGGGCTCCGATCCTCTTTTTGCCCACTTTGCATAAAACTAAATATAGCCCACATTATGACCCATTACACCTTGTAGCTGTGTTCCCAAATTCATAATGATTGGTTAGTTAGTTTAGGAGTGAATGCTGTGCATACAAATATATATGCATATACCTAACTTTATATAAATAGAGATATGTAAAAACAGTATCCAAGCAGAAAGTTAAGTTTTATATGGAAGTTGTGCAGAGTTGGAGAAATTTTTTTATTTATTTATTTTTTTTTTTTTTATTGCCAAAATTGTCAAAAAATCCTGGAAAGCAACAAAAGAAATGTATGAGTTTAATTTTTAATACTTTTTAGTAAATAATTATTGTAGAAATAATAATCAATATTTATAATCTGATTCTAAGATATATTTATGAAGATACTGGTGATTGTTTTTCTTTTTATCCATTTATATGTTGATGGTTATCATATGTTTTGTTTTTTGTTGTGCTTCTTGACATAACACTCCCTGGTAGCACGCTAAAAAAAATTCTACTTTTACAAATTCTTACTTTTTATGGTGATAAAAAAATGGTAACCAAATTTTAAAGAAAACAATCCAGTAGTTTTTTTATTAATTTAAGATATTCAATTTTTTCCATTGATTCAGTATGAGACTTGAGAGACACCATTTTTTTAGGGCTATCAGGGATAGTAATCGTTTCTGATCACCTGTAATCTTTAAGAAGATAAAGTCTCTGAAGTAATCTTCTGAATCGATGAAAATTTGAATTTGAGTAATAAAAAAGCTACATAAAATTTGGTTACTGGTTTTTCATCACCATAAGATGTATGTATTTCCTAAAATTAGAATTTTATTTAACATATTACGGGCAGTGTTGTTTCAAGAAGCACAGGTTTTTTTCTGTTTTTTTTTATAAATATTCGACCATATATTTAAAAATATATATTACACTTTTTTTTTAAATCTCAAGTTATAAAAATGTCTCTTCTTACATATTTTGCCAAAGAAAACCTTTTCCTTAGAGTAATGAAATTGAATCGGATGAAAAGATGACTATGACAGTCATGAGTTCTGAGGGGAGGGGGGTCATATTTCAGTTTTATAACTCTGATGAAGCCATTTCTATTGTCAAAACATGTTAGTAAGGGAAATTGTTTATGACATACATACACACACATATATATTGTTTGGTTAATTTTTTTCTGTGCTATATTTCTTTTAACAGGTTAGTATTGCATTTAATGTTCTTCCCTTTCAGTTATTTTCTGTTTTCATTATTTTTCAAGCAACTATGTTCATCCTTTCATCAGTAGAAAGCAATAGTGGCTACACAGGGGTGTATCAATTGTGTCATGTTAACCCTCTTAAGATCAACCGTGAATTCAGATGTTAAAACTATGATCAACTAAACATTATTTTATATGGGTCATAGCATTCTTTTTAAATTAATTTTATTTTCCCTAATTTAAATATATATATATATATAGTGTGTGTGTGTGTGTGGGGGGGGGGGGTGTGAGAGGATAAAATACACAATTTACAGGATGTGTGAAAAGGACAAAAAGAAAAACAAATTTAGAATAGCTTATTTTTTAAAGCTCAAGTTTCAAGAGATAAGTTAATTAAAATAGATCTCTTATATAGGTGTGAAAAAAAACAAAAGGAAAAACAAATTAAACACAGTAAGAAATCCTCAAAAATGAAAGGTTTACCAGTTTCATTCAGATCAACGAACGTCTTCAGAAAAAAAAGATTTAACATCTCTGTAATTCTGTAAAATATCGCTTTATCCACTGCAGCCAAAGGTGATAATAAACAAAAACAAAAAATGTATGCCACAGCTGAAACCAAAAAAAATAATAATAATTTTCTGCAGGACTGCTCAAAGTATTTATAGCAAATATTTCTGTTTCCGGCTCAGACGAAAAACGTTCTCTGAGCAAATTTTGAGAAGGAGGTATACCCTCGAAATATAAAATAAACATTAGATACAATATAATTATTGATCCACAAGGGTACAACAGGTAAATAATAAATCGAAAATTATTGAATTTTACCTTTATTTTGTATAATTTTTATTCAACCCACACAGTGTCTTCAATTTTGTTTCACATAGTCGTTGCCTTTGATATTCATAACAAAATCATTTCTGTGGAATAAATGAAACACTCAGAAGAGCTTCCACATGATTTTTTTTCTTTTTGAATTTTTTTTTTCTTTTGTAAAATTAAATGTTTTTTTTGTTTGTTTCATAAAATTCTCCATGAATGTTTTTTTCTGTCCAAATATCACTCTTCACAAGCTGTATTTTATATTTTTAATACTCTATTTGACACCATAGAAGACACGTTACCATTTCAGTAGGTCATGTTCAGTTAAAAAAAGTGAGTTTTACTGTGTTCATAAATAATCTATATAATAATAATATGCTAAGCCACTCTATGGCGTATCTTATCACCTTTCAAACACATTAAAAAAATAATAAGATAGTGCGATTAGCAAAGATAGTGATTAATGATTAATCTGATTTCGCGAAGGTAAAAAAATTCTGACTTTACTCATTTAAAAATGAATTGTCCCAAAATCAAAATATGTCCTCCTGCCAAGTAAAACAATACAATTTTTAATTATTTACATTTCAAAAAATGACATTCGTTTTATTGGTTTGAAGAATATTTAGCTGGTGATTATGTTTACGGTAAAAAGACAGAATATTTATTGTTTTAAAAAGAATTAAATTGATATAATTTTAAATAATTAAATAAAGAAGAAGCAAATTTGTTTTGTTTATTTAAAAAAATATTTAGCTGACAATAATTATTCATAAGAAAGAAAAAAACTGTAATTTTTTTTTCTTAATAGTTATTGACCCTGACAGACATTTCTTATTTCAAAAGGAATATTATTATAAACAGTAAATTATACACATTGATGTAGAAAGCACCGTGGAATTTCCACAGAGTTCTGCTAGTTTATTGTATCAAACATATAAAGTTATCTAGTATTCTTTTGTGAGACCTTGTTAGATCTTTGTTGTTATCTGATAAATGACATGTTTTGTATGTATCAAACATATAATGACATGTCTTTGTTGTTATCTGATAAATGACATGTTTTGTATGTATCAAACATATGACATGTCTTTGTTGTTATCTGATAAATGACATGTTTTTGTATATATCAAAATATAATGACATGTCTTTGTTATCTGATAAATGAAATGTTTTTGTATATATCAAACATATAATGACATGTCTTTGTTGTTATCTGATAAATTACATGTTTTTGTATGTATAAAACATATAATGACATGTCTTTGTTGTTATCTGATAAATGACATGTTTTGTATATATCAAACATATAATAACATGTCTTTGTTTTTACCTTACAAATGTTGTTATCTGATAAATGACGCTTAAAATCTGTCTATCACACCAATATCAGTTCACTGCAGAAGTTTTTATTTATTTATTTTTATTCACTCCAAACAAGGCAATATTGCCACTGGAGCGTAGGAGCTACTGTGATAGGGACTAGATTTATAAAGGGTCAATCTGAGTGGGGAGTTGGGCAGAAAGATGTTTGTTCACATTACATTTAAATTCCTGCATGTGGTACTGTCAGGGAAATAGGGAGCCAGGAAGGGAATTTTAAAAACAAGCAAGTCCGAAGAAAGAAGCTATCAGAGTATTGATTTACTCCTCTCCAGGAGTTAGGCACAAGGCCAGTTTTTATCTTACTCCCACAAGTAAGATGTGACCCACGGTCGGGTCGGAAAAGTGGGGTTTAAAAATTGCCTGGGCAGCCCCGTCGGCATTCCCCGGTAGGGGCGCCTCAGGCAGTAAGCAATAAACTTACTCCTCCCCAAAGAGGGGAGGCAAAGCCTGGGAAGGTGGACCTCCCAGAACTGCACAGGACAGACCCATAGACCGGCGTCAATCAAGCCCTGAAGGCCAAGACAATACCAGTCTATGGGGTGCAGTATCCATCGGAACAGATACTACACTTTGATCCTAGCCAAAAGGCCAAGAACATTGACTATCAGAGTAGAAAATCTTCTATCATCTAGAAACTTCTACAGTGAAGAGGTATAATTTAGAAGCTAGTCGGGTGGGTCGGAAATATTTTTGTTTAGGGTGTACAAGTGCAGTAAGTTCATCATCGCACATTCCGTGGAAGTATTTATAAAACAAGGGATGCAACTCTGGAGCTTTCAGAAAGGTTTTTCTTCAAGTAAATTTCTTATTAGAAATATTCGTTTTTCTTCGTATGCATAAAGTTATCCTTTGGGGTTTTAAAAGTTGGGCCTGAATAGCATTTAAGTTGGCATATCAAACTTTAATTCTGACTAGCAAATTTTCAGTTGTTATTGTTGTACCATGTTATTGGCATGATAATAAAATACTTTGCTACAGTTTATTTAAAAAATTATGTAGTCCAGTCTGAACAACTGCTAATGTAGGAAGAATTTTCACTTATGACCGAAAAATCAAAATCAGTACTGGATATAACTCATATTTTAAATTATAAGAATATAAAACACAACAGTTGTCTTCCTTACAACTAACATTTTATTTCTTTTTCTGCATAAGTTTTTAAATGTGAAAAAAAAATAATAATTAAAAACTAAAATTACTTCACTGCACCCGGGTGTGTACAACTAGTCCATATATATATATATATATATATATATATATATATATATATATATATATATATATATATATATATATATATATATATATATATATATATAAATTCTGTTTATAACATTTTATTTAATTTTAGAATTTCATCTGCTAACTGTTAAAGGATTTTTAATAATTTTAGGTTTTTGTCATGTTCTAATTACTGTATTAATTCATTAGTTCAGTTCATTTGTATTTGTTAAATTTTATTGTACTTTTTTAATTTAGTAATTTTTTACATTAGTATAGTTAGAAAAATTCAGATGCTCACGTAACATCTGAGTTGTTTTATTTCTAAAATATGCATTGATAAGGCTTTCTAAAATATAATAATGTCAAAAAGACCATAACATTTTATTAGTAGTAATTTTTGTTTTTATTTTTGAGCCTTGGTGGAAGTATGTGCTCCACCAAGTGCCATTTAACATTCAAAGATAAAGTTAACCTACAGTAAGTCTCAACTTAAATGCTGTCTTATATGGTGTCAAATATGGTACGTATATATATATATATATATATATATATATATATATATATATATATATATATGCATCAGTGTTTGCAATTTCATTGATTCTGAATTCCTTTCGTCCCTTCACATCCAATGCATCTCTTTTTTTCTTTATTTTCTTTTTCATTTGTTTAATTTCAAGTGTCTGTGACTATTACTCCCAGCCCTAACACTGATAACACCAGTATTTGCTCTTCATATATTGTTATTAAATTTTTTAATTGCCTTTATATGAGATTACATCATAAGAGTTTAAAAAATAAAATGTATTTCTGAATAGCTAAGAAATATGTAAGAACTAGTAGAGGTACTCAACGGTGCATGGGGATAAGGACCTCTCCGTGCTTTCAACTCTGATCCCCTATATTGCCTTTTTTTATTATTTTAATTTGTTCAGGATAAATATCTTTAAAACTATTTATAGAATGAAAGAACATATTTTTTTCTGACTTCATAGTCACTAATTTGGTGCCTGGTGAGTCAAACAATTGATTATCACAGTAAATATTTTTACCATAACCTGCTCGAGGTCATACTAAATCAGAATACATAAGGTTTGTAAGTGTATCTTTGGTAGTTTCTAAGTTTTAGCCGGACAGACAACTTTTCTTTTTATATAATAGATAATCTGGGTGAAAAAAAATGAAATGTCCAAATGCGATTAAAAACTTCTCATTTTGAAGTTTTTTTCCCCTTGACGAGGATAGACTTCTTCATTCTATCACTTGCATCTTGATTTGTCAATCTTAACTGTCTTCAGCCACCAACTGTTTCCAATTCCTTTGGGGTCTACCCACTTTTTTGTGGACCACCTATCTCCGTTAAATTTAAAGACATCCTTTGCACATAACCGAACCAATTTAATCTTTTACTTGAGATAACTTCTTCCACACTGATGACCCATAACTGTTCTATTGACAAATCTGTCTTTGCAATCATAGATCTGTCAGTTCGTTTCGCACAAGCTATGGAATTGGAATCCATAGTTCATGTCTCGGATGCATACGGAAGAACAGATCGAATACACACACTATACAACTGTCCTCTGATCTTACTTTTTATGCGCTTCTGACACAACATCTCCGCCATCGAGTTGAAAGTCACCCATGCTGCTTTAATCCCGCAGGTCATCGCCCATTAACAACCTCCAGAACTATCAAGGACATCTCCAAGATATTTAAAGTTGGAAACATTCTCAGATCTCTCTTCAGCTAAATCAATCTCAATTTCAGAGTCCTCGGAAGATGGAAAACTAGTTGAATAATGTTAGCACGAGCATGAATTTCTTTTGGGTCATACCGTTTTCGATGCGAAAATCGTCACGTGAAAATAGCTGTTCAGGAGTATATTTTACCTTTTTTTTTTTTAATTTGTAGCTAAAAAAAATACACGTCTCCGGAGAGGTAAAAAATAATTCCACGAACAGAACAGTCTTGCACCACTTTTATTCCCCCCCCCCCTAAAAAGATTAAAATCAAGATATAATGACACTAAACCTTATATCTAGAATCCTTATTCCTATTTTGATCAAAGTCTATTAGATAATTTTGATTCCAGAAAATGTCTAAAATTTAAGCTTAAGGGGTCTTAAGAAGAAATTAAAATTCAGTGAATCTTAATTGGTGTCTATGGATCTGTTACGTCTGATGTTGACACGTTGTTATCGGTTTAATAACAACCAAAAATGATCAACGGACGAATTAGAACCTTTAACAAATTTATTAAACAAATCAGAGATTAAATGGAAATGTAGAAGCCGCTGGATGCGTTATGATTAAGTCTGTGATCGTGAAGCCGTTATGTTTACATTTCACCTGTCATGGCGGACCTCACTTTTTCCAAGGGCCATAACTCTGCTTTCTTTGGTCCAAAGGAAATAACTCTATTCTGTTTGGTTAGGTTGCCCTAACAGGATCAAACTCAATGTAAATCTGAAATATTTGAATTTTTTAATGGAAGATTGTGCCCATATTATGCCGCTCTAAAAATCCATTAAAATATTCCAAAGAAACTGAAATTTGGGGAATATTTATTAATTAATGTCTAATACCTATTGTTAGAAATTCTAAAAAATCAGAGGTAGCTGAATTTTCACTAAGGGTTTTCACCTCTTTTTAGCTCCCCTTTGCATTAAACTAAATATAATTCACATTAGACCCCTTACACCTAACAGCTGTGTACCAAAATTCATAATGTTCCGTTAATTGATTTACAAGTGAATCCTGTACATATAAATATATAAACATGTGCACATAGCTAACTATATAAAGATTTACAAAAATTCATTTTCATTTCATTTTTATAATATAACCGCATATAAAGGCAATTTTAAAATGTACCATGAAAAACAATTACTTTGTCAGTTTGTAAAATCTCCCAAATAATTAATTTTAGATTTCCTGCTCTGCGTTTCTTTCTTTTTTTCTCAAAATTCATTTAGTTTAGCAAAAAATAAAGAAAAGAAAGTATTCATTCAGTATAATAATGCTTCACTTTAAAGCAATTACTATACAAGATGCGGCTAAATGTTTCCTTTCTTAATTATTGGAAAATAAATAACTCCAAGGTAGATGGGTGAGTCATCGAAAAATTGCCCTTTTCAGCAAAGAAACTTTCGGTATGACAAAATTAAATATGTAAATATCTTATTTAATAAATATATTAATATATTAGACTCTTACTTGAATAATTGAGTACTCTGGTCAATTTTTCTTACCCAAAATTGTACATATCACATACATATATATATATATATATATATATATATATATATATATATATATATGTTATTGTTTATTATCTATGTACATATACGTTTCGTCCTTTTTTAATCGGGACTCATCAGCATAGAGATATGACTATTCACTACCGGTCATGCGATTCGAAACTCCGGATCACAAGTATTTTTCAACTCAAATCCGACGCCTTTAACCACTCGGCCAATTTTAAATAGCGAATAAACGGTGATAATTTTAACACTTTATCGGCAGGCTTAACGTCCAGAGTGTTTTACTTCTTTTAAGGATAGGAATGATGCATTTTAAAGCTAGTGACGTCAAGCTGTGTTAATACTACACTTACAGTGCTCTACTTTTTCGAGGAGCGACAATATATATATATATATATATATAATGAAACTACAAAGATAAATATTATGTCTTTATCTTAGATCCTATCGTGATGAGTAAATGCTCGATGTACTAGATAGCTAGATAGAGCAATAATATAAGAAAATGAATTATGGGCTTATATTTGAAAATCCATGGATTAAGGAAAAACATTTTGTTATATTCCTTATTTGAATACTTGATGAATTAATAAATATTGTAATTTATCAATTTTTTTTATTTTCATCACTCATTTTCTTATATATATTAGGAAAAATTGCAATTAATAAGCTAAAACAATTCTTGAATTCTCCTGGGTGAGATTAATCCATAGATACTATTTTAAACAAAACTAGATATTATATTCATACCTATTTAATGTTTCAATACCAGTTTAATATAAGCTCAATAATCAATAGGTTGTATCAATTAGAACTTTTATATATTAATAGGGTACCAATTGAAAAAAATTCAAAATATTAATTAGAATTTCAAATATTCGAAGTAATGATGTACTTCGTATAATATACCTGAGATTGTGATGAGTAAATTTTAATATGCTGATGAGGAGAATTCTCTATCTGTTGGGAATTTTGCTAATAAAACTGATTCTCAGAAATGCGCGTACATAAGAAAGACACGTTGAGTATTTATTCCTGGAACTCGATTCAAATATTTGAAATTATAATCAATGTTTTGAATCTTTTTAATTGTTACCCTATTAATATATATGATGAGTTTAGGCTTATTACCACTTATTGTTAAATTGAAATGAGATGATTAATTAAAATAAGAAATGTCTAAAAAGGCATAATAAATCAATTATTATTAACCAGATATGAACTTATGTATGCATTTTATTTTAGAAATAATATATGTTGCAATTGTATATTAATCTTAAATATAATTCTAAGAAACTTTTATAACCTGAGCAGTGCTAGGTCATCTTGCTGTTTTTTCTTGTTCGTTTTTTTTTTCTGTAAATTTTTGTTTAAAGCCTTTATTAGTCACAGTCACTTGGTATGTGTGTTGTATCCTTTTTTTCTGCATCTTTTTATGTCCCTGCCTTATTTACACGTTCTTGTCTTTTGTGCATCTTCATCTTTAAATCCCCTCCTCCCCTATCTCTATTCTTCTGTCTTCTATTATTGACTTTTTTTGATGGATTTTGCTTTAACAAACAAGAGACCTCATCAGAAAAAAGGGCACATTTATTTTGCATTATTTATAGTTAAATCCGAGTTCTTTTAATAAATTTTGACAACATTTTAGTCAACGTGTGATATGGTGAGTGTAATGGATACCTGTACAGATTATGGAATCGGCCATTAGATCTATTAGAATCCCTTTTATGCACTAATACTCTAAGCCATCATTTTTTCGCGTTCGGACTAACACCTGATGAGATCCCTATCTCTATTTTGTTTATAGCATCTCAGAGGTGAAAACTTGTTAAAGTGTAGTATTTGTTCTCTCAAGGAGGGAGAAATCTTCCTAGACTGAGACATTGTTATATTTTTAATCCGATCTTCGTAGACTGAGACATTTTTTTTTTTGTCCCGATTGGGGAGAGTTGAAATATCTCCCACATTAAAAAACTGACCTTGTGTCTAAGTTAATAGGGACTTGTTATTTATATTCTTCATAGTCAGATGAGTTTTTTTAAACAAGTTCGCCTTTGAATTCAAGTTTTTTTAAATCCAAGCAAACATAAAATTCAAGGTCAAGCCCATAAAATAAAAAAATTAAGATGTAGTTAATTAAAATGGACAGTTGTTTTGAACTGGTGGTATGTGGAGATTTTCAATCCTCTCGCGGTATTCATCATCATTCACCTGTTAATCTGTCCATCTCGTTGACTCTTATCCTCGAGTCGTTTTTGGCCTTTATGATTGGTGACTCATTAGTACAAAAAATTAAAAGGATAATATAGAAGTGAAGGAAGGAACTTATTATTTTTAGTTATACAAGAAGAATTAACCCCCCTCCCCCCATTTCTCTCTGATTAACTCTCAGAGGTAAACGGGCCCCTAGAGATCTTTTTAGGATTCTAACCGTCCTTTGAAGTGCAATTGTTTAGATCTCTTTTGCACTGACTATATTCGCCAGGTGTTTTTTTTTTTTAGTTCTTCATCATGAGCCCGGTGGCTCCTATGATTACTGGAATTACTATACCTTAATTTTAGCCCAGTTAGCTCTCAGAGATCAAGGGGTCTATTCCTGGGTCTAACACTTGATTTCTTTATGAGATACATAGATATCCGAGCGTTCATTTTAGGTTCTTCTCTACTTTCTATACCTTTAGTAAGTAAAACATTGAAGAATAATATTTTGACTCTCACCAATGGACCAATCAACTTTGTTATAGTTTATTTTTCTTGTGATCTTTGATTGGTTTTGCTGGATATTAAAACCAAAATTCATCTGGTCTGGTGGAGTATCCAACAACTTCGTTTTGTTACTTGTGGTAGCATCACAAGGCAAAGGTGCACCATTCCTCGTATGAGCCAGTATATAGCCATTCCGAGGGGATCTTATTTGGGCTTTGAATACTATGTTATTTTGAATATTTGGTCAGGGTTTACTTGTAGAGGAAGTATCCTCATGTCAGAATGTCCTGACGACAACCCCCTGTACAGAGAGACTGAAGACACTTGAGGATGCTGTTTAGTCGGCATTCAAACTCTCTCCTCCATGTCACAATTTATAAATTTTCAAATTAGCTCATGGTGAAACAAATTGTGGTAATGATTGTGACCCAACGGGTCACGGGTACGTCTCGTTTACTGTGAAAGGATTCATTGTATCTAAGCTGTCATTTTACTTCTAGATTAGAGGTAAATTTTGGATTCATACGTTTTCTCTGTGTTTTTGCATAATTAAAAACAATGGATTCAATAGAATTCAAACTCTGCTTGGCTGATCTCCTTTTCAAGGGCTTCCTGTCTATAGAACATATTATTGTGGGACTGCTTCACTGCAGATTAAAACATAGTTGTCAATAAATAGTTGTCATAAACCATCTCATCAGTAACCAAACTTAGTTCATTTCATTGATCAATTTTAGTACTCCTATAGTGTTCTTCATGTTTCGGCTGACAATCATTCCATTTTATTAACTCTTATTCTCGGGTGGCTTTTAGCTTTGATAAATGGTGACCCAATAGGAAAAATATCCCATAGTCTTCATTGGTATCCATTACATGAATCGCACACGTCCACCTTAAATACTAACAGGAACATATTTCTATACAATTTGCGCATGTCGCGATGAAAGAGTGTCTGAGCAACTGACCAACGGACAGAGTTTCTTAAAGAGATGAATTGTTGCATCTAAAAATACTAATTTAAATTTAAGCATGACAGACGGACGGAAATACTATTTCAAAAATTAAGTGTGAATGGCTAATAAAAATGCTTTTTTCTTTTTTTTCTTTTTGTTTTTTTTTTCTTTTTTTTAATATAAGCATGACAGGCCGACAAAAATGCTATTTAATTTGAGCATAACATACAGATGAAAATGCTATTTTACACTTTAGCGTTACAGGTTGACGAAAATGTTATTTCAAATTTAAGTGTGACAGACTGACGAAAATGCTATTTCAAACTTAAGCATAATGGATTGCTGAAAATGCTGTTAACACTGACAAACTGACTGATGCTGTTACAGAGATTCTTGGACGAATCTAAAAAAAATTGGAGGGGGGGTCCTCCTTTTAGAATTTGGAATGCGGTTTGGAAGTGTGCTTAATTCTTTTGATTTTTGACGCTTTGTTTTTATAGAAATCCAGAGTTTCCAGCTTTTAAACCTTTTACTTACTGGATTTTCGCCCTCCCCCACCTCCTTTTTTCATGCGTCCAGAGTTATCCGCTATGCATGCTGGAATATCTGTGTTCCTTTATTTGAATCATGGCCTGTTCCTACCCTATGCCCCTCCACCAATCACTCCTCAGCTCAAAGGCATCTTCATTTAATCATACCTCATCCCCTTAATGAACACAAATTCTTATGAAGAGAACGTGCCAGAACGTGCTAGAACGTTAAACAAAAGGGACTTGTTGTCGCCTACGTAAATCTTGCCAAGCATGTTTGATGACATCTCTCTTTCTTTCTCTCTTTCTCTCCTCTATTACTTTGCATGTAATTGTGTACGTCGTCTAGATGTATCCGTGATCACAGACCCTGTGGAATTGTCCGAAGTGCAAGGTTAGTTCTGCGCTCAGTTTTTCCTCCGCTTGGTGCCGCCTAGTGTGTCTTTATAACACTTCTGGCGATAACGGCAATAACAATTATGAGTTTCTTTTTGGTCTTGGTAAATCATGGGTTTTAACTAACAATCTGTTTTCTTGCCTCAATAACTCAAATGCTTAAAAAAAAAAAAGAAAGAAAGAAAATGACAAAAAGGTTTTTTTTAGGATAAGTGAATAAATGTAAAAGTTTTTTTTTCATTTATCACACCTATATTACCATCAAAACGACTCACTGTTATTTAAATCAATAATACAACATAATCTTTTGAAATACTGTATATATAGTAGAGAGCAAAGGCCCAAACATAGCTATTTGTATACCTAATTTGCATAACTATTTTTTAAACAGTTGATAATAAATTAATGTTTGATGTTATTCATTTGTAATTTTATTATCCTATTTCCTATATATATATGCAATAGTTTTGTTGATATTAACCGTAATTAATTAAAGTGATTTAATAAAGATTTAATTTTCAAGGGAGGTAATTTGAATAAAAAGTATTAGTTTTGAAAATTACAATAGATTTATATTCAAGATATTTACTGTAAGTTGTACAATTAAAAAGAATACTAAAAGCCAGGTTAATAGCCGCCGGATGTCGGGTATTTTTTGTTTGTAACTTTTTTTGTGTTTTACAAAAAAAATGCTCAATATTTAAAAATTTTAATTTCTTAAATAGACTGAAACAAATCATAAGTTACAATGAATACATAAATAAAATGTCTCATAAATGCTTTTTTTTTTTCTTTACTTTTCTCTTACGTATGTTTCCTGCCTCATGGCGTTGTAATTTACACAATATATAAGAATTTTTAATATTTGGATTATAAGGACTACCATTCTCAACTTTGTTGTTATATTCACAAAATTTTGCTCATGTAACTTCTGTCCTTCTTCAGGTGCATCTCTTCGAACTTGGGAACCTTCTTCTAGTCAAACATTTTTATTGTTATAAAGCTCTATTTGAAAGAATATTGAGCCATTTATGTGTGACAAGATATTTTATCTTGATTCAGCTCGGTTCCAATTTTGAAAAGTTGATTATAGCAACTTGTGTTCAAGTAACTGTATATTTACAATAGATATTGTGCTTTATACTACTTATTTGTACTTGTAACGGCTATCACCCTGATCAGGTTACCTCTAAGCAAGTACAACGTCTCTGACCATCATAGCCGACGTTCACCAGTTTTGAGCTGGGTTACATGATATGGCTAAACAATCTTGATTCCATAATCGAAGACCAGCTACGTGTGGTCCTGATAGGTCGTTTTTGATTGTCTCCGCCCATTGTATTATGCTTTAGCATTAAATAATCTCAAAGGGGGTGATATGCCATAAAATGGTCCAACTAAACAAGGAAAGTTGCGGCCGTGGAAAGTTTTTTAATCAAAGTGCACAATAGTTAAGTCAAGAAATCGTAAACAAAAATAAAAAACAACAAATGATTTACACCAAATAAAGTAAAAAACATTTTCTATCTTTTCGAGAGTTAAGCCCTTCTCCCTTCAATGGTTAAGTGACAAGCAGCCATTTTTTTCTCGTGTGTCATAAAGACAGCTGAAATTAATAATAATAAAAAAAATAGTTTCAACATGTTAAAAGTATACAGGCCGGTAGATAATTAAATTCTACCATGTTTGATAGAAGTCATTTATTTTTTGTTTTTCAACTGTTAACTATTCTACACTTTTACCAGTTTTTCATTTGACTTGGGTTTATTTCTTTTATTCTTCTGTTGAGAAAAATGTTATCTTATTGACCAGATGAAAAGTCTCTTAGGTTTCCGCGTTTCAAACTATTTTTGATAAATCGGCAAATGATACCTTATGTGATGAGTTTGAATCCTTTCGTTTAATTACACGTCTCTGGTGGGAAAGGCACTAACCTTCAATTCCGCCCAGCTATCAGTAAAATAGCAACTTGTATTCACCTAATCGTATACAATGAATAGTTTAGCATGAAATAACTTCAAAAGGGTTGATATGCTAACAAACAAACCAAAACAAACAGACTTACGAAAATTCCCTGAACAGCCCGATTCTGATAAGCCTGTAAATAATACTTGAATGTTGGTCTTTGCTCCTACTATCTGATGCAGCTTCTACAATGTTGAAAAACCTGAATTTTTTTCAGAAACAAACATTTTCTTTTTTTCTTTTTCTTTTACTTTTTTTTTTCTCATATATAGCCCCCCTCCCCTCCTAAAAAAAATTGCCATACATAGAATCATTAATAAAATTCTGCAATCCAATCATATTTGGTACAAATAAACTACATTTTATGTCTGACTTGTTCACCAAATTTCAGTCCTGAATGTCCAACAGTCTTTGTTTTATCGCTGTTCAATGAAAAGCACATCCGTATACGACATGCAAGATTGTCAATAACTCTAAAACATTCCTCTCTTGACACAGGAATAGTCTGCAGATTGTTTTAATAGACATTATCTTTGAGATAACCCCACAGAAATCTGCGCGGTTATGATTCGGTGAATGTGAAGCTAATTCAGGATCACACCTTCTACTGATGAGACGATCATCAAAGTTGACCCCTATATCATTGAACTGTAATAAAATAAAAACTGTTGGATGTTTATGACTGAATCCTTGTGGACAAGTCGGGCATAGACTGAGGTTTATTTTTACAAAATATGATAGGATTGTGAATTTTATTACTGATTCCATCGGTGACATTGAGGGGTGGTGGAGGTTGACCCTCTCTAATAGAATATGAAAATTACAAGATTGTTATTGCTTGGTAATTTAATACTAACACTTTGGCTGTGGTTATTTATTATTATTAATATTTTTATTATTTTTATCATTATAAATCAAACAATGATGGCACCATTTTATTTAACCTTATTTTCAATTTAAAGTCAGTTAAGACAAATAACTCAGAAATTGAAAACTTTTTTTAATATTTGAGTTTCGGTGTTGAATTTACTTTTGGTTAAACCGTAAAATATATCAAGCTTGACATTTTTGCATACTAATCTTTATTCGATCTGTCATCACTGGTTCGTGCCTTCTCAGCATAGATCACAATGAACAGCTCAGGACTATCTGTCCTAGGTCAGACCCATCCAAGTTTGGCTCAAATCTCATTGCAACTAATCAGACAATCTTGTTGCCAGTCGACGATCAGCAGCCAATCATTTGCATCCATCAGTCGGACGTTTGTTATTTGGGCAAGCTAGTCAACCCATCTCTTCGACTTGTCAGCCAATTCGACCACATTGTATACCCTGCTTGACACCCGTGATTGCTGGTTGCTGACCCAGTTGGCTCGTTGAATGCCTATCATGCGGTGCTCGATCCTGCGCTGGGTGATTGCCAGCTTCTGTTGTTCAACCACAGTAGTTGTCCAGGTGTCTAACCAATAGAAGCAGGAATGTTGAATAGGTTGGCCTTGATGTCCAGTTGTTGTTGCTGGCCACTGCCTCAATGAAGGTGGCAGCTCTCTGACATGCAAATTCGTCAATGTTCCTGTGTCCTGTGTTCAGTTTTTGGCCTAGTTAGAGTTAACTGTCGACCTGCTTGAACTGACACAAGTGGACATGTAGTGGCGCCTGGTTGAACTGAATCAGGCGGAACTGTTCTCGTGTTCAGGATCAACATAGTCGAGACCAAGTGGATCTGCAATGCTCAAGTCGCCGCCGACACCATTACACACTCATAATGTTAAAAAAAGGTATGAACACGCAATTCTCTCTTCCTCCCTACAGTTATAGGTAAAAAAAAGCAACTAGTGTATTGTATATAATAGCTATTGTGTTTTAGCATTAAATAACTCAAAATAGGTTGATATGTCATAAAACGGACAAGCCAATTAATGAATTGTTTACAATAGGTATCGTATTTTTGGCATTAAATAACCCGTAGAGGGTTGATTTGTCATAAAAGAGACAAAGCAAATATCAGAGAGAAATGTCTTTGAAATTTTATCCAAAATGTCATTGTGTTGCTTGTCATCGTTGACCTCTGACTTCCACAAGTTCCTTATCTGTAACTCATGCGATCAATTTTATGAACACGAAAATACCCAGAACACAATGCACGCAAAATGCAACGCAGCTTCACTCCCGTTCAGTAGATGCCTCACGCACTTATTATGCCAAATCTGTGTGTCTGTGTTTATATATATATATATATATATATATATATATATATTGTTTCATTATATGACTTAAAATAAACATTGCCTTGAAACAGCTGTAAACAACTATAATAGCTTTGTATATACTCTTTATTTGGAATATGATTTGAAAATTAAATCGTTAAATATATATATATAGATATTCTAGGCTAGAAATGATGAATTTCTTCATATTTGACAAATAAAGCCTTATGGAAATTTTTTTAAAAGTATGTAAAATTATAGGTGTTATTAATTTAAATTTTCATATTTTGTGCACTGTTCATTCTTTGTCTCAACATACAAGAATGAAAAAATCTACTAGTTACATTCTTGTTTAGGTAAAACATTAAAATCGTCATAAGAAGACATATATATATATATATATATATATATATATATATATATATATATATATATATATATATATATAGCAATAGATAAAGTGAAAGAATAGAATAAGGTGCAAATCAAATTTTATTACAGTTCAATGTTCAGGCAAAGTTCTTTAAAGTCCTTAACTTGCGATAGCAAACGAATTTCCCGCCTGGATAACTTTTTGCATTTTTGGACCACCATTCACCATTTGGATTATTTTTTTATCAACCTCTTTGATATCTTGCCTGGAGCTATTTTAAGCTTGTTGACTTGGATGAACTGAATAGGTTTACAAAAAAGTATGTTTTGGGCCGATATATTTGATGTTTTATATACCTTTATGTATTTTCATATATTTTCAAAGTTTAATTTTTATTACCTGCAGTAATGTCATTGCGGTAATGGTCCTCTGAGGAGAAGATTTTCTTTGAAAACTCATGAGTTAAGGACTTTAAAGAACTTTGCCTGAACATTGAACTGTAGTAAAATTTGATTCGCACCTTATTCTATTTTTTCACTTTATATAATGCTATTAATGCTCTATCCAGTATATTGAACTTTATTTTCATCCGGATGTTCACTAATTAAAGATATTAGTTGCCTCCTATATCTTCTGTTGTATTAACCTTATATATATATATATATATATATATATATTTAAATTCCTTTAAATCTACACAAAAGCTGGGTTTATATCTCAATAGTTTAGTAGAGCTCAAAATATAGTAAATATAGTAATTTAATAAATGTTCCAAATTTGTTTCAAAAAAACATTTTTAATTCAAACAATTATTTCTGCCCATCCTCAAAACACATATTTTCTCTTGATAATCAATTCAAGATGTTTTGAAAAGGTTTCATCAGTGAATTTTTGTCGATCAAATGAAACCAAAAAAGAAACACACAAAAACCAAACCAAACCGCCAACATCAAAACTGTTCTCATCATTTTACTTAATTATCCCCCTTTGTTTATCTAAGCAATCCAACAATGAAAAAAATCTACTAGTTACATTCTTGTTTACGCAAAACACCAAAAGCGACATCAGACGACACAAAAAAAAAAATTGTCTTACTTTTCCTCATAATTTCAACCTAAATTTCTTTTGATTAAAAGAATAGTTTGTCCATGTGCAATCTTTCCACCAAATGGCAAAGAAAACCGTTTATCTCGTCGCAAATTACTGTTAAGATCAAATAATTCCCTCGGCCAACTAAATGAAATCCTTCTCGGACTGTAAAAGAATTATGCGTATTAAAAACTCCAACATGGTAATTCATGAAATAAACACGTGTACGTTGACTTTGAAAAAAGACAACGGGTTTTCTTTGTCATTCGGTGAAGAGATTGTCCCTGGACCGACTTGTGCATTGAAACAAAGAATGAACGTTGCACAAAGTTGAACACGTCCAATTTTTTATGACGGTTTCATATTTATTGAATTTTTATCAAATAATATATTTTTTGATAAAGAGCGGAGGATCACACGAAATATTAAAATTTAAATTATCATAACGCCTATATCTTTATATGCTTTTATATTTTCCATAAGGCTTTTTTAGTGTCAAATGTGAAGAAATCAAGCATTTTTAGCTGAGAAACACGTTTTAAATTTGAACAAATGCATACATGGATTTATCCTATCATTTTCATACATACATACATATATATATATATATATATATATATATATATATATATATATATTACAGAAGATCAAAGAAAATTTTTTTTACTAGCTCATGACGCAAATATCAGCAGAATTTGCCAAATTAGTAAAAATGGTGAAAATTAAAATAAAGCAGGATCAAAATATCGTAAAAGAGTCACACCATGTTGCAAGCCATTGTTTTCCAGGGAGACAGACATAAACAGAGGCTGAAGAGAGTCCAGTAAAAAGGCATATTATAGGTCCCTTTGTTAAGATTTGAAACTGACGGTACCGATGTTGTTCTGATCTTCTGTACTACATATATAAATAAATATTACGCTCTTATTTATTTTTTTTAATAATCGAGGACTCTGCTGAGGTTCTCTCTCACTAACCTTACATATATGTGTATGCGTGTGTTTATTTTGAAAGCCCTAATCAGCAGATTTCCACGACTATTAAACATATTTCATTGTCTGGTTCATCATTGACTTTTGGATTGACCAAGATTTATTCTCACCATATTTGATCCACTGTACCATCTTTGGGTAGAGAAATAAGATGGATCAAACTGAAATAGATGCTGTGAGATATCCTGGAGGACATTATAGGACATAATATTCAGTAGAATGTTAAATGATATCGAACATTATACTGGTTAGGATATCGTATAAAGGTAGCATACGAAAATCCGTTTGAATGGGGGTAGTCAGTTCCTTTTTGTTTGGTTTGAATTTTTTTCTAAGTAACTGTTTAAAATAATTTCCATTCTCAACTTGTAAGGGGGGTGAAGCTTCGATAAAGGCGATCGAACTCCATCAGCTCACCTGCAAAAGAGAAACACTTTTCTCTCTTCCTTGTTACGTGTCACTTTGGACTTCCTCCCATGATGCAACTTCCTGTACACGTAGTTCTTGTCCTTACCATTCTCTTACTTAATTTTAACCTTTACGTGGAAAATTTCCCATTTGATTCTTTTTTTTACACACCCGCATCCAAATATTGCTACATACACCCAAAAGGGGTGGCAGGTGATAACGTACATATGAACATGAACTCCTCTTAGCATATTATTATATAAATATTCTAAGGGATTATTTTCTTTCTTTAAATAAAAGTTTACATGAGATTATTAAAAATAAAATATTTTTTTAAAAATTTAATTCACCTCAAACAAGGCACGTTGCCACTGAGACGTAAGAGGCTTCTGTGAATTAGTGGTCATATCTATAGGGACATTCTAAGTGGAGACTTGAGCAGCGAAATGTGTGTCCACATTACATATAAATTTCTGCATGTTGGTGCAGTCAGGGAAACAGGGGGCAGGGAGGAAATTCCAAAGGCTAGCAGTTCGATGAAAGAATCTATGAGAGTGGAAAGCCTTCCAGCATCTGGGGACATCTACAGTAAAGGGGTGGGATTTTGCTGATTGTCGGGTCGATCGGCGGTATTTACGTTGAGGGGGCAATCTTTATAGGTAACAATATTTGAGTCCTAATTAATGTCCTCTTGTCCACAAGACAATGATAACCTGAAACCTATAGTTAGGCACTTGGGCCCACTACGAGAGCAATTTTAAAAGACAGTCTTTATAAAACTTATTTAGCCACTTGATCCTAGGGAAGAATTTTAAAACATATACTATTACTCTAATGTATAAAATTAAGTCGGGTGGATTTTCGACTTCGGACCTAAATAGCTTTTATTCTAAAATATCAGTATTTCATTCTGAATAGCCATTTTCTATTCTTTAGCATTGGTCTGTGTTGCTAAAAAGAAAAAATGTAATTCACTTTAATTTCCATGCAAATACAATTATTCCTGTTCGGAATATTTCTCACAGGAAAGACATCTTTCTTTTCTGCAGCAAATGTCATTTATGAACGGGAGCCATTTTTTCTATCAGCAGCAAATTTTGCTATTATTACAGAATAGTAATACTGAAACATTCTTTCGTTTATTAATACAAAATAACTGTTAAAAAAATGAATATTTTCATTCGGATAGAAACTGCCGCGAAAAGAAATAGGTAATATCTGAAAACTCAAATGTTGATGTTGAAAAAAAGTCACATGACACATCATTCGTAAAGGGTGTCTTCATTTCTAAGCGTAACTCAAATAATGTAAGGGGGATAACTCATATTTTAAATTGAAGAATATAATAGGAGTTGTCTACCTTACAACTAACATTTTATTTCTTTTTCTGTATAAGTTTTAAAATGTTTAAACAAATAAAAATTCAAAACTAAAACGACATAACTGTATCCCAAGCGAGCAACGTCGAGTGTGTACTGCTAGTAAACTTATATAGCCGCTTGGCTATCAGGAATATTTTTTAAATACATGTTTACTAAATTGGTGCCATCATTGTTAGTAGACAGGGTTTTTTTTAATGATTTTTACCAAAACTAAAAAATTTCGATGCATGTTTTTGGGGGCTTGCTTTTTTTTTTCTTTTACTGTTTTTTTTTTTGTTTTGTTTTGTTTTTTATCAATGTACTTTTGTTTTTATTTGTATCTGATTAATGTGTCTTCAGTGTAGTGGAAAACAACTGACACTAAAGATCCCAACAAACATTTATTTATGAAAATTAAGTAGTTATCAATAACCCAGATCACCTCTAATAGCTTCTTTCCTCGAACTGCTTGCTTCTTGGAATTCCCTCCGAGCTCCCTGTTTCCCCAACTGTACCAACATTCAGAAATGTAAATGTAATGTAAGAAAATATCTTGCTGCACAACTCCCTAATTAGGATGCCCACTATAATTCACAGTAATTTATGTCTCAGTGGCAATATGCCTTGTTTGAGATGAATAAAAGTTTGTTTTTTTTAATTTAAAATTTGGCTTCATCTTGCTTGAACACCAGTCCAGCCTAATAGCACTAAACCAACAGTGACAGTGGGTGTATAGGCCTAGAATAAAAAACAGAGATTTAAATAAGTTAAGTTTGTAAATGCATTAGATAGAAATAGTTACCATTCTCAACCAAGTGAATAATCTACCCAGTCTGTATACAGTGTGATGATGTATGGAACTCAAACCTGGCCAGTAATGGTTGAGGACATGCGTTGCCTAGAGAGAAATGACATGAGAATGATACAATAGGTGTGTAATGTGAGTCTTAAAGACGGGCTTAGATCTGATGACTTCAGAGGCAGATTAAATCTGGACAGTATAGGGAGATGTGTGCAGAACAGGAGACTTTGATGGTATGGCCACGGAGAAAGAATGGATGAGAGTTTTTAGGTTGGGGAAGGCCAAGAAAAACATGGGAGGAAGTGATAGGGATGGATTTGAGAGAAAGAGGGATAAATAATAACCTGGTCAGAGATAAGTGAAGTTGACAGTCAATTTTTAAAAGCTGTCAAACACATGCCAGCATGTTAAACGGGCAAAGGAAGAAAAGGAAAGAAGTAGAATAAAAAAATAAATAAAAAAGATGCTGAAAAAGTCAGCAGCAAAGATAAAATGTTATAAGGAGATATAATTTTTTATGTATCAATTTTCAGTATTTACTTCAACAGTGCTCGATACGTGAGTAGAGCTAGGTAGTAAGTTATGAAAATATATTTATGGCAATTAAGCTACACAGAAGCTTCCGTGTTTCATCTGACGATTCCTCCCGGGGATGAAACGCGGAAGCCTCTGTGTAGCTTAATTGCCATAATATATTTTCATAACTTACATATATTTTTGTTGATGCTATTGTTTGCACAGATAATATTACTAAACAAGCAATTACTTAGTCCGTGGGGATGGAAATAAGCAAAGAATACCACAAAGTCAAAACTGAGACTCATACAAGATACAGACCTTTACTTTAGAAGAGAGATCACCTAACATGGGTGTCATGGGAGGAGTTATTTGTACAATTTTGGCTTTCTCTGGATGCATGGCTCAAGTGGTTTAAAACGATGCCCATGTTAGGCTTCCCCTCTACTGAAGTAAAGGTTCATATCCAGTACCGATTCTCATTTTTCACTTTGTGGTATTCTTTGATCATATCCAACCCCACAAACTAAATGATTGGCTGTTTTGTAATATTATCCGCGCAGATAATAGCAAAATAAAATGCACCTTAATACATAACATACGCTATATTGTTGAAAGTAAATTTCCGATATTAAAAACATATATATATATAAACAAATAAATACACATTGGTCTTTATTATAGAGTGGAAGATTAGAGTCTATTGTGAATTTTAAAAAAAATTGATTTTCATAAATAAATTCTTGTCGGGGAAACATTTATTTCATTTCAGAATTGAAAAAAAAAACTTCTTTTTTTTTAGGCAATTACTTGTGTGTCTCTTTTCGTGATGAGTTTAGTTATTTATATCCGCATGGCATGTGTTAATTCAATCTGTCGAAAGCAATTTCTCTAAATTCAGAACTTTGTTTATCCAAACTGATTTTTTTTTTTTTTTTCGTTAGGGTTGTGCAATTTTATGAATATACAAGTGTACACCCTCCGTCAAAAATGGCGGAATAAAATTATCCTTCACCAGTTTTAGCACGAATATTCATATTCATAAAAATCGATGAAGTTAAAAAAAAAAAAAAAAAAAAAAAAAACAGGAATAAGAAAGAGAAAAAGAAAACTGGAAAGTTTTTCAAAGGAAAGAAAAAAACGTATAAATCGGTATAGAAAGCAGAAGAAAAAATGGAAATAGTTTTGTTTTCTCAATTCTCTAAAATACTTGAAATGGATTTGTCTGGCAGAACTTTTGTGTGACATGACGGATATATATATATATATATATATATATATATATATATATATATATATATATATATATATATAGTTTTAAATATAAGCAGAATTTATAAATTTTGTACCTCAAAACATATTTTTATATATATATATATGTCGCTTTTTATTGTAGAGTGGAGGATAAAAAGTTGTTTTGAAATAATGCCAATGAGATTTTTTTTTTTTTTAAGTCTCCTAACGTTTGAATAATAATAAAAAATTTTATTTCAAAAGTTCCCTATTTTGTTGCCTCCACATGAGGGCAAAGTCTTTTGTTTTCATCATCAAAACTTAGACGTTGCGGTATGATGTCATAATAAGCCGTTTGTGAAAATTCATATACCTCCGATTTGGGAAGAATTAAACTATAGATTTTAGACATCAATTAATAAATATTCCCCAAATTTCAGGGGGTTTTTTTTTGGCGGGGAGTATTTTAAGCTTTATTTACAAACATGTTTTGGTCAATCCAAGGACTTCCAGGCAACACCAGGTAAGGATTGCTAGTATATATATATATATATATATATATAATTTGGTTGTGCAGTCAAACTCAAGTGGTTTTAGCTCAATGGGTATTACAATCCAAAGATTCTAATTCCAGAGCAATTATGAATTGATTTTGTTTCCGACAAGACTAAAGAAATTGTATCAAGCAAATTGGTCTTTATTCACAATTTTCTACAAGTTTCTTCACAGCAGCTATAAAACTAATTAAAGTTAAAATTTTATAAAGTTAAAATTTTGCAGACAAAAATGAATTTTCAGGAATGCAAAAAAACATAAACGACTTATATCTATACAATTTGCCAAAAAACAAGTCATATCTCATGATACATGTGCTGATGGCCCAAAGTTATTGTCCATAGGTCATTTACAAAAATCAAAGATAGCTGACCTGTAAAAGATAATTTGGGGCCATAGGTATATGTGTCGCCAGATATGACTTGTATCTGAATTGTATAGATGTAAGTTGTTTTTGTTTCTTTTATTCAGGAATTTTCATTTTTGTTTGTAAAATTCAAAATTTTGTAAAAATTCTAACTTTATTTGATTGTACAGCTGCTGTGAAGAAACGGCCGTAGAAAATTGTGAATAAAGACCTGTTTGCTTGATACGATTTTTCTTAGCTTTGTCAGAAAAATAAAATCAGTTTGTTTGGCAGTGCCAAAGAAGGAAAGAGAGAGAAAAGGCTTCTCGTGCCAAAGAAAAAAAAGAGAGAGTGGGTGGATATTATTCCACGTGTATGCGGAAGTAGCCATTTTGGCTTCTTGTCAAAGTCAGAACCCAGGGCAAAAGTCCCCGGAAGATGTCTGTTGCATCCCAGGAGAGGGAGACGTGTGTTTGGCAGTGCCAAAGAAGGAAAGAGAGAGAAGAGGCTTCTCGTGCCGCAGAATAAAAAGAGAAATAGCGGATGGCGCTCAAGTGTTTATATAGTTATGCTAACCATCCGAAATTCGTCTAAGAGAAAGCCACTGATTGGTCAAGCCAAGGAGGAAGTAGATCGCTTGAATCAATCAGTGGGCAGCTAAGAAGTCATCAATATTTAAACAATATGGCGGCTGTGTGCCGGCTCGTAGAAAACTGCTACATATCTATATGGATAAATGAGGAAGATTTTGTTTTGTGTTTACAACAAAATTATGAATGAAATGTTTATTATTTTTAATTAATGTTTCAAGTAGCGAAATTTGTGAAGTGATAGCGAGCTGGCAAAGTCATGTAGTATATAGATAAAGCTCTATCAAAAATTATATTGAGTCCTTTTTTTCTGTCTTGCTTCAGCTCGGTTCCGATTTTGAGAAGTTGATTTGAATGTTAATTATTGTATATATTTAAACAGATTCAGATATCAATTTTGTTCCATTCCTTATTGTGTGTGCCCCTGTATATGCAGGTTTGTTGGACGAGATTAGCCAACTCAACGAAGAAAAGCGTCACATGACGCATTTGCTCCAACAGAATCAGGACAATTACGAGGCTCGAATCCGAGACTTAATTGCCTCCGAGGAGGACCTGGAACACAAGTACAGTGAGATGCTCGATGAGAAACGTCAGCAGGTTGACGACCTCCGTCTTCAGTTGGAATCGGTTGAAAGACAACTGAAGGCCAATAAACAATTTCTCGACGTAAGTCCGATTTCTATTATTATTATTTTTTTAATATCTCGTTTTTTTTTTTAGTTTTTGTATTTGAATATTTCGTTGTTTTATGGACCTATTTTGTATCATTTTGTTTTTATGACGATTCAGCTGGCATCGATGTAAAAAAAAAAAAAAATTTATGGAAATCGCTCCAGACAAGGCATGAAGCCATTTGATGTAAGGAGCTAATAAGAACAAATATAGTTATCACAAAGACAGGAGATGCCTATTGACCTTAGTCTTGGGAAGACCAAGATTATAAGTAAGAGGAAAACAGTCAGCAGGAAGAGAGTTCAATAAGCCTGCGGTTCTTGGAAAGAAGCTACTGGAATAGGAAGCTGTATTACAATGAGGTATCAAATCAGCGAATTGATGGAGACCACTAGACCAATGAGTCGAACAAGCTGGAACAAAAAAAGTGGGGAATAGATCACATAATAGTATTTATAGAAAAGATTAAGACTAGCAACATCACGTCTGTGAGAGAGAGGGTGTAGAGAAGAAGAAAGGGTAGAGCCAATCAAATTACAAATACGTTTCTGCACCTTATCAAGAACCCTTAAATGGGACAGAGATTCACCAGCTCAAATATGACATCAGTACTCCATACATTGTCTGATAGTAGATTTGTAGAGATATAGAATAGCCTCAGGTGTGAGAAAGTGTTTCGAGCGATAAAGAGAACCGACTTTACGAGAAGCAGAAAGAGCAATGGATCTAATGTATGAACTCCAAGAAAGATTTGATGAGAGAGAAAGATCAAGAAGTTTCAGAGTCGATTTCTCCTCAAGAGCAGAGCCATCGATGAGAATCTCAGGAAAAAAAGGGACACGCCTACGATTGTATTTACAATGCAGATACAGATGTATATATGCTGTTGTTGAATTCGTTTTTATATAGATACGAAACGTACATGTGACTGTTGGGTTACAATTATAACCACTTTTCTACTTTGATTTCATTTGAAGAATTATAAACTGTGACATTTCTGTCAAGACATTCTTCTTGCATAACAAAAACAATAAGTTTTTTTGGTCCCCCGATTTATAAAATATGGGGACTTATGTTTTGAGGCATGTCCGTCCGTCCGAATTTTTCTCCGCAACTATCCATTGAATTTCTCTGAAATTTTGCATGAAGTTGTAACTTTGGTCAGGTTAGAAAGTGACATTCTCTGATTTTTAAAAAAAAAAGTCTGGTTAGCCTCCCAGGGGGGGATCAAAAGGCCCTGAAATGGCAAAAAAATGACATTTTTTGTCCCATAACTTTTCATCCATCCATTCAATTTCTCTGAAACTTGGCCAAAATGTGGAGGCAATTGTTACTAATAGAAAATAAGTATCGCTAACCTTGGAAAAAATCTGGTTCGTGCCCCCAAGGGGTCAAAAGCCCCCAAAATGGTAAAAAATGACCCTTTTCTCCCATAACGTTTGATCCATCCATTCAATTTTTCTGAAACTTGACCAAAATGTAGAGGCAATTGTTCTGGATATAAAATGAGCATCCTTGACCTCAGAAAAATTCTGGTTCGTGTCCCCAGGGGTTCAAAGGGGGATCAAAAATGTCCCAAATTGCCCAAATTTATTGCATTTTACACTCGTCACATACAGAGGGGACCACGCACGCGCGGCTTGTTATTATTATATTGAAGTAATATTATTCTTCATTATTCTTAGAAATGAAGAAAATTATTATTTTACCATCTAATTTACATACATGTTTGTGGTGAGTACAGACACACGTATGTAAGTTGGATGATACTAAAAAAGAGGGTCACTCTTTCTCTATATTGATCATAGAGAAATTAAGAAATATTAGAGAGTGGTTTGAATCATGGCGGCCCATTCACGGTATTCCTGAGCAAGGTCGCATGAGATTACTAACCAATCGCGATTCCACCGTTGAAAGCCGACCACGTGTGGACCTGAAAGCTCAGCTAAGTCCTCCAGCGGTGAAGTGATATATTTCTCATATATAGCCTATGACCTTAACTGAGAGGTCAATAGTCCACATGCTAATTTTCAAGCAACTCTGTCCAGCGGTTTGGGTGAACATAAGACACAAAGATCAGGTGGACACACACACAAACACAGAGTTACTATTTTATATATAGAGAAGATATTACAGGGTTCATAAGATATTTAAGGACATTTTTATTTGTACGCAAACATGAATTGTAGAAACAGTTAACAATGCTTTTATACAGAAAGATCAAGGGACTTTAAAAAATAGATCCAGTGATGTTAATAGCTTTCTTAATTTAGTGCACTCCGGTACCCACGAAATTGATTTTAATGAGTCCCCAAGGAATTTATGTGACAATTCACAGAATAAGATGAAAAAAAAACCACAAAAATTTTAAAATCTAATAAATAAGAAATTAGTCCTTATATTTATGTTTTCTCCTACATAAATCGAATAAAATTATAAATTTGAATAATCCCCCCCCCCCACACACACACACACACATGGTAGGGATCATATAACCAGACTTCAAGAATGTACATCTCAAAAAATGGTTGAGCCCAATATGCCGCTCTTCATGTTCCGATGACAGCCTGTTTCGGTGAGATGTGAGAATTGAGGTTCTGAGCTGAGAATTCTTGTTCACAGCCAGCTATATGTATAGCCTAAAAATATATATTTCCCTGATTCTCGTCACAAAATTAAAGTGTTCAGTTACAAAAAAGAAAAATGGTGGGTGCTTATATAGATGAAGGTACATATAGAAAACGCAATTCCAAATAAAAACTCTTGTTTATACTTACATATCAGGCAAAAAGAAGTATCCTTACCAAAAATTAAGAAAAATGATCAAGTACAATTTTAATTAAAAATAAAAATCTGTTTCATCGTATTTTGTCGACTGCCATTGATTTATTACTTGTTAATATGACAGACTGAGTTATCTCCCCCCTGATTTTTTTGTTTTTCCCTCAGATCAATAAAAAACGATATAACTGATTTTTATTTTTAATTAAAATTCTACTCGCTAATTTTTGGTGGAGATACCTATTTTTTCCTGATACATAAGTATAAAGTATATTAATAGGCTTTTCGATTAATTTATTTGGAACTGCGATTGTCACCTGTGTTACTACGTTTTTCATATGTTCCCTCATCTATATAAGAACCAAAATTTTAAAGGTAAAAAAAACTATAAAAAAAAACAGTAAAATTTAAAAATGTAACAACCACAAATTCAAATTTGAACAAAAATCAAATAATTACTCGATTTTGTGCTAAATTCAAAAGTACCTTCTGGCTAGAAAAAGTAGTTCAAACATTGAACTGATTCCACTCGTATCAATGGTGGATCCGTAGAATACGATAAAATTGATTTTCATTTTTAATTAAAATTCTACTGGATAATTTTTGCTAATTTTGCCTGATACATAAGTATATCAAAGAGTTTTCTGGTTAATTTATTTAGAACTGTGAATTTCACCTGTGTAACTACATTTTTCATATGTGCTCTCATCTGTATAAGCACCAAATGGTGGGTAGGTCAGGTCGACTTTGCTTATAGTTAGCTTGAAATGGTGATCAGATAAAAAAAGAAAGAAAAAAAAAACGAGGTAAAATAGATCCTATACTCCAGTTTTCTGTGCGCATTGCAATGTATCGTTTTTAGAAAAAAATTGACTTGCATCCTTATGACGCATGAGTACGATTTTAGTGAGTCTTTTTAGATTGTTGTGCGTTTCTGACGCAGGACGTGTAACTATCAGCATCTCTGGGTTCTATTTCTAAATTGCTGTATTAAGCCTTTACAGTCACGATAACTGTCTGCCTCTTCATTTGTTGAGTAATTATAGTGGCTGCCATCGCTAATTCTGAAATATAGAAAATATAAAGTCAAATAATATTCCTGTTATAGTAAAAGTAATGTCTGTCCTCAAATACCTGTATATCTGTTACTAATGAAGATTTGTTATCTGTCTGTCTGAAACCGAACGTATACTATTGCTTCAATTAATTGTACAACTTTTTAATGATCAATTCAACTTATCATACTATTTCAGACTAATGTACTATCTTTCAATGCTTAATTCAGGAGAGGAAGGTAGTGTAGTATCTGTTTTGTTGTCATGATACCATTCTCCCAGGAATTATATCTTTTTTTCTGGTGGGTGGGGGGTGTAGTATCTGTTCTGTTGTCATAAGACTATCCTGCATATAATTATAAGCACATTTTTTCCTCTTTTAGGAACAAGCCCAAGAAAGAGAACAAGAGCGTGAAGAAAATCTACGAGAGATCCATAAATGGAAATCAGCAATAAAACAATTTGAAAACAAAGAGAAATCGGAAACCCGTCTCAAGAAAGAGGTGAGTCAGCATTATTCTGAATCTTGATTTTATCATAGGAATTTAGGCAAAATTTCTTATTCTCTTTTGAATTTTATTAAATGTGAACATGCATTGTGATGCGTGTTCAGCAATGGTGCAATGCATGCATGTTACAAAAGCCAGACATGTAATGGGAAAAATATCTGTCTCTTGACCACCTATAAGATAGGATGCCATTTTGAAAAAAATAATTGCCTCTTAAAACGGAGGTTCCATGCTGAGAAAAGCGAGCCACTTGCGATCACACTGGAGTTATGTCCACTTCAGCTAAGAGATTTCCTGGTTAGTCAGTTTTTATATCTATAGATTACGGTCGATGAATCTCAAGTGGTCTTGTCGTGTGATCTGAGCACGACTGTTAATTGATTTGAGTATAAAATACACAATATCTTATAAAATGAAATGTTGTGGAGACAGAATATCTGAATGACAAAATGTAGAAAACATAGGAATTTTTTTTTCTATGTTTAATTGTTTTTCCCATTTTGTCTTTCATACATAATTGACCAAAACAGACAAAAGGGAGATTTTGGGTTTCTGCCGGTCTCAGAGACACATGGACTTTTGGGCCCTAAGCTAATGGACTCTGTGTTCGGTTTGAGTGATTTTGATCTTGTCAAGCTTAGAGAAGAGTCAGGATTTTAAACTAACTGCCTGTTTTGTATTCGGTTGGAAAGGACTGTTGGTTTGATTGCAAGTCTTTTTTCTTTTTTTTTTTAGGAAAACGAAGTATCATTTGAAACCTCTCAACATGAAACATTGTTGCTTATTTTAAAACTCACAGTTGTAATTTGATGTGTTGATTTGGAAGAAAAATCCATTTGTTACAGCAGTGACCGAGACCGCACGATTGACACTATGGCCAATGGTGAAATGAAACAGCAAATTCAGATGAAGACAAGAAGATGATCACAATGAATGCACACAAGCGCACATAAAGACTAAACATCAATATTTAAACGTAAAAAATGTGTATAAAAAACTACAAAACTGGCAACCTAAGTCAACATTTTAAACATTAGTCAGTATTTAACCAACAATCTAATATATTGACCTTTTTTTGTCCTTTATTTTGGCCAACTTAAGTTTCTAATAAGTTTCTAATGAATAACCGTCATTCACAAGATCTAGTAGTGTTGCACTATGAGATAAGGTTTTAATTGTCCTGAATTATAAAATCAATTAGGATGTAAGGGACACAATCCGATTCGTGCTTTTGCTGTATATTGGTAAAACAATGAAAACGTATGTTCAAAAGGGACAAACTTGAAGACAAGTTATACAAAAATAATGTTCTTTTGCTTATTTCACATTCGGGACAACTGAAGACTATCCAGTTTTTTGCGTAAACTCTGATCCCATATGTGCTTTGCTCTATCAGACCCCTTCTCACATTTTGTTGTTTTTCCTGAGTTTGTATAACACTCGTTCATGTCATTTTACGTCAGATCTGTTGTCTTCAATTTCCGAAACAATATTTTTAATTTATGGTTTGACTCCTTTTTTTGACACTTATCAATTTTCTAACTGCTTATGTTTGCACCACATTTCCGCAGATTGTTATTGTTTGCCTTATTGACATTGGGTTACGGAATGTTGTGATTTCCAATTTATTTCAATTGTGTTTTAAATAATCCTTTTGAGCTTTTATCTTATTTTTATTACATGACTTTGAGTTGAGACGACTACATGTATGTTTCTAATGTAAGCTGTCCATTTTATGTGTCAGATTATTATAGTAGTTCTATTCAAAGCCAACACTGTGCCTCTGGGTCTTAATAATAACTCTTCTTAACTGCCACATCAAATATAGATCAAGCTTCAATCTAACCCTCAAATCCAAATACGTATGAGTTTATCCCTATAAGTATGGGTTTATCTTTAACCAGCAAACCTGACATAAAATATGTATTATGTGGATTATTCAGACTATTGTTTTCATCTTGGATACTATTCTCTCAACGTTTCTGCTGATATAACCTTGGACCTTCTTCAGGAGTGTTGGTGCTTCTGCTGTTTCGCCTCAACATGAAAATATTTAAAGAAATGTATAAACTTTGTTACGTACTTACGTGTTAGCTGAAAATAAGAATGTACAGAAAAAAATTACGCAAATTCATTCAGTATTTATTAAATTATAAGAAAAAGAAGAAGAAACATGGGCGCTTATGCAGATGAGCGGACCATGAAAAAATCATTTTTTTATAAAAACAATATTATATACTTATTCAGTGTTATCTTCTTACTCACTGTGCAAAAAAGTAGAAAAAATTATCCACTAGAACTTTAATTACAAATATTTTTCCATTCTGCGTATCGTAATAGCGATTCGTTCACATAGACGCCATGTTGTTTTTCATTATCATTTCGCAAGTTGATTATCTCCCCTGCGAAATCTTCTTTAGAAACGAACGAATCGCTGTTACGATACGCAGAATGGAAAAATACTTTTACGATACGCAGAATGGAAAAATACTTTTAATTAAAGTTCTAGTGGATAATTTTTTCTACTTTTTTGCACAGTGAGTAAGAAGATAACACTGAATAAGTATATAATATTGTTTTTATAAAAAAATGATTGTTTAATGGTCCGCTCATCTGCATAAGCACCAAAACATGATCTTACGTATCGGTAGACATTTTCACTTATGAAATAGGCAAGGGAGATAACTCAAATTTTGTTTACTGGTTTAACAAAAATGGCTACTGAAAGATAAAATCGTTTTTTATTTTTTATTTTATAAATACTGGATGAATTTGCGTAATTTTTGGTGTACAGTCTTCTTTTAAGCTACCACGTAAGTACATAACAAAGTTTATACATTTCTTTAGCTTTTTTTTTTTTAAGAGAGGCCTAACATGTCAGGGCAAAACAGCGGAAGCACCAGAGCGTCTTTTCGAATTACGGAATTTGAATGGAACCCTTTATTTAATTCACGGGGATAGCTTGCTTTCGTTCCGTCAGCCATATCCACAAGGACCCGTGGCACAACAGATAAAAATGTTAAGTAATAATGAATTCTAAGTGACTGTCTTATCGAGATTGAAGGTTCAATCCTCAGTACGGGCGATACTAAGAATACAATTACGAATTATTTAAGACTTCTACCCGGTCATGGATGACGGAACGAGAACAACCTACTCACGTGGATTAAATCAAGAGTTACGTTCCAAATTCCATACAGATTCTCAAGTTTGACAAGACGCACTTGAAGAAGAGCAGAGGTTACATCGGCTAAAACATTGTGAAAATAACATCCAAGATTAGAACAGTAGTTTGAATAATAAAAATAATAATATAAATTATTAATTCTCATCTCAAAAATTCCGAAACGTAAAATATTATAATAAAGATATCTTTCTAAAAATTTCAAATTATATTGTAAAATTTTGTTTGTTTTGTGTCGTTTTTTTTTTCCATTTGCTTGCCGTGCCGTTTCTCTGGTATTTCATCTTTTTCTCAGATGGTGAGTTGTTAATACCAGACTAAGAATTGGTGATGGTTTGGGTCAAGAAATTGGCATGACATTCTTTTGTTTTTTTCTTTACTCTCAAATCCTAACTTTTGGGTTTAAATTTTTCCCTCTGATATTCCTTGCTTTTCTTTGATTATATTCGTTTCTTAAAGGGCAGATTATATTTTCTGAAAATATGATAGAATACAACTCATTTGGATCACATATGAAAAAAGGAAAAAATATTGAATAAAAAACATATTAAAATACATTTTTGACAGAATGTAATTTATATGGAACAAAGTTATTAATGAATTCTCTCATAAAAATAATTGCCATTGTCAGTTAAATATTATTTAAATAAATAGAACGAATATACCTCTTTTTTATTTATTGAAAATTGTAACAATTCTTCTTACCATAAAACTAATTGTCAGCTGAATATTTTCTTTTAAATAAATAAAAAGAAAAGTTTTCAACATTTTATTTAATTTATTTATTATTATAATTAAAATTTTTTCAGAATAAATACTCTTTTCCTTCTTACCATAAAATTAATTGTCAACTAAATATTCTTTAAATAAATAAATCTTCAGGCAACCCCAACTTTTAAAACAGAGATGACAGGTGACAACGTACATACAAACATGAAACTGCCTTAGCGTATTATAATGTAGATAAAAATCAATTTTTTTTACTATTGTTGTTAAAATCAAATAAATAAATAAGTATCGAAGAGATTTACAAAATAATTTTATTATTTTTTTATTAAATATAATACTATATTTTTAAAACTTTTTTTCACGTGATGCCATTTTTTTTATCAACAAACATATTACGTAGATTTACAAAAAAAATCAAACAAGTAAATTGATAGTTTTTATGGGTTTGCTTTTAAAGAATTCAATTTTCTTTCTTGGTAAGTGTATGTTATATCTTGCTATCTTTATATTTGTCCAACATTTTCATGTTGCAAACATCCTCAGAAATTTCTATACTAGTTGTACTTACTCGGCATTTTTACTTTTCGTGCTTGTAGACAATTGCTGTGCTATAAAAAATAAAAAATTAAGAAATATTTGTATGATGTACGTACCCGTGACGGAAAGAAGATATTGTACACCAAAAATCTTGTACATTGATCAAGTAGTTTGTTTTTTTTTACAAACGAAAATCAAATTTTATGGGGAAACAAAAAGCGTCGATCTATCAACGCCATGTTTGAACGAGTTTCTAGGAAGAAGGGGAGACAACTCAAACTTTTGCGATATTTGCAGGATAAGCCTTGTACTTAATCGTAATTTCTACGAATTACCATTAATCGCTTAAAAATGATTTTCTTTTGTAAAAATAACTACTTGATTAATTTACAAGATTTTTTGTATACAATATCTTTTTTCCGTCACAGGTACGTACATCCTACAAATGTTTCATAATTTTTTATTTTATCATCGCGGACTTATTGTCAACAAGCACCTAACTTTAATTTTTGTTTTACTCATTGTCCTTCTCTTTCTTCCTTCCCCATTTTGTCTTTTTATATTTGCATTTTTGGAAATATAATTCAATGAAGCGATTATTTTTTTTTTTTTTTAAACTCAGTTCCTCAGTAAAATCGGTTTTACAATAAAATTGATCAAACAGCTATAAATATTTTGGCACTTATGCATAATAGCCCCCCCCCCCATCCTGCCAAAAATATAAAAGACTTTAAACTGACAGAAAGAAAGTAATTTCTGCATTGAATTAACGTTTAAAAGACAAAAATCAAGTATATGGGTCTTTGTGCTCCTAAACCGAGGAAACACATTAATTTTGCAATAATCCTTCCCATAATGCATCTTGTCTTTAGAAATGTGATATTAAAAGTTCAATTTATTTACATTTAATTTTTTTAATTTATTTAGAGATGTTTTAAAATTAATAATTGGGGAGATAATTTAATGAAGGAATATATGTATTAAAAATAAAATAGTTTTGCAATAAAAATCGATCAGAAGTCTAACGAAATGTTAAAATTTAAATTGCATAAATACTTTTGAGTTTTTTGGGGTTTTTTTTTAAAATTACATATAATACTATTTTTTTCTTTTTTGTATATGTGATGGCCAATAAGTGTTTTTATCAATGAACATGTTACAGAGATTTTGTTCTTTTTGTTTGTTTTTTTATTAGTTTTTATTTAATAGGATTTTAAAACTTAAAAGTATTCATTACATTTTTCTTTTTAATTAATTATTTTGAATAAATTAATCGATTTTTATTTTTTATTTTACAAATCATGCTTTTTTTTTTATTTAGACACCCACGAACACAATATTTGATCAAATAATTTTATAAAACGATATAAGTTTTAAAAAATGACAAATTAAAGACTGCATTTGATATCTCGTTTCTAAAATTATTTTTAAATTGTCTTTGTATGCAAAAACAAATAATATATTTAAAAATAAAAATTCAAAATAAACAAAAAAGAAGCAATTATCCCTTGATAGCTATTCTACGCAGATAACTCTTAAAAGAAACATTAGAATAATTTGAAAACAGGAAAAACAAACGAAATGTTCAATTTACATCAAGAAGTTCTCAAAATTATGGCATGTCTGTAACATCGGTAATCTTCTTCGGGGAAAGTGTGTCAAAGATGGAATATTGGTGCTACACTGGGAAGGTGCCGCATACGGCACTCTTTACTGCCTTGACAGAATATAAAAGCAACCTTGAAATCTAGTGGCAGAAGGGGGGGTATCTGTTCTCTTCTTAGCAATATTTCTTCTGTGATGAAGTCGGTTGCACTTTATCACAGAAGAGATATTGCTAATCCCTCTCTACTTCTTGGCCTTTTGGCTAAGATCAAAGTGTAGTATCTGTTCCGATGGATACTGCACCCCATAGACTGGTATTGTCTTGGCCTTCGGGGCTTGATTTACGCCGGTCTATGGGTATGTCCTGTGCAGTTCTAGGAGGTCCACCCTCCCAGGCTTCGCCTCCCCTCTTTGGGGAGGAGTAAGTTTATTGCTTACTGCCTGAGGCGCCCCTACCGGGGAATACCGACGGGGCTGCCCAGGCAATTTTTAATGGCCAGAGTGCTCACCTCTCGGACGCTGTTTTTCAACCCCCACTTTCCCGACCAGACCTTGGGTCACATCTTACTTGTGGGAGTAAAGTAAAACTGGCCTTGTGCCTAACTCCTGGAGAGGAGTAAATAAATACTCATTATTTCTATGGAAGGTGCTCGACTGAGCTCCAGGCATTGGCTCCTCCTTGTAAGACATTCACAGTAAAAACCAGTTTTGCTACCACAATGAAAAAAGTATTTCTTTTCTCCCTTCATGTGCCTAGCAAGTGGAATTTGCATGGACACAGCTTCTTTTGCGAGGGCTTCTTGTCTGTGGAACACATTATTCCGGGACTGCTTCCCTGCTGATTACAACTTGGTCATCATTGATCAATGTTAGTATACCCATAGTGTTCCTTATCTTTCGGCTTGCAATCATTTCTGTCTGATTAACCCTTAGTGGTTAACCCGAGTGGTTCTTGACCTTGATAAATGGTGACCCTAATAACAAAACCAAACCAAAGAACGCTTGTGTATTATTTGTAGTTTTTTTATAATTGAAAATGTTTTTCTACTCTTAAATTTTTTTTTATATCCAGGTGGAAGAGTTATCGGATCAAATTGAAAATCGAATCACAATACAGAGTGAAATGTTGTTAAAGAATGAAAAACTGGAGAGGGATCTTCACGACAAAGAACTCACTGCCCAGGAACTCAAGAATTTGGTCAACCAGTTAGAGCAAGAACTTGACGAGAAAAATAACATCGAAAAACGTCTTCAAGAGGTACAGCAGACCTTTTTTCTCCATTGTAATTTTAGGGGTACACTTTTTTGTCAGCCAGCCTTGTAACTGCTAACGTCCCTATTGGACTCTTTGGCTAGCCTGTTTGCAGTCCACAGGGTTGAATGCTGTTGCTTGAGTCTCTTTCAGGCTTTGTTTGTTTTTAAGTGATTCTACCTTCCTCTCCCTTTTTTATTATTATGCTTAGCTCCTTACATCAAGTGGCTTCATGCTTTGTCTGGAGCGACTTCTATCAAAAGATATTTTTAATTCTTTGAATTGTGGATACATTTAATTAGTATATGTTTTTATTTTTGTGTTTGATATCTATCATGCTCGTGTTAGTGGTTTCATGCTGGATTCCCCACGTGTGAACTAGGTCTCAGTCATCATCTTGGATTTTATTCTTTGTACAGAGTGACTCCCAAAAATGCCACCCATAGAATCGTTAATAAAATTCACAATCCTTCTTCAATCCAACCCTTTTTGGTACAAATAAACTTCAGTCTACACCTGACTTGTCGACAAACAAATATTTTTTCCCTAACCTTCTTTTCTTCCTTCCTTTTTGTCTTCTTTCTTTTAAAAAATTTTTAGGAACCTAACTCAACTTTCTAAAGATAAGTTTTAAAAAATCGGTCAGTATTTTTCAAACCACCTAATATGTGAGCTCTACGGGAAATGAACGACAAGTTTCTAATAAATAACCCTCATTAGATGATTCACAAGATCTAATAGTGTTGCACTACAAGATGAGGTTTTAATTGTCTTCAATTATAAAATCAATTAGGATGTAAAGGAGACAACCTGATTCATACTTTGTTGATTGAAAATAAAACCCAACAGAGACAAGTTATACAAAAATAATGTTCTTTTGTTTATTTCCCATTCGAGACAGAACAACTGAATAATACCTATTCTTTTGCATAAAATCTGAACTCATGTGTGCCTCACTCTGTCTATCAGACTTTGTCTCTCATTTTGTTGTTTGTTTTTTTGTAGTTTTTTTTTGTATTTTTATTAGTTTATATAATACTCGTTTACATTATTCTATGTCAGATCTTTTGTCTTCAATTTTCAAAACGATATTTTGAATTTATGGTTTAACATAATTTTAGACTTATTAATTTTCTAACTGCTTATGTTTGCACGACATTTCCCCAAGTTTCAATTGTCCCATTGTTCATCAAGTCAACCAGACAATACTAGAAGTCGTCACCTAATTTTAGTCAGAATTCCTAATCAAATTTTTTTTCAAACTTTTGATGAATCAATCATTTTTTCCTAACTTTCCTTTCTTTCTTTTTACTCTTTTCTGATTTTAAAAACATTTTAGCATTTTTTTTTTTTTTTACTACCTTATTTTGGTTAGTCGATCTGTCACACTTTAGTTTGAAATCGCATTTCAGTGACTGAAGGTACAGATTGAATTGCCACATTTTCAGAATGGATCGATTATTGTTCTCCCTTTTTGTTTCACCATTTTCCTTTTTACCATTTCAGAAAATCTCTCAACTTGACGAGAAACTGAAATCTCTACAGGAAATGAATGACGAGTTGAATGATGAACTAAAATCCTCCCTTCCAATGAACGAGAAGAAAATTAACCAACTTGAAAACCAGCTGGAAGACCAAGAACTTGTGTATAGGAAGAAGGCCATGTCTATTGACGAAGAGTTAAAAAAGGCCCATAAAATAGAAGAGGTAAAGATCCCACCCAATCGATTAGCGTTACACGGTGACTTAGCCAGCGTTACACCGACCATGAACTTTTACCTGTTCAGGTTCTAAACTATATAAAATTCAGGAATTGTAGTTATCCGCTTTTTTTTAAATCCAGAAACAGTGAATTTCCGCTTAAATCGCGAGAGTGGATGTGAGTTCTCAGCTTTTTGGTCGAAATCCGCTTTTTTTAATAAATAAAGCTGATTTATGTCAAATTGCTAGAGCCCTACCTCTTTATTTTTTGTTGCTATTTGGCTGGATTTTATTTCTCTTTCTTTTTCTCTCTCGTGCTTTACCTTCTCCTGTTTTCTCTCTCTCTTTCTCATTCTCTCTGTCTTTTCTTGCCTTTCTTTTTCTTATGATAGTTCTCTCTGAAACCTGAAAATGTTAATTTTACCATGAAGGTTAACACTTCAAATGATTCATTATGAGAGTAGGGGGAGTTAGATGACTTTTGTTTCATCAGAAAATGACTTCCTGTCATCTCCTTGCCCCCCCACATGTGTACTCAATGTCTTTCTCTTAAGTTGTGTTGTTGTTTTACACTGTCCTCTCTCCACACACACAAGTTGTGAAATTCATCTCGATTTTTTTTTTTTTTTTTGCCATTGTCTACTTGAATCTCTGCAAATTAGAGGCCCTTCTCTAAAAACAAAACAGAAATGTATTGCTGTGTTCCATTTGCTGTGCTTATACAGATGAGGGCACATATGAAAATCGCATTTCCAAATAAAAACTATTGTTTATACTTACGCATCAAGCAGAAATAAGTATCCTTATGAAAAATTATCGAGTAGAATTTTAATTAAAAATAAAAATTAATTTTATCGTATTTTGCCCACCGTAATTGATTTATCACATGTTTATATGACAGATTGAGTTACTGCCCCCTGCTGATTCTGCTTATATTAATGGCGGTTGATCAAAATACGGTAAAACTGGTTTTTATTTTTAATTAAAATTCTACCCGCTAATTTTTGGTGGAGATACCTATTTTTGCCTGATACGTAAGTATATCAAAGAGTTTACCGGTTAATTTATCTGGAACTGCGATTTTCACCTGTGTAACTGCGTTTTTCATATGTGCCCTCATCTGTATAAGCATCGCTTTTTCTATTAGAGCTATTTCAAAAAAAATACTTGCAGTCAACTTTTTAACTCATAATATGATCCTTCTAAATACAATAAGAGGCTACAGACTATATATATATATTTATATTTTATTAGTTGTACGCAACCGGCATTGCCCAGGATGCAGTGAAGTCATTTTAATTTTTACTTTAAATTTGTTTGCACATTTTCAAAAGTATACAATAAAAAAAAATTTTTTTTTAATTCAGCTGTCAGGTAGACAACTTTTGCTATATTCTTCAAATAAAAAAAATATAATTTATCCCCCTTGCTGATTTTTATCTCTAGCTTATTAAAAAAATGTTTCAGGTTATGAGTCGTCTAGGCCGGATTAAGTATTTTTTTAAAATAAATTGTAGCGAAATCTGTTATTTTATTGCCAATAACATGGTACAGCAATAACAAATTAAAATTGGCTAATCAGAAACAAAGTTTGACTTGTCAGCTTAAATGCTATTTGGGTTTGACTTGGAAAATCAGACAAGATAACCTTATAGATATAGATTAAATTAAATAAACACTTAATGTTTTGTTAGAATTTTTACCGTCCGACACTTCTACTATCTTGTTTCCTAAGAAGCCAGCATATAAAACGGACGTTAAACCGAATATAATGATTTTATAATTAATGTCACTTGAAAAAAATAAACAGTTGTCAGCTTGTTTGCAAAAATATGAGTTATCCCCCTTGCTGATTTTTATCTGTAGGTGATTATTTTTAAATGTTTTTTATTATCAGTTGTGTGGGCGGGACTAAGTATTTTTAAAAGCAAAGTGTAGTTGAGTATGTTATTATATGACCAATAACATGGTATAACAATAACAAATGAAAATTGGCTGGGAAGAAGCAAAGTTTGATTTGTCAGCTTAAATGCTATTTGGGCCTGGCTTTGAAAATCTGATAAGATGACCTCATAAGTTAGAATAGATAGAAAAATAGGAAGAAGAAAGAGAAGAAATAAGAAGATAAGATAACTTTATAGATATATAAATAACTACTTGGCTTTGTTGGCTCGTTATCACTTCACAAAGTTCCCTACTTGAAATGCTTGAAACATTAATTAAAAATAATAAACATTTCCTTCATAACTTTGTTGTAAACACATTCGAATAGAAATACTAAATATCTGTCCAGGAAATAAAACAATATTGCGAAACAGATCTATTTGTTATGTTAAAATCAAAACAATCATTGAATTAAAAAACAATAACAAATAATAGTCAATTAATAAAATGTCCTTTTTCAAAACCAATATGCAAATTAGTTAACCTTGCGACTGATATTGCATATACATAATCAGTATATAAAAGAGATTGTGCGTCTATTGTGTAAAGTGGAATTAACCTGAAATAGGCCGTTTTGACTTTACCATTGGTGCAAGAAATGAGCCCAACTTTCACACACACACACACATATTTATATATACAGGGTGTCCCAAAATAATGTATACATCGTTTGAATCGTTATAACTCGTTCAATTTACCGAGTTTGATTTGCAAACAAAATTGATAAAAGAGTAGAACAGTAAGATACACATTTAAAAATACTGAAAGTAAAATTAACAAAAACATAGAAAATTAACTTTTAATAAACGTAAAGGCTACAATGTTTAAAGCAAGAAACCTGAAGTAATTGCAAACAAATGGGAGTAGTAATTGTAGTAGAATGTGCTCAAATACCGGAGTAAATGTCGCAGGACGTTTGTAGGTACAATTCTTCACGTCTTCACTATATGGAAAGTGTATTGAGCAGAACGGGTTGGGGTTAGGATGAGGGTTCCTTTTATGAACATTCTGAAATTACCCTAAGTAGCCTTTATCTTTGTTAAAAGTTAATTTTCTATGTTTTTGTTAATTTTACTGTCAGTATTTTTAAATGAATATTCTTACTCAATCTTGTTTATCAATCTTGCAAATAAAAATCAGTAAATTGAACGACTTATAACAATTCAAAGGGTGTATACATTATTTTGGGACACCCTGTATATATATATATATATATATATATATATGAAGTATCAATATTTTCAACACTTCTACACTGCTCAGGTGTTTGAATGAGTTATGGTTCTGTTCAGTCCTAGAAGGTCCACCCTCCCAGGGATTCCCGTCTTGCGCTTTGAGGTGTTAGTTTATTGTTAATCGCCTGAGGTGCTCCTACTGGGTAATGCTGACGGGACTGCTCGGGCAATTTTTCATTTAGGTAAATAAAGATATATATGATACGTAGCACAGTTATATTAGATGCAATTTTGTCCCCCATTTTCTGTTTTGCAACCATTGACCATTGACCAGGAAATAAGTCCAAACTAACTTGGAAATGTTTGTTTTTTTCCTTGCAGGAACTCTCCAATGAAAAAACGGCTCTTGAGCAACAAGTTTGCGATCAGTTGCTTCAGATTGCGTCCTTCAAGAATCAACTGGACGATTACAGGCAGCGCAGCTTAACTAGGGACACGGTTGAATCTACAGACGGATCACATCCGTTGTTGGATCAACTGCATACCCAGTTACAGCACAAAGATACAGAGGTGAGTACCCCTAATAGCATCATCATATTTTTTTTTATTTTTTAAAGATACTTCACCCTAAACCAGGCAGGACTCCACTGTAGACGTAAAGGGCTACTGAGAATTAGAGAGTAGGTTTAGTGTATCATCCTAAGTTGGGAGCTGTGCAGTGAGATGTCTGTTTACATTAGTTTTAAACCTCTGCATGGCAGTAATGTCGGGGAAACAGGGAGCAGGGAGGAAGTTCCAGAGGTCGGCAGCACGAGGAAAGAAGCTGCTGGAGTAGTAGGCTCTCCGGCATCTGGGGACCTCCACAGTGAATGGATGGGACCGAGCTGATTGTCGGGTTGTTCTAGTGTATTTGCGTCGAGGGAGCACTAGAGCAGCCAGTTTATCGGAGCACAATCCATTAAAGTATTTGTAAAACAAGCACAAGGATGCAACATTACGGCGATGGGAAAGGGGCTGGAGCTTGGTGGATAGTAAAGGACCTATCAAGTTGGCAACTCTTTTTTGGACCTTGTCTAAGAGGGAGAGACTAGTGGATGATGCACCAGCCCAGATGTGACAACAATACTCCATACATGGGCGGATGGTGACTTTGTAGAGATACCAAATAATGTCAGGTGTGAGGAATTTACTAGAACGGTAGAGGGAGTCCACCTTCTTTGCAGCAGCCTTGGCAATGTCTTCAATGTATTTGTTCCAATTCATGTTAACCTGTGAATGTTAGGCCGAGTAGTTTGAATGTTGAACTCTCAGGTTTAACGTTCCTTTTACATGATGGTAGCGTTGGACAGCTTAAAGAAATTCACTTCCAAACTAATCGATCTCTACCCAGGTCCATTTTTACCACTTTCTTCCATGTCTTCCTTGGCCTTCCCTTGCTACCTTAACTCTTCTCCAAAATAACCTATCTCTGTCCAGGTCTTTATTTATCCCTCTTTCTCCAAATCCATCCTTATCACTTCCTCCCATGTTTACCTTGGCCTTCCCCTGTTGACTGAACCTTGTGAAAATGGGAATTCAGACGTCTATGACTAGACTCCAAACGTTAAACAAAAAAAAAAAACTCTGTTAGGTTCAATTCCTGTAGAAGCACAAAAACCCTCTGTGTAACTTTGAGCTCCAATGGACGAAAAATAATTTGGCTCACCGCAGAATCTCACTCGACACTCACTTGCGCTTCTCCTGATTTTCTTCTCTTTTTATTAGCAGATTTTCCTTCAGTTAATTCCGCTTAACCAATCAGAAAAAACATAATCCGCTGGCTGACTATTTGTCGTCAAGGCGAATCCACGTATTATTGTGCAGCAACCAGTAGATTTGTTACTTCGAGGTTGTGAGTTCAATCCTCACTAGTAAGCCAAAACTTATTTCCCTTTCCATCTGCAAGCCAGGCAAAGGCGGACCCTCTTACTGCGGGGATGAAGTAAGTCCGGGCCATCTCCACCGCTCGATTCTGGCTCAAGATCATCAATTCCGCCACACCTTGTTACCTTAACTGTTCTACATCTACTAACCCAAGAACTCTCATCCATTCTTTCATTCAACATGGCGATACTATCGAACTCTCTTGTTCTGCACATATACTCCTATACTGTTCAGATCTAATCTTCCTCAGAGGTCATCAGAACTAGAAAAAGAATTTAATACATACACGTGGATCCGATATGGACTTACTTGAAAAGGAGGTAATTAACCTCAAAATTAAAAAAAAAAAAATTGTTGACACTATATATAAATTATTATTATTTTCAGTTTTTAGTTTTTATGCTTGCGGTTAGATATTTCTTGAACGACTTCCAACTTTTCCTGTCTATTGCCATTTTGCTTGTGTCACCTGGCAGGATCAGGTCATCATCATCAACTGATCCCTTTCATGTCTGAAGCGACCTACCACGTGGCTTTGAGCCATCGACATCAATGCGGGACACACTTTGGAGCGTTTAAGATGACTGATGACGAGTAACATTGTCGTACCAGTTGAGACGTCATTGTGCGATGCAATTTCTCATGGAAGCCTTTACAGTGAGACTGGCAATTTTATCCATCTGATGCGCAGCAGCCAAGATCGTATCATTTTAATGTTTCGTCGACCATGTCTTGCAGCCATACAAGAGTACAAGTGATGCATATGTGTTGTATGTTGCCACTCTCACATACCATGGGATTTCTGCATTTTGTAACCTTGTCAACAGCAGCCTGATCATCTCCATGTCTTATGCGGCATACCATGTGACTTTAGATCATCGATGACGGTGTGCGACACACTACATAGGTATGACATCCCTAGACTTTAAGACCAGATACTATGACCATAAAAGCACATTTAAAAACAAAGAACGTCGAACTAAAACAGCACTAGCTAACCATTACTGGGAGCTCAAAGAAAATGGACACTCACCAATAATTGAATGGAAAATAGTAAGACAGGCCAGTACATGTAGAAACTTAGACGACCCGTGTAAATTATGCCTGAATGAAAAATACGAAATCCTAAATTTTAAAGATCCCCGAAACCTATTAAACTCTAGAAGTGAAATAGCAAACAGCTGTTTACACAGAAATAAATTTAACTTAGGATGATATATAATAAATAAAATAAATAAAAATAAATAAATTAATTAATAAAAAACTGAATTATTTAAAACCCAAAATAGAAATACAAGAAACCACGTGTTAAAATAAACTCGCCCACTGTATTGACAAAACAAAGGAAACAGGATATAGGAAAATCCATTGTTAACAAAAATAGGAGCGTCACCAACAATGCCTTTGTTCAAGGGAAGCCCAACAATTGGCTGAGGGAACAACAAAGAATCTGATTGGTTAACTAGCAAGCCACGTATATAAAAACACCTGAAAAAAATAACTCCATGCAGTTAGCCTGACGATTCCCCCGGGGATGAAACACGGGAGCCTCTGTGTAGCTTGATTGCCATATATATTTTCATTGCTTACTATATATATATATATATATATATATATATATATATATATATATATATATATATACACACACACACACACATTTTAGCCTGAAGATTGCCCCCGGGGATGAAACGCGGGAGCCTCGTTGTAGCTTAATTGCCATAAATATATTTTCATATATATATATATATATATATATATATATATATATATAGTAAGCTATGAAATTTTGTATTATTTCTGTTTATTTTATTTTATTATTTTTTTGTTAAAAATCTTGGCTTAATTCGTTTTTCTAATATTAATCTTTTTTTTTCTTTTTTTTTTTTTAAGATCCGGCAACTGACAGACATGGTTGATAAATTGGAACTCGAGTTGGTTCGTAAAGATAATCAACTCGGCCGTCTTGAGATGGCCAATTTCTCGCGTCAACCTTTGAGTTCCCAGTCGTCAGTTGACGAGCAAGAAAACAGCAAGCTGCTGCTAATTAAAGATGAAAATCAAAAACTAAAGGTCAGTTTCGTTTTCAGTTTGACCCCTACCCCCTAAGAATATTTGGCGTTTTTTCTCATTTACCCACCACTTGTTTCGAAATCTTTTACAGACAAACTTTTCTTTTCTGTGTACACTTAACGATGATGTTAGAGAATTCCGTTTTCCTTTCTTTCTTTTTTTTTTTTTTTTTTTTCCAATATTTTAAATTTTAGAGTGGGGGATCACTTTCCTATATAAATTTTACGTAAAATGACCCCCATTTGCTCTGTAAAACATTCCAAAAGCAAGTGGTAGGTAAATAATGAAAACGCACCAAATATTTTTCTACTTGTCATTTAAATGTATTTATTTGGGCCGATAACCCTTTTGGGTACTTCCGTAGTTTACAGACCATGCTGAAATAATAACGTTATTATTTAGAAACCCATTCTTAACATGCTAGGTAGGTGGGGGCTTTGTTAACTATTCTGTACTTTCACCTAACAATTTTGTTAGATAAAAGATATCGTAAAAATTGAATTCAACTTGAAAATCCTACCTAAAAAGTAGCACGGTCAGTAAACTGCAGAAGTATCCCCTTTTTAACTATCTTCTCAATTTAACCCTTAAAAAAAATACTTTGCACAGAACAATTACACTGCTAATACAAATATCGGTGTACAGATAAAATTCTATTAAATATTTCATCTGATAGTTCCAAAAAATGGCATTTTAATTGATTTAGATGCACAAATGAACCATAATACTTGACTTTTTCCTTTCAACTTTAATTCAAGCGAGAAACTTTACTTCTAATCAACTGTTTAGAGACTTCAAAATTACTTTGGAATTTCAAAAGATCATTGTAATCTTTTATCTCTGCACAACGTGAGCTAAAACAGATGATATACATTTTTTTCTTCGTGAATAGCATTCCGAAGAATTAAACGAAAATTGAATAATAGAAGTTTTAGGGAGTCTGCATCATATGTGTCATAGTATCACTAAAAGGCTTTTTATATCTTCAATGTATTATGTCTGAATTATTTTCCTAGAGTTGTCTCCCCTTAAATAAAATTGCAATAGTCTCCTTGCAAAGTTAAATAGACTAAAATAAATATTGTGTATGTGTAGGAATGCATACATTGTACTAAACAAGTGTAGTATCTGTTCCGATGGATACTGCACTCCATAGACTGGTATCGTCTTGGCCTTCGGGGCTTGATTTATGCCGGTCTATGGGACGGTCCTGTGCAATTCTAGGAGGTCCACCCTCCCAGGCTTTGCCTCCCCTCTTTGGGGAGGAGTAAGTTTATTGCTTACTGCCTGAGGCGCCCCTACCGGGGAATGCCGATGGGGATGCCCAGGCAATTTTTAATGGCCAGAGTGCTCATCTTCTCGGGCGTTGGCTTTTCAAGTCCCACTTCCCCAACCCGACCTTGGGTCACATCTTACCTTGTGGGAGTAAGATAAAAACTGGCCTTGTGCCTAACCTCCCGGGGAGGTAAATAACTCCAAACATGCTATACACACTCTCAACCAACAAAGGGGTTAATTTGTAATAAAATCTCACTCTAATCCAAGAACTTTTTACTCTTTGTGAATTTTTTCTGATGATTTTGTAGTTGTTGCAGAGACGATATTGACATACAAATGTTGTTTGGCAAAAGGCAAATGAAACGGACCGTTAAAAATATATCTCACAGAAATTTTAAATTTTTGGAAATGTGAAAAAATAAAAATAAAAGTAATAAAATAAACCATGGTTATTGGAATATAATATAAACTGTCTTATATTTCAAATTGGACCCTTTAATAAATCCACTGTCATAGATTGCTCTCATTTTGCGTTCCATGACTTTTAAAATATCTAGCATCAGTTAATTCTTTAATTAACTTAAATAGATTAAAATAAATATTTTTGTATGTGTAGGGGTGCATACAATGTACTAAACACACTGAATAATCACCTGTAGACCAAACATGCTATACACACTCTCAACCAACAAAGGGGTTGATTTGTAATAAAATATTTCTATATATGTATATATATATATATACACATACACACTCTTATTTCAGAATGCTAAAATGTAAGTTTGCCAAAACAGTTGATGTATATTTGATTATATTTCTTATGTATTCTTATTCAGACTGTTATTCTCATTATTCATAACGTTTCAGCCGTTGTACTCTTCGGCCTTTTTCAATGCCTTTTGCCATAGTTGATAACCTTTTATCAATTTCAAATTGGACCTTTTATTAAATCCACTGTCATAGATTGCTCCCGTTTTGCGTTCCATGACTTTTTAGATATCTAGCATCAGTTAATTTTTTTTTTTTAAATACCTTCACTGGGGATTGAACTTACAACCTCTGAGGAGAACTTGTAAAAAAGATACTTAATAACAAGTAAATTAAATGACAAAGTCTTTTCTAACATAATATATTTTATCAACTTTATTATAATGAAAATGTTATTATAAGTCCATAAATTTGGACAAAGAAAATGTTATTAACAGTTGTTGAATCTGGATGAGGAAAATGTCAGGTAGGAGTATTGTGTTAGTTCGTGAGACTGACGAAGTTCGTATTATTATTATTATTATTAGGAAGTAAGTCCATGTGTCGAAGTGTTGCCATATTTGTATGTTGTCCATGTGCCGATGCCAATAGCCAGTAGCTAAAGGCAGGTTTCATTTGCGCACCAATAAGGACTCTGTTAGTTGTTCAGAGTGACGAGGATTTGTTAGGCAACTTTGCCTTCTCGCCGGCTATCTGCTTGAAAAGTGCAAATTCGGTTCTTTAAATAAGATTCATAAACAGGTTCTTGGCTTAACCAACGCCTTTATTCACTTGGCTATGTGTCTAGTTGGTTGTAAGTTCAATCCCTCATGAATTAAAAAAAAACTGATAACAACTCCTTGGCACTTATCATAACGATCAAACTGTAGTAACTGCATGGTGTATTCATATTAACTGAGGTTCGCTTTGGCATCGTCGTTGTATTTGGTGGCTGGGCTGCGGTGCTTCAGATAACTTTCTTGGATTATTTGGAATATTCAGACTACTGTTCTCATCTTGGATGTTATTCTCACACCGTTTTGGGACTAGCTCCAAAACCCTAGGAGGAATTTGTGAACAAACAACTCAAGAAACAGATAGGTTTGTGGGTATAACTGAACAGCGCCCACTGTCTGTTAACCACCTTTCTTTCGCCTCTCAGTTGAAGCATCTTTCTCTTTTCCTTATCCCTCTGGCCGTGTCCAGAAACAGGTGTCTACTCTCCAACGTCAAGTGACAACTGCAGGCTTTTCAAGTCTTGCCCAACAGTTGCTTGATGATAAGGATGTGCAGAATGATGAACTGAGGGCACAGTTGGCTCAACAGAGCCATTATGATCCCTCGGAAGCAAACTGCCTTGTAAGTAATTTTGTATTCTTTTCTATCATCTTTATTTTATTTATTTTTATTTTTTTAGAATTCAATCATTCGTTTATTCATTGTTTAAGCTTTTTGCATTTAAAAAAAAAGATTTATTTATGTAAAAAAAAGAAAAAAACATTTTTCTCCTGAAGAAAAAAAAAAATAGAAAGTGTGAAAATATCGCTTATTAACTAAAAAAAAAATCCTTTTTTTTTTTTTCTTTTTACTAATCAGTCACTATTTATCAAGGCCAAAAGCCACTCAAGGATATGGGTTAATACAATGATTGTCACTTGAAAGATGAAGAATATTATGAGAGGATTGAAAATAATTAATGGAATGAACTACGTTTGTTGGATATATATTTTGACCTTGGTATTAAACAACCTTTAAGAAAGCACAAAAAAGTTCCATAAAAATGATTGTAGAAATTTCTAGACAGAAAATGGTTTTATTGTTTTTAGCAAAATAGTCGATATAGTTCAAATGTACTCTTATGAACTGTGACAGTTTTTTTCATAATTGTATTATTAAACAACTTAACAACTCTCAACTCATATTATTTAATCCATGGGGGTAGATGAACCCTTGTCGCAACAAATAAAGTATTAAGTAATAATCAGTTCTAAGTGACAGTCTTCTGGATGTTGAAGGTTCAATCCTCAATACAGGCGATACTAAGAATACAATTAACAATTACTTAAGACTTCTACTTGGTCATGGCTGACAGAATGAGAACAATCTACCCCGTGTATTAAATAAAGGGTTCAGTTTGAAATTTTGTACAGATCCCCGAGTTCAGCAAGACGGACCTGAAAAGGTCGGAGGTTACATCGGCTGAAACGTTGTGAGAATAACATCCAAGATGAGAACAGTAGTCCGAATAATCTAAATCATACAAATGATCAATCCTCATCTAAAAAATTCCGAAACAATATTCAACTCATATGAAAATGCAAAAAGATCTTTTATAATCCATCGCCTTGTAAGTAAACTGGTCTTAATTGTTCGTACACATCAACAAAAGAGAATAAAAACGCTAACTTATAAAAAGCTGTATCTTCCCGGCGTTGCCCGGACTAAGACATATTTAAAAATATAAAATAAGTGAAAATTAAAACGTGTTTCTAGAGATCTTATTTAAGAAGAAATTGTAAACATTACTATACGAGGCCTGTCTAAAAAGTATCCGACCTTATGCCAGAAAAAATATTTCAAATACCTGATGGGGTTGGGACTCTAATCCCCTTCAAAGTAGGCCCCTTCTGCTTGCACACACTTAGCCCACCGATCCATCCACTGCCGGAAACACCTCTGGAAGTCTTCTTTTGGAATGGTGTTCATCTCTGCCGTCCCGTTTTGCATTATCTCTTCTCTAGTCTCAAAACAGGAACCTTTCAGTGGCGTCTTTAATTTTCAAAACAACCAGAAGTCGCAAGGAGCCATGTCTGGAGAGTAGGGAGGTTGACGAATGACTGGAATTCCATGTTTGGCCAACAAATGTTGAATCAATTGGGATGAATGTGCAGGGGCGTTGTCGTGATGCAGTTACCAGTTTTTCGCCATCCACATGTCTGGTCTTTTGCACCGAACTGTGTCATGGAGACGCCGGAGAAAGTCTTGATAGTACTCCTTTGTCACTTTTTGTCCTTCTGGTGCATATTCGTGTGCACAATTCCACGAATATCAAAGAAGACAGTCAGCATCACCTTGATTTTGCTTCGCACCTGTTGCGCTTTTTTGGGCCTTGGAGACTCGGGATGCTTCCATTGCGACGACTCTTTTTGTTTTGGGGGCATACCCGTACACCCATGACTTATCTTCAGTTATCACGGTGTTCAGTAAAATTGCATGTGTGGAATCTTTACTCACTTCGATCTCTTGGGCGATCTCTTGCACGGTTGAATGACAATCTCCCATCACCAAATTTTGCACCCTCTCAACAGCATCTGCCCACTCTCCGCTGATGTGCAGCCATTTTTGAATCAGTTGAACCACTCCTTAATTTGTGTTACACCCATCGATGCGATGTAACACCTGCTGAATCGTAGGAATTGTTTTGCTTTGAGAATCACCAAGCTTTTGACAAAATTTGATGCAGTACCTTTGCTCAACACGTTCAGTTATCCTGAGAGAATCAGTAATCCAACAAACACGTTGTGTAACACCTCACTTAGCGACCGACAGGCAGCGAGTAACGCGCAGGAAGGCGGTGATAAAATTCACATATGCGCATGAAGGTGTCTTCCTTCACTGTGTAGAGTGATGCCACCCTATCGTCTCTATTTCGCACGGAAAAAAAAATAGTCGGATACTTTTTAGACAGGCCTAATATTTTTTATTATTTTCATCTAAGCCCTCCACCCGGACAATGCCTGGTAAATACAGTTAGTATGTAATAAATGTATATATTGTCGGGCAGATGGCTTAAAGAAAAGTAAAGACGGGTATATACAATTAGTATGTAAGAAATATATTATGCTATTTGGGCCATCCATAACTATAAAATTCTAATTTTCATAAATAAATGCTTGTTCAGTTATTAGACTAGGCTAGTTTTCATAAGAGATTGAGAACGATTATAGGTTCTTTGGGCCATCCATAACTATAAAAGTCTGATTTCCATAATTAAATGCCAATTCATGTGATATTAGACTGGGCTAGTATTCAAGAGAGATGGAAAAAGGTTATTTGGGCCATCTGTCACTATAAAAGTCCAAATTGCTGAAAGGAATTATTTCTCTGTAAAAAATAATCCGTGCAGGATAAATTGTATTTGCAAAGAAATAAAATCTAATTAAAATTTATTGTTCCTAATGACATGCATCAATGGTCAACAAATGAAAAAAGCTAATCAGAATCAAATATCGATGTTATATATTGGATTCTATTTAGGTCTGAAGTAAGAAATCTGGGACACTTAATTCTATATATTAAATTCTACATTTGGTAATACTTGGTGTGTTATTCGCCCTGGGCATGGATCTAGCTTCAACTGAACGAGGAAGTTTCTAAGGAATATCAAATTCACATGTGGTGCCCAGTCAGGGGAGATGACATACAGCGCCTAGTATCCCGAAATGGTCACCCACCTGGTATTGACCAGGTTCAATGTCGTTTAACTTAGGTGATCTAATGAGAATCAGTGTGTCAACGTGATTATGATGTATTATGTATTAGATACTAGGATTTATTTGCGCTTATAAGTAATACACCAAAATATGCATATATGTCAAACTTCCCAGTAAATGGGCTCTAACAACCTTTTTAACAAAAATAAAAGGTCAGCCTATCTCAGGGAAACCATGGTACATCTCTGAAGTATGTAATGTATAGTTTTTAAATAAATAATATGTATATATGAATAAACGAGAAAGATTTTGTTTCTTGTTTACAACAAAGTTATGAATGAAATGTTTATTTTTTTAAATTAATGTTTCAAGTATTTCAAGTAGCTGACTTTGCCGGCAAAGTCAGCTAGTATATATATATAAACAAAGACGGTCGGATTTTCAAAATCAGACTCAAAGAGAAATCTCTCATATATCGATAATTGATTCAGACTAGCCTATTTTTTGGTTTCCTCCTTCCACCATGTTATTGGCACGAATATTTCAGCAAACCAGAAGAATCCCTGACTCAAAGTCTGCAGCAAACGGTGTCTGGTCAGATTCAGTTTCTGATATTAAACTTTATCTGTAATGTAACTTCTGGCGAGAGTTTCAGTTTCCCAAATTTATTAATTTATTTATTAAATTGTTAGGTAAAAGTACAGAATAGTAGATAAAGCACCCCCCCCCCCCATTGTCCATGTTAAAAATAGCTTTCTTAATAATAACGTTATTATTTCAGCACGGTCAGTAAACTGCAGAAGATTTTTTAGAAAGCCATTCTTGACATAGGGGAATTACTCGTGTTCTTGTTTATTTTTGTTCTTTTTGTTTTTAACATACATCTCAGATCTGATAACAGTAGAAATATATTTATGTTAACTATTAATTATTTGCCGTTAACTATTTGACGCTGTTCGCGTGGTTGGCATCCAGTGAATTGGGTCACCTATAAATACGGATTATCTCATCTAAGTATGGCATCTACATTAGAGTAAGACGAATGGCAAGAAAAGAAATAGAATCTGAAGAATTCAAAGGTTTTATTTATTTTTCTTAGATGTGTGCTTAACTTCTACGTTCAATTATGGCAATTGGTTCTGAGGATACAGTGGGTTGGAAACATTAGCATTGTCAACCATAACAAAATTTCTATCTCTATATTTGATAAAGTTAGGCCATTTATCGCACTAACAGTGAGATTAAAATGCCAAACTCATATTCACAAAAGAAGACCAATTACTTTCCAATATACTATGTGTATGCGATTGACATCGTAAGATTAACTAATTTGCATATTGTTTTGCAAAACAGCATCTAATTAAGAAGTAGTGCCAGATAAGACTTTGGCCCAGCATTACGGTGTCAGGCAGAGGTATGCAGTCTCACGTTCAACTTATGTTCTTGTTGATTTTTTTTTTATCTTGCTTTTATCATGTTCACTTCAGGACGACGGGTTTTCTGAATCAAAACGAGATCTGATTCGGCTTAAAATATAACGGTACTGAATGTTGACAGTGACGTCACATCCAAATTGTGCATCTGACCTCTGACTCCGACCTCTTCTCTTTGCTAACCTCCTACTATTACTCCTAGTTGATCCCTTCTTACTTATCTCCATTGCTGGATTTACAGAAAGAGGAGCTTGAGAAAAAAACACTTGAAATTGAGGAGAAAGACGCCGAGATTTGCAGCCTGAAGCATGTGATAAATAGTTTACAGCACGGCTCTCCCAATGTCAGTGGGGAGCATTTTCCTGGGGATGTCTCCTTACCGTTGAACCAAGAGCCTTTGTTTCTGGAAGATTCTATGCCGGAGCGAGTAAGTCTCATCTGCATGGGCAGCAAGTCGGTTTATTTCTCTTTGTCACCGATGATGTCATTGCCGTGTATGCCTCTGTGTTTTTATTCTTCCGTGGTCCTTTGTGGAATTTCTGCATTTGTGTTGTCTTTTTGCTATTCTGTTTTTTTCTGGATCTTTCGGAACTCTATCTTTGGTAAAGGGAAACATTTCTTCTGCTCTAAACTACTGTCATTTCTTGTCTATTATTCGGTAAAAAAGTCATCGACTAATTGATAATAAATGCACTCGAAGAGTGCCAATCTCCACTAATAACTATCCTATTTTTTTTTTAATCCCATTTCCTATACTTGTTCTATTTCGTAAATAAATTATTTTAAATTCTTGTCCCTATTTTTTTTAAATTGCATTTTATATGTGGCTAATTTGTATTTTTTAAATTCCGATGCCTGTTCCTATTTATTTTTCTCTCTTTTTTATTTATACATCTTCTTTTGCATGGCTGTCTGCATTTAGAAATTCTATTAAAATAACTGTCCATTTGCTTTTGAAACATTTGATTTTCAATTCTTGTTTTATGATAAAATATGAGTCAAAGTGCAGAATAGTTAACACTTGATAGCTTGTAAACCCCAGAAAACAACAACATATAATTCATATCAAACTCACTAGAATGAAATTCTTTTTTATCTATAAAGTTTGTTTTCTCGTCAATCGACTTTCAATGACAACCACACCATGCCTACATTTGTTGGCCGCCATTGAAAGTCGGTTGTTAAGAAGACAGATTTTATAGACAAAAAAGTGTGAAATAAAAAGTGTTATAAATGTAAAAACTTTGCTGTTGAGATAGATAATTTTTATTCTAATGAGTTTGTTATTAATTATGTTGTTTTTTTTTTGGGGGGGTAGGAGTTATCGAGTGTTAACTATTCTGCACTTTTACCAAAATATGAAAGCTAATATTGACTGTCTGATTTTATTAAAAATAAAAATTTTCATTTTCCCTGCTGCTTAACAATCTCCTCTTCGATGCATGTCTTAGAATTATAATTTTAGCTGCATTTTCATTAGGAAAAAACACAGGAAATAATTCAATGGTGTTTGTTGGCATTTTTAAATTTTTTTTTTTATTTTCATTTCTCTCCAGAGTTAATCTGTAACTTAACGCAGTCCGAATTGTGCATATATGTCTCATGCATGCATACATACTTATTAAAAAGAGAAACTGCACTTCGGTGAACTTTTGCTTACAGTCAAACACATCCTGGTAAGACTGTAAAGAATATTAAAAAATGCTCGGTAAATTATTCCATGTACAAAACGTCACATCAAGGTTCTAAAATGTACCCATCTCGCAAATAAGTCAACTTGAAAAAAATCAACCAACCATTTTGAACTCTAATAGAAAAAACCCGAAATGCAAATTGAAAGTTTCCTAACCCTAACTCCCACAAGAATCCATTCTTAAAATTAAATCTGCACATTTAGCAACGAAAATACTATTTCAAACTTAACTATGACAGACCAATGCACATACTATTTCAAAACTATGAATGACAGACCAATAAATATTATTTCAAACTCATGCATAACAGACCAATGAACATACTATTTCAAACTTAAGTGTAACAGACCAATGAACATTTCAAACTTAAGCATGACAGACCAATGAACATACTATTTTAAACTTACTTGTGACAGACCAATGACCATACTATTTCAAACATTAATGTGACAGACCAATGAAAATACTATTGCAAACCTAAATGTAACAAACTAACCAATGGACAGTTTTTTTTTTATAGATTTGCCTTAACACTTATAAAAAAGAAACTGACCTTCTTAAAACTATACTTCCAAAACATAAAAATTCTACTTAAGAAACACATTGTACAATATAAAACAACTAAATAAACAATGACCACACTCTAAGCATTTCTTAAATCCTTCAAAATAAACTATTTGCCATGAAATGACCCGAAAGGGTTAATATGCTGTAAAACAAAAATCCAATCTTACTCAATACTTTCCAACTTTACGAACCAAAAATCTTTAAAATTTCATTTTAATCCTTGCTTCTTTTTTTATTGCTTTGTTTAATTTAAACGCATTTTTTGTTTGGTTTGAAATGTTCAAATTGCTTGTCTTCATTATTTCTGTTTCTGTAAAAAAAATTTTAAATGTTTTTAATTTTTATCTATGTGATTGACAATTTCTTGACTTTTTGGCTAGGAGCAAAATGTAGTATCTGTTCTTTATACTGCACTTAATCTTTTTTTTGTCCTCTGTTGGTGAAGGAGAGGTCCTTCTAGACTATGGCAATTTGTATTTTTGACCCAATCCAGAGTGCACCCTTATGGGGAGCTGGATTTTCCCCAAATAAAAACCGACCTTGTGTCTAATTCTACCCTTGTGGGGAGGCAAATAAATAAGAACATTAGCCAAAAAATCTGTTTAGTTCCTGTGGAGGGATGTTCAGAATTTATTTAAATATTGTAATTAATGCCCTTAATTGTATTACATCTGGTATCCCAGGGGTTCTTTATAGCAAATTTAGTGTAATTTTATTCAAAACTTTTGGAACCTATAAGTGTTTATCATAATAATAATTCCTCCTTCTCCTACGATTATTTAAATTTTTACCACTTATGACGTACGCAGCATTCCAAGGGCTGTTTATGCAAGATTATTATTGTCATATTTGGGCTGATGCACCAATCACTAGTCTCTCCCTCTTGAACAGGTTGCAAAAAAGAATTTCTAACCTAATAGGTGCCAAGTTCCACCCCTGTTGCATTGCCGCAATGTTGCATCCCTGTACTTGTTTTACAAGTACTTCAACAGAATGTGCTCTGATTAACTTACTGCAGTTGTACCTGCATCCAATCTAAATACCCCCAACCCACCCGACTAGCAGCAAAACTCACATCCCTTTACTGTAGAGGTCCCTAGATGCCGGAAGATTTTTTTACTCTGATAGCTTCTTTCCTCAGACCGCTTGCCTTAAGAATTTCCTCGCTGTTTCCCTGACTGTACCAACATGCAGGAATTTAAATGTAACATGAACAAACATCTTGTTGCCCAACTCCCCACCCAGTTTTCCCTCCTATAAATCTGACCCTTACCAAAGTAGGCCATTACGTTTTGGTGGCAATATGCCTTATTTGGGGTGAACAAAAGTATTAGAAAATGAATAAATAAATAAAAAATTTGTACAATACTTTTGTAGACTTTTAAGCGATTGTCATTAGTAGTAGTAGTATTAGCAGGATGATTTTTATAGCCTTGTTATTTGTAGTATTTTATGATATAGGTCTTCGAAAATTATTACGTGTTAGTTTATGGTTGGATGAAGTTCACATGGATATCAAATAACGAAATATAAGGAATCAATATGTAGGTAGAACATAAGCGAAAGCTACATGAATTTATTCACGATCATTTATATGCTACTTCTCCAGATTAGGACCCAAGCTAAAATCAACTTGGCATCGGTACTTTCTGTATGTTTATGTAAACTGCCGGAAAATGCAGAATGAAAAGTCTGTTATCTTACTTGCGCCTCAAAAATCCAAAACAAGACTGTATTTACAAGTGGGGGGGAAAACAAACATTAACCAACATTTAAATAAAAATTTCACTGAACAAGTAGTAAAAAAGGTTTTTTTCGCATGAAATAGTTTTTTTGTTTTTTTGTACTTCTCCAGATTAGAACCCACGCTAACCTCAACCGACGCCAAGTCAATTTTAGCTTGAGTCCTAATCTGGATAAGAACATTTTTTTTTTTTGAAGAGGGTTCAAATTTGGCAGATTTTATGTTGCCTTTAACGGTAACGCAGATGTCGAAGAAAAAGCTAAAATCGAGTTGGGTCGGTAATTTCCGGCGGTTTACATAAGCATCTGAAAAGTACCGATGCCAAGTCAATTTCAGCTTGGGTCTTAATCTGGGAAAGTATCATTTTTACAAACAAAATAGACACTATAACGACCGGAGCATGTAAAATTGTAACTGCATGCATGAAACTTGTTTATCAAATGTTTTGAAATGTGTATCACAGTTTTATTCTGATGATTCTTATTTAAGGTAAATGTGCAACGAGTTATTCTATGTTATACATCTTTGTAAGATGAAACATCTCTAAATAGAATTCATGTGATTTACATTGATGTTGTATTTACACATGTATATATACATATATAACATATCACTGAATAAGTCCGAACCTGATATACAGATAGTGTCACTAATAAAAAAAATAAAAAATCCATACAACTTTTATAAAGTACTAACTTTCAAATGGCACATGTCAAAATTTGAGCCCAATTGGATTACTTGTATCCAAAAAATCCAAAACCAGGCTGTGTTTACAAGTGGGGGGAAAAAAATTTACATTTACAAATTACAGTTATTTAAACGAAACTACTGTTGCAAAGTTTCAAAACAATGGAAAAGTCTGAATTTCATATGTTGATAAAGCATTGCTTTCTGATGGAAAAAATACTGTTCAAGCAAAGCAATGGCTTGATAAGTGTTATTCGGAATCTGCTCCATTGGAAACAACAGTTAAGAAGTGGTATACTGAAATGATGCTGAACGCTCAGATCGGCCAAATTCAGCCGTTGTCCCGGAAAAAATAAAAAACGTCAACAAACTTGTTTCGACTGATTGCAAATTGAAGTTGTGTGAGATAGCAGAGGAGGTTAAGCTATCAGAAGGCAGTATATTCACCATTTTGCGTGAACGTTTGTCAACGAGAAAGCTATGTTCAAAGTGAATGCCACACTTGCTCCCAGTCGATCAAAAACAATAACGCGTTGAGGATTCAGAGCACTGTTTTGCAACTGTTTCAAAACAATAAAAAAATGTTTTTGTGTCAATATATGAGAATAGATTAAACATGGATCCAGCACTTCACTCCAGAGTCAAATTGGGAGTCAGCAGTTTGTACAGCAGCAGCTGAGAACTATTCAAAATGACTAAAGACACAAACAGGAGCAGGCAAGGTTTTGACCTCCATATTTTGGGATGCACGAGATAGTTTTTTCATCGATTACCTTGAGTAAGTAAGAGCCATCAATAGCGAATAGTATATCGCATTATTGGTGCATTTGAAGGAAGAAATTGTAGTAAAAACGATTGCAAATGAAAAAGAAAAAGTGCTCTTTCACCAAGACAATGCACCGTGTCACAAGTCGATTGCAACAATGGCAAAACTAAATAAATTGCACTTCAAATTGATTTCTGCACCCGACTTATTCTCAAGATCTTGCAGACCTAAAAAAAATCCTCCCGGGAAATAGATTTAGCTCCAATGGACTGAGGCGTATTTTACGGCCAAAGAAAAATCGTTCTACAAAAAAGGAATCGTATTGTTAGAGAAGCATTGGAATCAGTATATTACCCTTGAAGGAGACTAGGTTGATGAATAAAGTCAAATTGTAACTGAAAGTGGTTGTTTTATTAGTTAGTGATGTTATATATATATATATGTATATATGTGCAGAGCTGATATAAATAAGCAGAAGTTTACTATCCAAGTTTAACTAAAGAAGGATCTTTTTTTAGTACTTTTATTCCCACCAAACAAGGCATATTGCCACTAAAGTGTAAGGGGTTATTGTGATAGGGACCAGATTTATAGGAGGGCAACCTGGGCGTGGAGTTGAGCAGCAAGATATTTGTTCAGATTACATTTAAGTTACTGCATATTGGTACTGTCTGGGTAACAGGGAGCAGGAAGAGAATTCCAAAGGTAAACGGTCCAAGGAAAGAAGCTGTTAGAGAAGAAAACCTTCTGGCATCTAGATACCTCTACAGTGAAGAGGTGGGATTTAGCAGTGGGTCGGAGATATTATGGAGGGGGGGGGGGTCCAGTAAACTGAAGTTTATCTAAAAAATTTTGTTTAGTGAAACCCGGGTAGTAAATTTCTGCTTATTTTTTTTTTAAATTTATCTCGGCTCTGCATATTTTAATTTTTGTATGTATTGATTACTTTTTTTTTATATTTAATTTTTACAGTTTTCTATACATGATTCGACACAATGAATTTTACATTTTTCTATTATTCTTTGTCCTCTAAATTGAGAAAAATTGATAAATTTCTGGAAAATTTAATAAATAAAAAAACACAATTTATTTAAATGAGTACTACCTCTCCTCGCCATACACACACATACACATATATATATATGTATTTTGATGATTTAAATCATTTTTTAAATCGGGTTCCAAATACAGAGCATACACAAAGGCAGTATAATTTCTTACAGCTGTTTCAAGGCAGTGTTTATTTTAAGACATACAATGCATAATCATTTTTTAGACAAATGTTCGGAGGTTCCATACAAAAAGCATAAAACTAACAACAATGTCCAAAAAACGTTACAAATTCCACCAGAAACAAAAAAAAATCACAAGAAAAGATCCATTGTTAAATACCTTGGTAAAAATGATTAATAATTAAAATTATTTCCACATCATAATGCATATGATAATCCAAAAGCAAGATTTAAAATACACAAAAATTTGCCAAATTTGTTTTTCAAAAAGCTGTGTATGTTTGCGTGATCAAAAATAACTAGAAAATCTTTGTGCGTGTGTGTGTACAAACGAAGCGAATGGAAATATTCAATACAACTAAATTCTTGAAGATTTTCTAATCCAATTTATAAATTGTTGCCTTGAATTTGTAAATGTCTCTGCTTGACGAAGTGTCATTTCTTCAGCAAAACCTTTCAAAAGAAATCTCTGGGAGTAGTTCTCAACTGTTTTCAAAACTTTATCTTCTGCCATCTTTCAGACGAGTCTCCAACAAGAATTGTCTGCCGTCCTGACCGATCGAGACAACCAAATAGATTCTCTAAAGAGCCAGCTAGAAGAGAAAGAAGACATCGTCCAAAAGGTAATTGATCAATTCCTTTAAAGTTACATTTAAATTTCATCAGGTATTTTAGTTATTTTATTTCTTAAACTCTTTTTGAGCTTAAAACATTTCAAAGAAAAAATATTTATCTGTAAACAACTCCAGTTATTTGTCTTTTAATTGCAATAAAAATGCTTCCAAATTCTCTATTTTTACACTTCGTAATTTGAACAATCCTAACTTGGGTTTCATCATCATCATCATCATCATATTCGGTTTAATGTCTGTTGGACAGCTTTAAGAAATTGACTTCCAAAGTCACCTATCTATGGCCATGTCTTTATTTATCCCTCTTTCTCTCAAGTCCATCCTTATTACTTTCTTCCATGTTTTCCTTGGCCTTTCCCTGCCAACTTCTCCTGCAACCTCAACTGTTCTACATCTACTAATCCAAAACCCAAGCACTCTCATCCATTCTTTCAATGTGATCATGATAACAAAGTCTACTGTTCTGCACACATCTCCTCTATACTCTTCAGATTTTATCTTCCTCTTCATCAGATCTAAGCCTGTTTTTAAGACTCGTATTATACATTCATCGTATCATTCTCATATCATTTCTCTCCATGCAACACGTCCTCAACCCTCAGTGGCCAGGTTTCACTTCCATACATTGTCGCACTGTGTACACATGCCTGATAGACTCTTCCCTTGGTCGACAGTGGATTTTGTTAATCAAATGTGTTATGTGCTGCTTCATTTTAAAGTTTAATAAATGAAGAACACAAACGGTTTGGTGATATATTTCCAAGCTTTGCGATAAATCTGAGAGAGTAGTTATTTCTACAAATTCAACTTTCTCTTCTGCCATTACTAACCAGCAGAGCGTTACCACTGTCAATTAAGGGAAGAGTCTATCAGGCATGTGCACATAGTGAATGGAACAGAAACCTGATCAGTGAGGGTTGAGGACATGTGTTGCATGGAGAGAAATGATATGAGAATGATAAGATGGATGTGTAATGCGAGTCTTAAAGACAAAATTAGATCTGATGACTTCAGAGGAAGATTAAATCTGGACAGTATAGGGAGATATGTGCAGAAGAGTAAACTTTGTTATTATGATAACGTTGAAAGAATGGATGAGAGCTTGGGTTCGTAGATGTAGAAAAGTTGGGCTAGCAGGGTCAGTTAGCAGGGGTAGTCCAAGGAAAAGATGAGAGAAAGTGATAAGAATGGACTTGAGAGAAAAAAGGGATAAATAAAGACCTGGCCAGAGATAGTTTAGTTTGGAAGTCAATTTCTAAAAGCCATCAAATACACGCCAGCATGTAAAACAGATGCTAACCTGAATATGATAATGATGATCTAATGGTTCAGCTTGGAGGTTAGGACAACACCCGTGATAGGTGATCCCTGTTTTTTGAGGCACAGTTGAATCCTATACGTCTCATTTTTCTCTTTGTTTATTCCCTTCCATGTTGACTAAACCATTTATTTAATGGTATTATCCACAAAAACACAAGTGTTGGAAATAAATTCCAATGCTTCTGTATATATCTAAAGTTGGGCCATTTGTCGCACTGAGAGTGAAATTAAAATGCCAAATTTATATTCACAATAGAAGACCAATAGCTTTCTAATATACTGACTATGTGTATTCGATCGACGTCGCAAGATTAACTAATTTGCATATTGTTTTGCAAAAGGACATCTTGGTAGACTCGATCGAGGATTGAAGCTGGTCTTCTGGCCCATTAGCGATCACAATATTACAGTATTTTGTTTTTTCCATAACCTGGTGTGGGTCATACTAAATATGATTATGTAAGGTTTGTAAGTGTATTTTGTTCCATTTTAAAAACTTTTACCAAAATACACACATGCACACGTGCACACACAGAATTACATCTTTTGTTCATACAATAGCTAAAATACTTGTTCATACAATAGCTAAAATACTTGTTCATACAATAGCTAAAATACTTGTTCATACAATAGCTAAAATACTTGTTCATACAATAGCTAAAATACTTGTTCATAATACTGGGATGCCCTTTGACGCTTTAATAAGCGAAAGAGTTTAGACCCAAAAATGCTTTAATGCAATTCTTTAAAACAAAGTTATACAATGCGAAGATAAAATAGCACTTACACAAATTTTGTGGCTGAAAAGAAGACTCTTGATTTTGTGGTGCTAAGACCAGGGATGCCGAGTCTGAAGGGATACGGTCGAACTCTGACTCCTAGAATTCCTAAATATCAAACTCAAATTCTTTATCTTAAAGTCTTCCAATATTCAGACTGTCTGTTGATTCTTTTGAGATTAAAAAATCCGACTCCTCGCGTTCTTAGGAGTTTGACTTCAACTCTTTCCCAATCTTTTGACTCTGCAACCCAGGTTAAGACCCCATTAAAATGATGGAAATTTCTTCAAATTTGCAGAATCAACATTGAATTTCGTATAATTTAACAACGGGTTTTCATCTCATTAAAATCAGAGGTAAAAGAATTCCAGTGGATGGTCTCATCAGTGGGAACTCTTTTAGAATTTTTTAACTTTTATGCGCACCATTAGATTCCGCCGTAAAGTTACATTGGATACACTAGGGTAGTTTAGAATAAGGATTCCAGATATTAGGTTTAAAAACCTAATCCTTGTTCTAATTTTGATCAAAATACATTAAATGATATTAATTCTAGAAAAATGTCTAAAATCTAGTGCTTAAACGGTGAAGAAATTTAATTTACTTAATCGATGTTGAATGACTATGGATCAAATTTCATGCAAATCTGAAATATTTGAATTTTAAAATGGGAGGTTGTGCCCATATTATGCCCTTAAAACCCCTTTTTAAATACTCAAAAAAAAACCTTAAATTTAAGGAATATTTATTAATTGATATCTAATACCTATTGTTAAAATTTCACAAAGAGCTTCCAGCTTCCTTTTGCCCCCTCCTTGTTTTAAAGTAAATTAAACTAAATATAGACCACATTATGCATCCTTATGCCTAGCAACTGTGTTCAAAAATTCATAATGTTCAGTTAATTAGTTTTGGAGTTTTCCCCTGCGCAAACATCTATATAAATTTTCACATCACTAACTTTATCCTTCAGCATTTCAATCTTCTCATGTCGGCCATGTTAATGTGCTTCCCTTCTCGCTCCTCACTTTTCGTGTTGCTATTAATTTGTTATTGTTTAATGCTGCAATAATCTCAGGCTTTGATTCCATCAACCCAACACAGGACCCTCATCTTTTTAATGTTTCTTGACTCATCTTCATCATCTTCATCATATATAAATGAGGCCTTGATCTATGCTCAGTACCATCCATTGTATACCTGAGACCTATTAGAAATTAGTCTTTGAACTTTATATAAATTCTGCAAAATCACAATACATTATATATATATATATATATATATATATATATATATATATATATATGATAGAGAGAATTTAGAGGAGGCGATTCAATGTAGAGATGTATGCAGATTAAAAGCAAGTTAAAATGGATACACAAGGAAATTTTTTTTTCTGGGAGGTTTCCCCCCTTTTATTATTATTACGATTTTCTTTTTTTCTAATTACAAATCTTACATGCCCTCAATATCATTCGATGTTAGTCTTATCTTGCTTTAAATCTGATTATATTCGATACATTTCCACCTTGTATCGCCTCCTATATATATATATATATATATATATATATATATATATATATATATATTTTATTTTTTTATTATTAGTTTTGATGATTACTGATAGTCAGAAACGTGTCCATGGATTACTTTTATGTATGTAAAAAAGTTAATAAAAAAATATATATATAAAAATATGTCCTATTAAATTAAGGGTGACTAAAATGCAATCTTTTGTATTGCTCTTTACTGCTTAGGAAGTGGGAAAAATACAAGCCAGTAAATAAAAAATAAATAAAAACATGTAACATACATATATATACTATACACAAAGTTTCAAGCAAACTATATTAACCTCTTTTATATATATATATATATATAAATTCCCGAAACAGTTTTTCATGGTAAACAACTGATGATCCCTTAAATAATGTTAAGACTAGTGTAAATTCTTGGAAGCAAACTAATATAGTAACTACAAAAAATAAATTGACTTAGATGAGTGATTTTCTACTGAACTACTTGGGACTAAAATGTTTTTGTTTTTTTTTCCTTATATAGTTTTAACGGTTGAGAAACTTCCGAGACTATATATATATATATATAATGAACTGACACAAGATGGGGTTTTATATTAAACTTTAAGGTAGTCTTTATGCAAAAAATCTACATTATTTATGTGTTTCGGACGGCTCTCTTCATTGTAGTACTAACATTTTTACAATACTAGCCATTGTACACTCTGTGAGGTAGATTGCTATTATTCCGCATTCTTTGCCTTTTAAATATCTAATCAATTTAGATAAAGGCATTTGTTAAAGAATATTCTAGAGTGAATTATATCTGTTGTATATTAAAGAAAGGTACGAAGAAAGAGATTTTATGATCACATTTTGCTATAACATCACATAGCGCAGAGCTGAAGACTTGTTCAAGCTCTTTCCAACTAGATTTAAGACTAACCAGACGTGTCTTGTGGCCGCTAGCAGGGCACAACCTCCTCACCCTCGGCTGCAGAGTTGTTTAGGTACAGTTAAATGGCATATTAATACTATGGTTCATGCAAAGTTTTCTCTAATTAGAAGAACAATAAAAAGATTTACAACCATGAAACAGTGTATTTGTGGTGTTTACAACTGACTGTCAAGCATGTATCGGAGGATTAAAGATAGCGGGCAACAAGGAGACAGGCAACAGTGTTACACACAAAGAGGTTGTGAGTTCAAACTCTGAAGGAAATTTTTTTAAGAATTAATTGATACAAGATAGAATGGTAGCTGTTGACCTAATAACGGTTCGAAAATCTTTGTAATTTACGAAGTACGTAAAATGGTACTTGAAGAAGGCCAGAGAGTACAACGACCGAATGTGAATGACGATAACAAGCAAGATGAGGACAACAGTCCAACGTAGACTAATAATGTATCTCATCTCCAAAATTCCTGACAATCTATTGACTTTCTCTTTCGAAATTGATTTTGATTTTGTATCTGTCGACTGGAAATGTATGGGAGCACATAAAAACAAAATACGACTTTAGGCTTCAATTTTTTAAACTTTTTCTAACTTTCTCGACTGGATCAATTTCGTTTCGGTTATTCTCCGTTTTATATTATCACCTCTTACCAATGTTAAGCCATTTTTGTACTCGATATTTTTAACTCTTTTATAGTACTCATGTGTATCTAATATTTCTGTTTTTTAATAAACAATTTATTTAATGTAAAGTGTGATTTTCTTTGTTGTTTCCACAGAAGAGAGCAATGTTTTTAAGTGTTTTTTTTGTTTTTTAAATAGATTAATGAAAGAAAGTTTTCGTTTAATCTGTTATTTATTTATTTTTCAACTTTTTTGTGTGAAAAATACTCGTTCTCTGAATGTATGCGCTCTGACCCGGCCTTTACCCCCCCCCCCACATCCGAGCACTGTCAGAAACAGTGCTCAAATAAACCTTGAGCACACTAGTTTGTTCATGCAACAGAAACTGGCGAACAAGCACAGCTCGTTCCACCCTCATCTTACTTGGCATAGCCTCCATGGGCCATGCCTTTTTTCTTTTTAAATCCATTGATGGCTTTTGATCAAACCTGCCATTTGCAAGTTTCCTTCCCTGGACATGTCGTACAAAAAAAGAGCCTTCCATAGAAGACCTTTTCTCCTTGCAAAAACGTATGCAACATTCTTTGGAAGTAGCATTTAGATTTAAAAAAAAAAAAAAAAAAAAAAAAAAAAACGTTTTAAAAAACATCTTTCTCATTACGGTCTTATTTTTAAGATATAAAAATAACATAGCACCGTGTGAATAGGTGATACAAAAACCTCAAATATACGAAACGAAATTGATCCCGTCAAGAATGTGCAAAAGAACTCATTGGATTTTTTAAGTATTAATTGGATACAAGTCTGAGTTTAGTTTAACGTCATTGTGACATTGGAATAATCTAAAGTGCATCCCCTCCAAGGGGATATCTATAACAGGCCTGGCAGCCATGCAACTGGGGGAGGGGGGGTCAGAAATAATAACCATACTGTGAAATAGAAGAGAGTAAATATCTGGATGTGTGATAAAAGTGAAATAAAATTTGTAAAGATTATCAAAATTAACATTATTGTTTCTCTCAGATTTATTTATTTATTTATTTTTATTTTTTTTTGTTCACCCCAAACAAGGCATATTACCACTGAAACTTGATAAGAGCCAGATTTATAAGGAGGCAACCTAAATAGGGAATTTGGGCAGCAAGATGTTTGTTCACATTACATTTAAATTTCTGCATGTTCGTACGGTCAGTGAAATGGAGCATAGAGGGAGTTCCAAAGGCAAGTGGTAGAAGAATGAAGCTATTAGAGTAGAAACATTTCCATCATTTTGAGACAGCTAAAATGAATGGGTGGGATTTTGCTGTTATTTGGATGGGTCGGAGTATTTTTTGGTTAATGGGGGTTATAAATACAGTCAGTTCAACAAAGCACATTCCGTGGAAGTACTTGTAAAACAAGTACAGGGATGCAACACTGCAGCGATGTGACAGGAACTGGAGCTTGACAGACAGTGCGGGACCTATTAGGTTAGAGACTTTTTTTACACCCTGTCCAAGATGGAGAGGCTAGTGGTTTGTGTACTTGTCTCTTGGAATTTTCTCTCTGCTTCCTGTTTTCCTGACCGTACCAACATGCATAAATTTACATTTAATGTGGCATGCTCCCCTCACCCACACTCTCCTTTAAAGCAAGCCAAATGACAACAAATAGGACGGAAAGCTCTAATGATTCGGCAGATTGTCATTTGGCTCGATTTAGAGGAGGGCGGGTGGAGAGAGGCATGCTCTCCCCACCCTGTTGGGAACTTGGTCAAAGGCCGTGGCCCCAATGGTTGGGAAATCCATCTCTATTTTAGCATTTTTTTTGCTATTGGTCACTCACACCTGTGGTATATACTAGACCTGTCTAAAAAGTATCTGACCTTAGGCTCCAAAAAATATTTCAAATACGTGACTGAGTTGGGACCCTAATCCCCTTCAAAGTAGACCCCTTGTGCTTGCACACACTTAGCTCACCGATCCATCCACTGCCGGAAACACCTCTGGAAGTCTTCTCTTGGAAGCGGAAATTAACCACCATCTGAGGTATCCTACTGTTTCTGATCGCCTTTGTGTGCGTCGGTGAATCATTTCCTATCATTGTCTTTTTACCTATCCCACTTCCGACAGATCTTCCCCTCTTCTCTGAATCATTTTCTCGGCTCTGGAAAGAGGAGAGGACATCGACAGTATCATATGGGAATGAAGAGTTCTGTCCGCTATGACACCTCGTAATCCCACAATACAACATATATTACGTGACACAATTCTTTAAAAAATTATCTAGATAAACTCATATAAATTTTAAAGTGTACAAGACGACCCATGACCCATGACCCATGCATGAGTGCATACATTTAATGCCCTAAACTGATCATAAAGGGAGATAGGTCGATATTTTAAAAGTACAATTATTTATTGGTATTTTATGTAACCTGCATTAGATTTGAAGAAATTGTATAACTATTTATAAAACATTCTTATTTCAAAAAATTTTTTTTTACATGTTTCTGCCTTTTGCCTTGATTCAATCTATATCCTATATAAATAGAGATTTTGTCTGTCCGTCCTTCCATCAGTCACACTTTTTTTAAACGTCATAAATACGTAATTGTAGAATTTCTCTCATTTCGAAATATCATAGATCTTAACTACTTTTAGAAATGGAAAAATTGCATTTATAGTAAATAAATTCCCAACAATTAAAGCGGACGCCATGACCGGAAATCGAAACCAAAACATTGAGATCTTCAGTTCTACCAACTGACCTATTTGGACTTATAAATAGATCTTAAAACATTACCTTAACAAAATAATTATAGCTTTGGTGTGACATCATAGATTTATGATTTACATCATGTTTCAAAACATGAATTCAAACATAAGTGATAATAAAAAATAAATAAATGAATGGGTAAACATTATCAATAGCGTTGGGAATTATTTAAATAGTCAGAAACAATTTATTTTGCTTTAACTACGTATTGTATGTAGTTCTTTACAATTATATAATCCTCCCAGCCTAACAAAAAATATGAGACCGGAGGAAACATATATTTGCTAGTAATATTAACATTTATTTTTTGTATGTGATTGAAGATACAATTAAAATGTACTGCCCTGTACAAGGATTGAATGCACAGCCTTCAAATTATGAGACTTTTGTGTTTATTACATCATATTCCCTTGCCCCTCTTTCATTTATCTCATTTTTTGCCCTGTGTAAACAATCAAGATTATCAGAGTTTTAGTATAATATAGATGTGCATATGGTTTCCACATGCTCACCCCGAGTTGTGAACCCTAATTACATGGTTGCCAGGACTTTTATGAGTATCTCTTTGATCTCTTATTCATTCAATTTTGTTGGGTTTTTTAAACATTCGGAGGATTTATTTGTTGTCTCAATATATTTTATTTTTATTTTTGCAATCAAATTTTAATTAGTAACAGTTCTCAGACTTTTTTTTTTTTCTTTTTTTTTTTACTGTTGAGTTTAGAAATTGAATTAAATTTGTGGGTTTTTACTTGGTTTTTACTTGGGTGTTTATTGAGAATTATTAAAATAAGATGTGTCCATTCAATTTGCGTGTTAAGTGATAAAAATTTTATTTTGAACTTATAGACCGACAAACTAACCCACGGATAGACAGAGACTCTTACTGAGATGCTGTTTCAAACTTTAGCCTTACAGACTGGCCGACTGACGGACGAAGCCTCTTAGAGAGATGCATGGATGTATCTAAAATGCTATTTCAAACTTTTAGTATGACAGACCGATAAAATTGCTATTTCGCACTTACGCCTTACACACTGGCCAACAGAAGACAAACGGACAATGAGACGGACTAAGCCTCTTAGAGAAATGCGTGGATGCATCTAAAATGCTATTTCAAACTTTTAGCATGACAGACCGATAAAATTGCTATTTCGCACTTACGCCTTACACACTGGCCGACAGAAGACAAACGGACAATGAGACAGACTAAGCCTCTTAGAGAAATGCGTGGATGCATCTAAAATGCTATTTCAAACTTTTAGCATGACAAACTGATAAAAATGCTATTTCACACTTACGTCTTACAAACTGGCCGACAGAAGACACACGAACAGACAGACAGGCAAATTCATCTAAAATGCTATTTCACACTTACCCCTTACAGACTGGTCGACAGACGGACAAAGCCTCTTAGAGAGATGCATGGATGCATCTAAAATGCTATTTCAAACTTGAACCAGACAGACAGAACTTCTTATAGAATTGTTTGGACACATCTAGAAAAAAAAAAATTTAAAGAATGAAATTTGTCCTCTCAAAAATTCCGTGTTTATGCCTGCACGAGGTAGTCTTCCCGTCTTTGTGACAGATCCAAATGGTATCAGTGCTGGAACAACAACAAACGATTGTGTCGCTCCAAGACACCTTGCAAGACAAGGACTTTACCCTGGACCAGATGTACGTCGAGGTTGATGGCCTTCACGCTGAGGTCGCAAACCTGACTGAGCACCAGGTATTCCATCTACGCAAACCCAATGCATCACTCTTCTCTTTTATTCGTCATCTTCATCTTCTCGCTTGTGTCATCTTTATTATTATTTCTGTCGTGCTAGTTCTTTTTTTTAATCTTTATTATTGTTCGTATCTTATTAATATCTTCATTAATATTTTCATTTTTTCTTTTTAATCACTCCTATCAATGTTATGATTGCTGTTTTTTTGTTTTTTTTAATTGTTTTATTTTTTGTCTTGTTAGATTTTTTAGATTATTTTATTCCTTAGTTGCATGCTTTGAATGTATTTCTTTATTTTAATTTGTTTGTTGTATCGTGTCATATTTATGCGGCGTCAATTTGTTTTCATCCTGATTTGCAAGCTTTTTATTTTAACATTTAATTTGCATTTTTTTTCCCCCAAACTGTTGTACCCATAATTTTACCTGGAAGAATCCTTCTGATAACCCCCACCCTCTCTCTCTCTCTCTCTCTCTCTCTCTCTCTCTCTCTCTCTCTCTCTCGCTGCCTTTCAATTTATTGAGATCAGAGGTTCCCAATCTTGTTATTGTGATCCGATTTTCTTGTGTTTGCAAAACCATAAAGATAATCCTTTAATTATGATAACAATAATCCATTCTTACCTTCTTCTTAAGTATAAATCTAAAACAGAAATGGGTAAAGAAATCGCTTAAAATGAAAGTTCACAACTGAGTAATTTAACTTTCTCATGAATTTCAACTAAAATAGAATTTAAAAAATAAGTCTGCTCCAGTACAGACACATTACACACACTGTCACATCACTAATAATATTTTCAAACAAATTTTACAACAAAAAAAAAACTTATATATATATATATATATATATATTACTATCCTAAGCCTAACGATTGGCTGAGAGAACAACAAAGAATCTGATTGGTTAACTAGCTAGCCGTGTATAAAAACACCCGGTAAAAATAACTCCATGCATTTTAGCCTGAAGATTCCCCCCCCCCCCCCCCCGGGGGGTGAAATGCGGGAGCCTCCGTGTAGCTTAATTGCCATGAATATATTTTTATAGCTTACTACTATATATATATATATATATATATATATATATATATATATATATATATATATATATGATAAAGAATGGAAAAAGTGTTCCGACATAATGGAAATTGAAAAAGGAAAACAAAAAAAAATTATGTTTTTATCAACGTTTCATCTTTATTATAAGACTTCCTCAGGATGATTGTCTGAAGAAAACATCACACAAGTACAAAATGTTTGGAATGGATAGGTGGCATCCGCTTCAGCAAAAAATCAAAATATGAGATAAAAATAGATGGTGGTAGTGGCAAGCTGCGGTTGGAGTATAAAACTTTTAATCTCACACCTCGTGTTTCAAACATTTGGTACTTGTATTTTGTTTTTTCTTCAGACAATCATTCTGACGAAGTCTTATAATAAAGACGAAACGTTGATGAATACATAAATAATATTTGTTGGTTTTCCTTTTTCAATTTCCACACACACACACATTATATATATATATATACTTAAGGTTTTTTTTAATGCAACTTTTATTCCTATATAATTTTATTGCTAGCTACCATATCGCAGAATGGTTCTTGGGTGTAGTGTTTAGATAGTATTATTATTATTATTATTATTGTTGTTGTTGTTGTTGTTATTTATGTTATTTGATATGCAAATTACCATATCACATGGTAGTCTTAAGAGTAACATTATTATTATTATTATTATTTATTTATGTATATATTAGTGAAATTAAAGCTGAATTATTTCTACATGTGATTATTGGGGAAGTGGTCGTTTGATCAGTACAGTTGGAGAGCCATGAATATTATAACTGCCATGTTTTTAAATCTCCAAAACAGTTGCATGGTAAACAGCTGATGATCCCCGTGTTAATATTTCACGCTCAAGTTAAGGTCCCCTGTTTTTGTTTCACTGTTAGATACTTGAATCCCCTTTTTTATTTATGAATTTTCCAACGGTGGGTCGGCTTATGCAAGTGCTAAGTCTGCGATATCTTGGATTTAGTTAGTTTCTCTGGGAATTTAAACTGCATTTTCTTTCTTTGTTTAAAATGACTCAAAGCTTCTTTAGACATTATATATATATATATATATATATATATATATATATATGTGTGTGTGTGTGGTTATATTAAAAAAAAATCTACCATCTAATTATTTTCGAAGATGTGTGCTACAAATTCAATCACAAAGTTCTTCAAAGGGTTTTGCAGTCATTTTTCCTGTGCTATCTCTCTCTCTCTCGATATTCCAAAATGCCCCACTGTCGCGTATGTTGGAACTTTCCATGGACTATATTGGAGCATACCGTTAAATGATATAAAATAGTAATCAAATATAACAATTATGTTGGCATCATTTAAATGTTTAATTTCAATGAATTATGTGATCAGAGAACATGGACCAGACAGTCTTTTTATTTTAATAATTTCTATACTATTAAAAAGTTATTGTGTTATTGGAGTTTGTGTGTTCGTATGCAAATAGAAACATGTGATTGGTTATCAAAAAAGGAATAGGCAGACTACACATTACTACAACAGTAGTTTTTACTATGTCAATATCCGAGTTCGAATCTCATGTATGTCTAAAGGATGTCTGGTCCTTGTCCTTAAAAATGCACACATGAAATGTGGCAGTTCCAAATAAATTAACAGGAAAACTCTTTGATATACTGACTTATCAGGCAAAAGTAAACAACAACATAAAAAATTAGGGAATATTATCGAGTAGAATTTTAATTTAAAATATAAATTAGTTTTATCATATTTTTCCCATCTGCCATTGATAAGGGCGCAAATACATGTAAAACAAGGGAGATAAGTCAGTCTGTCATTTCGCCAAGTAATAATCAATGGCAAATCAGAAAAATACGATAAAATTGATTTATATTTTTAATCAAAATTCTACGTAAGTATATCAAAGAATTTTCCTGTTAATTGATTTGGAACTAGTGCATTTTTATGGACAAGCACCGAATTTTTTTAAACTGGATACATATTTTGTAAATTAAAATAACATTAAAAAAAACATTACATAAACATTTTTTTTAAACTAAGTGACCTTTTTTTTTTTTTGAGAATCCATAAAAAAGTAGACATAATAGGTATTAATTCAAAGCAAATTATTTTTGCTTAAAACTATAATTTCTAATGTTTTTTGCCAATAAAAACAATACATTGATCGTAGTTTCTTACTCTCTCATACAAATACTAAGTAGTATATTTTTCAACAAAATTTCACAAATATTTTTCTTTGTACTAATTATAAAGCGGTAGAAGCGAGGTAAAGATGGAAATTGACATACCCAGGTAATGTACCAACACTGCTCAATTAGCAAGTATAAACTAGTCTAATATAAAAATTTAGGTCGGTCAGGTTTTCCATGTTAGACCTAAATAGCAATGGATCTGACTAATCGATATTTGATTCTAACTAGCAATTTCCTCCTTTTTATTCTTGTAACAGGTTCTTTACAGTAAAAATGTGTAATTTACCTCAGTTTCTTTCCCCAAAATAATTATTCCGGTAAGGAAGATTATTACAATGGAGACAATTTTAAATACTGACCTAAAAAGCTCAAAATGTAAGGGACATAACTCCTATTTTTACTTGAAGGTAAAACAGAAGTTATCTCTCTTACATTTTCAGCTTTTTTTTTTTAATCTCTTCTTGGCTTATACATTATTATTTTTATTCAAACGTTTAAACGAAAATGACATTAATGATTCCCGGACAATGCCGGGTAGGTACAGCTAATTCACTATATATCAGGGTTAACAGAAAAAATAATGGGGGAAAGCTCCCACAAGTATTAGGGATAGAAAAGAAAGTTTACTAAACAAAGGATATAAGGTGAACAGAGTAGTTCAGCAATCGCTAAGCTGAACTAGCAAGTCATATCAGATCTCGTTAGTATTTGTTCTTTTTATAGGAAAAACAGACGATTCTATTCTCCTTATTTAGGTAGTACAGGAGATAAACATTAAACATCAACAATTCCATCCGTTTCTAAATACAGAGTTATTATATTTTGTATTTATGTGTCCATCTCTCTCTCTCTCCTTCCCATAAAAAAGTCTTTTTGAATCTTCATTAAAAAAAAAAAATTTCATCCCAAACAAGGCATATTGCTACTGTGATTAGGGGACACATTTAGATGGGGGCATCCGAAGTGGGAAGTTGTGCAGCAAAATGTGTGTTCACATTACGTTTAAATTTCTGCATGTTGGTACAGTTAGGGAAACAGGGAGCAAGGAGGGAATTCCAAAGGCAAGCTATCCTAGGAAAGAAGCTATTAGACTAGAAAGTTTTCCGACATCTGGGGACCTCTACAGTAAAGGGGTTGGATTTTGCTGCTTGTCGGGTTGGTTGGGAGTATTTACATTGAAGGAGTACAAGTGCAGTAAGTTCATCGGAACACATTCCGTGTAAGTACTATTACAAGAGAGGGATCTTGTGCTCACCCCCCTCATCCTGCTCCCTTTTTTTTTCTTCCTTGTTTATGCCTGTCTCTTCTCCAATTCCGACTGTTTATTCTAACCATTCTTTTGGTTGGGTGTGTTCGTGCATGTCTTTCTCTGGCTGTGTTGTTTGTTGCATGTCTCATTGTGCTGGATGTTCGTTATGTTGGCCTGTAGGGAGGGTGGAAAAGGATATTTATTGAAACATTTCAGTCCCTGTTGTCTGCAGCATTGATGTTGTAGGTTTCTTGCATATTTCTTGTCTTCGCTCAAAAATGAATTTGTGAGTGTTTATGGCGCCATCATACTTGATTGTCTCTTCTGTTGGCAACTAAATTGTTATTTGGGCGAAGATGCCCAATTAATTAATGCAATTTTGACTAAAATGGTCTGAAAAGATGCTTAGCACCGTCTGGTTCTTAATTTCACTTCCTTTAAATTGGTTTCAGAAAAATTATCTTCTTGCATAATAATTTCTGTAAATCTAACAGATAAAGTTATATTGTATTATTTGAACTATTCGAACTACTGTACTCATCTTGGATGTTATTTTCACAACGTTTCGACCAATGTAACCTGTGCCCTTCTTCAGGTGCATTTTGTTGATCTTGAAAATTTTCATGTCGAAGTTGGAAATCTGTACGGAATTTCAAACCGAACGCTTTGTTTAATCCACGGGGATAGATTGCTCTCGTTCCGTCAGCCATGACCGGGTAGAAGTCTTTAGTAACTCTTAATTATATTCTCAGTATTGACTGTACTGAGGATTGAACCGTCAACCTCTAGAAGACTATCACATCGAACTGATTATTACTTAGCACTTATATCCGTTGTGTTACGGGTCAATGTGTGAGAATGACATCCAAGATGAGAATAGTATTCCGAATAATCCAAATGATACAAATTATCAATCCTCATCTAAAAAATTCCGAACTTGTCAGATTTTCAAAGTCAGAACCAAATAGTATTTAAGCTGACAAATCAAACTTTGTGTCTTACTAGCCAATTTTCATTTGTTATTGTTGTACTGTGTTATTGGCCACATAAATGTACCTAACTACAATTTATTTTAAAAATTACTTAGTCCGGCACAGACGACTGTTGATACGAAACATTTTTAAATAATCACCTAAAAAAAAATCAGCAAGCAGATAACTCATTTTAAATTGAAGAATATACTAGGAGTTGTCTACCTTAAGTTTTAAAATTAAAAACTAAAATGACTTCACTGCATCTTGGACAATGACAGGTAGGTTCAGCTAGTATAAAGAAACATTTTAGGATTGTTGTTTTTTTAAGATTCTCCTCTTCAGTGGTCTAATGAGGAAATCTTGCTTAATTGGTGTCTAATGACTATGAATTAAATTTAATGCAAATCTGAAATATTTGAATTTTTTTAATGGAATGTTGTGCTACATTATGAATTTCCAGTCAGTCAGCAGAAATATTTTTAGCTGCTAACACTTCACTTTTGTTGATATTAGAAAATTTAATTCTATCAAATTTATTTCATCATAAATTACATTTTGATTATAAGTTTCTAAAACCCTTTAAAATACTCCAAAGAAACTGAAATTTGGGGAATGTTTATTAATTCATGTCTAATATCTTTTGTTAAAATTTCACAAAAATCAGAGATATCTGAATTTTCACAAAGGGCTTCCACACCCCTTTTTTCCCTATTTGCATAAAACTAAATTAAACTGAATATATCCCACATTACCCATACTTACGCCTAGCAGCTCCGTTCCAAAATGTATAAGGATCAGTTAATTAGAGGATAATTAGATTAAATAAAGACTTTAGATTGGTTCAAATTCAACATACATTTGTTGTACGATAAATATGGGATTAATTGTTTGTAAGAGTCCAATTGTGAATAAATTGTGCTGTAGTGTCTCACCCATCTGTTAGACGGCCATAGATGTGGGTGAAAGGAGATATGAACATGAAACGCCTTAACATATTATTATATATATTCTTAGTATTACCTGTGCTGAGGATTGAACCTTCAACCTCCAGAACACTGTCACTTAGAACTGATTATTACATCAATCAAATTGGCAAAAAAAGTAGCAAAGTCCAACAAGCCATGTAAATAGACAAGTAGAAGCTATTTACATCCACATACAGTCTGAATGTTTGTCCGCTTTAAATCTGGATATGGTAGTCATCGTTACGACCTCCTCTGGTAGGCTGTTCCATGGAGCAAAAAGACGGACAGAAAATGCTGCCTTTCTTCTATTGAGCCGAAAGCGACGCCGGTACATCTTTTGCGGGTGTCTGGGAGACCACGACTTGGCGCTGGGGTGAAAAATTGTTTGAAAGGTAGATTTAAACTCCTTTTGATTATGATGTTCGCCAGAATCAAGTCTCCTTGCATCCTCCGCTGTTCAAGTGAGAATAGATTTTGTCTTTGGAGTCAGCACTTTATCTGTTGCGCCACAAATCCATTATTAATAATGCTCATCTCAAAAATTCCCAAACGTAATAACAAGCCTAGTTATCTTGTTATAATAGTGCCAGACCCCACACACACATTAAGCTGAATTTTTGTCACATATGTCCTTTGTGGAGGGGGGGGGGGTGAATCCTTGTGTGAGGACAGCATGTTATAGAAAGGTAGCCAACTTGAAAATGGTTTCATCTTTTTAATAAATTGCTTATTGATCTTTTGTGATTTGCATGAGGATTTTTTATTATTTTTGTTTTGCTTTTTTTTTTCTTCTTTTACTTTTTAATTTGCATGAAATCAAATTCTTCATTTTTTATTTTTTTTTATTATAATTTTTCTGTTATGTCTAACCTTACACTAAATCTT